>CM059229.1:11039943-11637443 GCA_030347435.1 Clarias fuscus | reverse complement strand
TCTGTGGCCCATTCAGTTCTAGCACTCGTGGTTTTCTCGGCGACATTTCAAAAATCAGTTGTCAATACTGTAGGTGTAAGCATCCAGTCCGTTCAGGCTTGTCTGAGTATACGCCTAAAGGTAAAGGGATGAAATTGCAGTCTGGTGTTGGAAAGTGAAGCACAATAGTGAATGAAGTTCAGCAGACTCAAACCCCAACTCATTGTGAACTAGACCACACAGGGAGGAAGCGAGCCATCTTCTGACACTGATCTGATCTGATTCAAGAAATAGGGTATAAAGTGGACAAGATATATACACTTTTTCAGACAGGTACTCACCAGTTGCATATTTTATTTATTTTTAAGGAAGAACCCTTCAGGAACCCTAATGTTGGATGACTATTGTAATGTAGTTGCGATGTTGATATTGTGATGACGTTCAATGTCAGAGTAACGTCTTTTTTGACAATAAGATAAAGTTGAATGAAGGATCCCAACATAATGCAACCTCAAAACAAAACAACGCATTTTTAACTTTTATTTCGATCAATTATAACGATTACCATCCATCCGCACAACGTCTGACCAAATCCATGGTCCGAGAAGTTTTTAGCGGTTTAGAAATCTGATCGGATCTCTTGGTGTTGTAATTCTACCTCTCTGATTATTTTTTTTCTCCAACAATATTTTTATTGATTTTAAACAGGGATATAACAGGGTAAACATGCAACGTTCCAATACACATTTTATAGCCCCCTTATAAAACCCTATACCACCCACCCCACCCCTCCCTGACTCCAAGCCAGCTATACATGTATGGGAAAGGTTAGACGCCAGGCATATTTAAAAAAGGAGAGAAATGAAAAAAATAAATAAATAAATGAGCTGGACGTTTTAGGTTCTGCGTGCAAAAAAGACTAAATAAATAAATATTAAATAAGAAAGGAATCAAACTATAAATGTATATGAAAAAAAACGAAGGAAGGGCCCCCACACCTGTTGAAATTTCAAGTCTGAATGGCGGATTGAGTAGTGAATCTTCTCCAGGGATAAACAGGACATAATATCCCTGAGCCACTGAGCGTGAGTGGGTGAGGTGGCATCCTTCCACTTGAATAAAAGAGAACGTCTGGCCAGGAGTGTCGCAAAAGACAACAAACGCTGTTTAGCTGGAGTTATCTTGGAGTTATTGACGCTTATCTTCCTTTCCAGTAATACCAAAACGAGCAATCAGAGGGTCTGGTTCAAGATTGCATTTCAATATGTACGACAAGGTTTTAAAGACGTCCCTCCAGAATTTTTCCAAATTCGGGCATGTCCAGTACATATGAATAAGAGACGCTTCTCCGCTTTTACATTTATCACAAGGATCAACATTTGGGTAAAAACGGGAAAGCTTGAGTTTGGAGAAATGAGCCCTGTGTACAACCTTAAACTGTAATAAAGAGTGCCGGGCGCATAAGGAGGTTGAGTTGACAAGCTTGAGAATTGAATTCCAAGTATCATCTGACAGTGTCAAATTTAGGTCTTTCTCCCAAGCAGTTTTGATTTTACTCAAAGAGGTGTGACTCAAACCCATCAGTCCACCATAAATAGTGGATACTAGGCCTTTACGCAGTGGGGACAAACAGAGGAGATTATCTATAATATTTGCATCAGGAGCCTCAGGGAAATTTGGTATTGATGAGCTAATGAAGTGTCTTACTTGCAGATATCTGAAAAAATGAGCATTGGGCAAGTTAAACCTTTCAGAAAGCTGTTCAAATGATGCAAACCTGTGATCAACAAACAGATCTTTGCAAAACTTAATGCCCTTACTGTACCATTCCTGAAACACTGAATCATGTAAAGAAGGTTGGAAGAGAGGGTTAGAGACGGAGGAGAGGACTGGAGAGAGAAAAGCCCAGAAGACCATTGTGCTTTCTGAACTGAGCCCATACTCTCAAGGTATGCCTAATAACTGAATTATTGATTGATTTCATTGAAGGGATGGGGAGTGCAGATCCAAGGAGTGCAGAGACAGAGAGGTCTTTGACAGAGTTTAGTTCCATTTCCACCCAGACGGGGCGATTAGGTTGGTTATGAAAAAATGCCCAAAAGATGACACATCGAATGTTTGCTGCCCAGTAGTAAAAAACGAAAATTAGGTAAAGCCATGCCACCGTCTCTTTTAGATCTTTGAAGGAGGGACTTGTTCAATCGAGGATGTTTACTTTTCCAAATGTAAGATGATATAATTGAATCTAAAGCAACAAAGTAAGATTTGGGAATAAAAACAGGTACAGACTGAAACAGATATAAACATTTTGGAAGAATACTCATTTTAATGGCATTAATGCGGCCCACCAGGGACATGGACAGTGGTGTCCATTGGCCCAAGTCCTTTTTTGTTTGGTTCAGCAACCTAATAAAATTTTCTTTAAAAAGGTGTTTGTTTCCTTGTAATTGTAACACCAAGGTAGATAAACTGATTTTTCACTATCTTGAAAGGGAGGTGTTGCATTCCTGTTGTTAATACTGTATTATTTAGCAGAAAAAGTTCACTTTTGTGCAAATTCAATTTATATCCCGAAAAATAGCTAAATTCACTTAGCAATGACAACAAAGGTGGCAGGGAAAAAATTGGATTTGATATAAAAAGTAGAAGATCATCTGCATAAAGGGACACTTTATGTTTCTTTCCCTGCCTCCAAATATCTCCCTACAACTACGGAATGCGATTGCCAGTGGCTCGATGGCAAGGTAAAAGAGTAATGGGCTAAGAGGACACCCCTGACGAGATCCCCGCCGAAGGCTGAATGGTTGAGATTGCTGAGCATTTGTCCGATCTGAGGCAATCGGGCTTAAATACAATAATTTCATTTTTCTAAAGCCCTAAATAAATACTCCCATTCCACACGGTCAAAAGCCTTTTCAGCATCCAGAGAAAGGACACACTCGGGGATCCCCTTTGATGGTGTGTACAAGATGTCCATAAGGCGTCGAATGTTGAAGTAAGAGTGACGAATTTTGATAAAACCGGTCTGGTCCTCAGATATAATTGAGGGTAGAACATTCTCTAATCTGCGAGCTAGGACTTTGGCAAGGAATTTAACATCCACATTAAGAAGAGAGATTGGTCTATATGAAGAGCACTCTGTTGGGTCTTTATCTTTCCTCTTGTGATATGGGCTCTTCCAATCTTAATCTAGACTCAGGGGACAGTGTTGGAATATCTAGTTGAGACAGGAATTTCTCAACTGAACTGTGGTCCTTTGGGAACTCAGAAGTATATAATCGAGAGTAAACATTTCTGAATGCATCATTGATATTAGAATGATCGGTAGTAATGGTACCATCCTCCATCCGAATTTTTGTAATGTGTTGCTGTGCTCTAAATCCTCTTAACTGATTGGCTAGAAGTTTCCCAGATTTGTCACCGTGAATGTAAAATTGGCTCTGACTCTTTAATAACTTACCTTCAATTACGTGTGTTGAAATAAGTTCAAACTTAGTTTGCAATTCTACACGTTTTTCATACAGATCCGGGTTTTTAAGCAGGGCATATTGCTGATCTATTTCTTTAATTTGGTTGGACAGATCTTTTCGTTCTTTATATGCCTTCCTTTTCATGTTTGCAGTGTATGAAATTATCTGTCCCCTGAGGTCGGCCTTCAGAGCATCCCAAACAGTTAAACGTGACACTTCAGGTGTTTCATTTGTGTTTAAGAAAAAAACTATCTGGTCTTCCATAAATTTAGTAAAATCATCATCTATCAGTAATGATGAATTAAAGCGCCAATGTTTTCTAATTTGAGGGAGATCAGGGAGTTGTATAGACATAACAACTGAAGCATGATCCGATATCACAATGCTCTGATAAGAACAAGAATTAACTATTGGGATAATTTGATTATCTACAAAGAAATAATTAATTCTGGAGAAAGTGTGATGAACATGTGAAAAAAAGGAGTATTCTCTCTTTTTTGGATTGAGGAAGCGCCATATGTCAGAGATACCAAAGCTGCAGAGATAGGACTGAAGTAGCGTGGCAGATTTACTCAGTGGTATAGGATTGGGCGATGACCTGTCAAGTGATGGATCCAAACAGCAGTTAAAATCTCCCCCTAATATGAGAGAGTATGAGCCCAGATCTGGTAAAGCAGAAAAGAAATGTTCAAAGAAGGAAACATCATCATATAAATTAGCCAACACTACATTAGTATTAAATAATTTCCCTGAAACAATGATATAGCGACCCTGTATATCAGTGACAACATTATGGTGCTCAAAAGAAATGTTTGGATTAATAAGAATTGAGACGCCCCTAGCTTTGCCCTGAAAGGTTGAGTGGTAGTGCTGCCCTCCCCAACGCGACATAAGGCGAGAGTTATCAGAACCGCGAATGTGAGTTTCTTGTAAAAAGGCGATTGCAGTGTTAAGTTGTTTAAGGTGTGAGAGCTCCTTCCTTCTCTTGACCGGATGGTTTAAACCCTTAACATTCCAGCTCACAAAGTTTAAAGAACTATTCATTCTCCTTGATAGAAGATGTGGGTAAGTAAACATAAATAATACTGAAATGCCTAGCGTCAGCCTTAAAACTAAAGTGTAAAGCACAGAGCAACATATTAAACATACGCTGTATACACAGAACTAACATAGTACTGGCTTTGGAGATCCCATAACCCTCCCCCCCCCCATACCCCACTGCCCCCAAACAAAGCAAGATAGCTGCTAATAAACAAAGCAGCAAGCTCTTCCATTCTTCCATAGTTTCACCCGACAAATCTTCCTGCCGCTAACCACCCCATCTTCAGCTCCGACGTAATTTACATAGACTAAGAATTAAATATATAAATAAAACATTTCAACACTTCAATACTGAAAACTCTTAAAGAGAGAAAAACACAAAACAACCCTCCCCCCCCACGTTGCATTGTAACTCTAGAAAACAAATATATATCACACGTCATTAAAAATAGAAAAAATAATAACAGGAAAATAATGATAACCACTACACAAGTTTAACACAGTACTCTTACCAGGAAAAACGTAAACATTTTAAATCTAGTGTACTACGGAGTTTTCGGCAAGCTGTCGATGTGTTTCTGCGCCTCTTCTACCGAGCGTAGCCACTTCTTCTGTCCGGTAGAGAGAGTGACCCGGAGCCGTGCTGGATACAGGAGAGAAGGCCGGAGTCCACGCTGGTATAACTCCGTCATAACGTCTCTATACTCGGCTCGCTGGCTTCAAACTTCGGGAGCGTAGTCTTCCACGATGCGAACCTGCTGACCGCGGTACTCCAGCTTCCCTCTCCGCCGTGCCTCTCGAATCTGAAGCTCTTTCACCAGGTACCGTTGTACACGGAGAATGACGGGCCGAGGTCTCTGTCCTGAAGCGGGTTTGGATACAGGTACACGGTGGGCTCGGTCAATCTCAGGCGGGGATGGCAGCGTTTTACTACCAAACACCTCGCATAAAAATTTTGAAAAGATCTCAGTAAGGAGTCCACCTTCCATAGCTTCTGGAAGACCCAGGACACGCAGATGTTGTCTCCTGCTCCGGCCCTCTAGGTCTACGACTTTCGCCGTTAACTTTGAGTTGCTTTCCCGAAGACCGGAGCAGATATTCTCCAACTCGCTCACACGCTGGCTCGGGTCATCCGTAGCGAGCTCTAATGAGGGCAAGCGCTGACCATGGTCCTCTACTTGGGCCTGAATTTGGTCTAGTTTACGTTCCAGTAAACTAAACGAGGATTTAAAGTCAGCCGCTAGCGCTTCACGGTGTTTGTCTAAAAGCGCAGAGATAGCCTCAACTGTTAGAGCGGCCGCAGTGTCATCTTTTTTCCCGGTTTTAACACTCCTGGTAGCCATTATAAGTGGAAAATAGATGACCGTGGGGACCAGTACAAAGTTATTGTTTCCTAAAGATTTTATTTAACGTTTAGAAACGAAAAAGGGAGTGAAGAAATTCGAAATTATCGGAGCACCTCATTAACACGTCTACTCCATGTGGCTGCTAACCGGAAGAGGTCCCGGATTATTTTTATTTTGGAAATTATTATCATGTAGTGCATCTTAGCTCTCAGATTGGACTGTATTATGGTGTCAAACTGCATCATGTCTGCTTTCACAGAACAGATCTCAGACCAGAAGAGGTTTTTTTTTTTTTTTTTTTCATCCTTCTGGCTGCTTTTCAGTTTAATGTTCCTGTAAATTGCTGTTTTTTTGTGATATTCATGTCTGGTCCAATGGCAAGCACGCAGTGCTCTCGACTCTACAATCAGAATTTGAATCCTCCTCTGAAGCTTTGAAGTCATTTCCTGCGACATTGCGTTAGGAGGCATTCGTTATCCCGTCATCCTGTAGTCAACCTTGTTCCGACATCATTTCATCAAAGTGATTCTAACTTTAAAAAACTACCTACTTACAAAATTTTCCCGCCATCAGTCACGTTGCCAATTTAACAATGTTTTGACAAACAAAAAGTTATGTCTGGGAAGGCTAGACAATAACAGCGATGTCATCCTGGTCAGCCAGTTTCTGCTGCGATCTGCACACGCAAGGATCAGTTTTCTCCTGTGATGTGTTTAAACACTGTTCCAAGGTGTAGACCCTGGATGTATCTCACCACTAACCAGCGTGACGTGCTTACTGAAGATAACGCTGAGATTGTAAACATTTTGAACTTGTATCATTTTGCTTTCAGCACATATCGTATCATATGGAGTTGTGAAATCGCTAGCCGTTCACGCGTGAGGGGTTCACATCATGGTGCCATGTAAACCATGAACACGAGCTCAGAGATCGAGAGAGAGAGAAATGTTCTCGAAACTGGATATGGAACGAGAGCTGTGTGAATGACCTCAGGGTTTGGGATGGATTTGAAGGAAAAGGGAAAAAAAAGCGCACTTGCAAAGGGAAGTGGCCGGAATGTTTGCATTCCGCATGTGTAACGCTTTTAGTGTTTACCCCGTTGTGGCTTTCTGAAGGGCAGATTTACAGGGGGAAACAATAGGCCGGTGTGTGTGTATATAATAAGTCCATTTCCATTTCACTTCTCTTTTGTTCTCAAGTTCGTTCTATACATTCCGTAATGTGTGCCTGCTGATGGAAAAGTGCCTGGCCCAAGCCTGTGCGTGCATGCGCGTGCGTCTCTTTATGTGAAACAGAAGCTGTGTCAAACTCACAGCAGCCCTTCAGGCTGGACTTTCCCTCTTTCGTCTCTTGTCGGTTATTACCCCTAATGCTTTAAAGCTCATGCTGCCCCGAGGCGAGTGCAACAGATCCATCTCTCCTCTTTCATTCAACTGTCTGCTCACTTTTCATACTTCTTTTTTCTTGATCCAACCATTTCTGTCCACATCAGATACACCATTAGTCAAGAAGGGAGAAAAAAGTTGATTCAGTTACTTATCCTGATTGTTTAATTGCAGCACTGACTTTTTACTACATTTCTTTTTTTCATTGTTAAATTGATGCTGTTCATCTATAATCCTGCAGGTGGCGTGCACTAAACTATTCACACATCGCCAGGAAGCGCAGCCTGTGCACAGTGTGGAAGGAGCTAATTATTTGCGAAGTTTGTTAAAAAATGAATATCAAATCAGGATATTTATAAAGTCATCATGATACACAGAGAATCGCAAAACAAATCGGTATCGTGATGATATCGTATCGGCTGGTCTTTTATAAAAAGCACACGTCGGTGTCTTCCTCTGGATCACGGTCATAAAACATGCTAGGCTAAGGTCGCTAAGATCGAAAGGAGACGGGGAGTACACCATGCCTTCTGTCCATCGAGCACAGCTCCACAAGTCGTGGTACTTGCAGAATTGCTATACAAATTGCATCGGCACCTACGTATCGTGATATCGTATCGTCTGGCCCTCAAATCACCACATACACACAGACCTGCGGTGATTCCGGTAACACAGTGTAGTTTTGGGTGAAGTGTACAGTATGGACCAAGATTCAGCTTTTCGGAGAACGTGCAGTTCTTGTAGTGGCTTTTCATCTTTACCCTGTGCTCTAACATGGGAAGTAGTGGCTCAGGCCGGCTAAGGCTCTAGGTTGTTGATTTGGGGATCTGATGCTCCTTGTTCAAACCCAGCCATCGGAGGTTGCCGCACCCGATACAACCCAGCGACGATCCCAAGCCTGCTTAGAGGAATGGGAGGGTTGTGTCAGGAAGGGCATCCAGCGTAAAAAAAAAAAACCTGGCGACCCCTTGACGGCAGCAGAAGAAAAAAAGTGATCTCGCACACAAACACGTAAAAAAAATAGAAAAGAAATCGTATTAGAAAACCATCAGCCACGTAATGGCTCTGTGCCACAGGGTCAAACATGTCTAAGCACAACGCAGATATAAAGACGTTAGCGTTCTGTTATATAAAAAAATCACAAACTCAGGCTCAGGTCGTAAATCTTCGTGTGTGTGTGTGTGGGTGTATATATGTGTGTGTGTGGAGTTGAAAGAGGGGGTCGTGGGCTAAAGATAGTAGCTGTAATGTGGCCTTTTGCTGATTAAAGCTCACAGTAGAAGCATGGGTTTAAACTTCCCTCTTGGTGGGAACAAAGAGCCCATTTTTAAGAGAGTGTGCGATGAAAACAGAAAAGGAGGAAATGGAAAAATAGAGCTGCTACTCAAACTTGATGGAAAAGAGCAGGCAGAGCAGCACAAAATGACATTATGCACGTACTGTAATTCTTTTTCAAGTCTTGAAATGTCTCTCTCACTTTGTGATGCAGCCTGTAGAAACTCAGCCACATGTAGTCTATAGCCGATTATGTTCCATAGATCATCATGGATAATAAATCATTGTTCTGCTTTTCCCTGCCCCGGAGTTCTAGAAGACTGGTTCTGCTGGTGTCCGTCTGCTGTCTTGTGTTCTTGCATGTCATGTAGAAACACCGTTGTTTAACCAGCACTCATCTGTCCTGTAATTAATCCATCATTACTCATTAAAGAGCGTCTCCTGTTGAAGGCCTTTCTCCGCGTGAAAAGGTTGGGCCTGGCAACCGTTTTTTTTTTTTTTTTTTAAGTGGACTAAAAAAAAGAATCTAAAGAGAACTCTTACTGAATCCTGGATTTCCTTTGTGACCCGACCAGAGGAGTCTTGGATTCCTAAACACACCCTTAAATGGACAGATGTTTAGAGCTCTCGCACACATTAGTCAGCTTTCTCAGCTCCTGTGTGTCTGTGTGTGACGTCTGATGAGA
Source organism: Clarias fuscus (assembly GCA_030347435.1). Classification (NCBI taxonomy): domain Eukaryota; kingdom Metazoa; phylum Chordata; class Actinopteri; order Siluriformes; family Clariidae; genus Clarias; species Clarias fuscus. The sequence goes on along the minus strand of CM059229.1, from coordinate 11,628,261 downwards.
TGTAGCTGTTCAAGCTCAAGTGCTGAGTGTGTGACGGATATCAGCTGCTCCTCATTGCTGAGACACCGGACTAAACAGATCTCACACACACACACACACACACACACACACACACGCATACACATCTGGAATCATGCGGCTGTGCATTTGTTGGTAGGCTCGTGTGTGTGTGTGTGTGTGTGTGTGTGTGTGTTGCGTAACGGTTGTATATCATGTTGTAACAGACAGCTCCCAGCTGTAGCGAGGAAAGGGCCGGCCGCGTGTCAGACGCTCTATTGTCACGGTAACAGACAGTCGCCATGCGTCTGGCTGATCAGCATAACACCAACCAGACAAAATGTCCCGACCTCCCCCTCGCTTTCGCTCTTTCGCCCTTTCTCTCTATTGTTTTCTCTTTTTCTTTCACCTCCTCCTAAATCAGGCAGTAATGGCCCTGTGCAGAGTGGAAGCGTATGGGACACTGACAGAGAGATGGAGTGCGTGTCTGTAGCGCACCGTCTGTAGCGATCTTAGAACCGACTCGGACCCCACGACACATACTGTAGCAGCTGAGATCTCCCGTTCTCTCTCTCTCCATCTCTCCGTTTCTCCATTCCATTTGTAGAGCCGCTGCTGTCACAGCATTCGCACAGACCCCTGGGTAACCATGACACAATATGGCCACCGAAAAAACGCCAGCCATCGTAAGGAATTTGGATGGAGTTTTTAGACGGGCAAATTTGTCATCACTGTTGATGCCACTGTCAAGTACCCAAGGTCTTCTCCACTACAGACCTCATGCCCTGTGTACATGCTGCGCAATATGCAAAACAACAGAAGCAATAGAGCACATTGAAGCTCTTTCCACATTGACACAGCAGGCAGCATTTTTCAGATTCATGACTAACAGAAACGCAACAAAACACACCCACACACACATTTACACAGCTATTTAGTCTGTTTTGCGCGTGTGGAAATGCTTTTGCTTTCACAATTAAACGAAGTCATGAGTTTTACTGTTTCTTTGGTTTCCGCCTAACGTTTAAAATCCACCTCACAATCACTAAATCCTTTTTCAGACCGCATATCTTCCTCGATGATGATGATGGTTCATTTCTATCCTTTCAGGTTTTAGTAGTTCCAGTATGCTTGATGCAGGACAATAACGTGACCCTTCTGAAACAGAGTGACGTCTTTTCCACGACAACAGGAAATGCTTGTTTAAGAAATGAGATGCTATTCAATCACTTAGTGCAACATGAATTATATATATATAATGAAGGTCACATGATGGCATCAATGATGATCAGTGATGGTGTGACAACCGATATTTTTAGAGGAAACATAATACTACACACTGCTGCCATAATTCAATTTGAGTTATTAAAAAAAAAGGGCATGGATATGCATGTGTGTGTGTACGTATGTATGTCTTCTTCTTTGTCTTTCGGCTGTTCCCTTTCAGGGGTCGCCACAGCGAATCATCTGCCTCCATCTAACCCTGTCCTCTGCATCCTCTTCTGTCACCCCAACTAACTTTATGTCCTCTCTGACTGCATCTCCTCTTTGGTCTTCCTTTAGACTTCCTGCCTGGCAATTCCAACCTCAGCATCCTTCTACCGATATGCTCACAATCTGTCCTCTGAACATGTCCCAACCATCTCAATTTGGCCATCTCCAAAACATCTAACATAGGTTGTCCTTCTGATGACATCATTCTTGATCCTATCCGTCCTTGTCACTCGCAAAGAGAACCTCAACATCTTCATCTCTGCTACCTCCAGCTCTGCCTCCTGTCTTTTCTTCAGTGCCACTGTCTCTAAGCCGTAGAGCATGGCTGGTCTCACCACCTTTCCTTTCATTCTCGCTGATACTCTTTTGTCACATAATACACCTTTGACTTTTCTCCACCTGTTCCAACCTGCCTGTCCACGCCTCTTCACCTCCATTCCACACTCTCCGTTGCTCTGGACCGTTGACCCTAAGTACTTACACTCCTGCACCTTCTGTACTTCTGCTCCCTGTAGCCCAACTGTTCCACTTAGGTTCCAAAAATTGTCACCAAGACGTAGTGTCTGTAACTTTTTTGAATTCAAATCTTTAATTTGAAGTTAACTTTAAATTTTCCAAAAAGTCCCTTCCATGTTGCATTAACTTCTTAGAAAAAGTATCTTTCTAGGCACACAATTATATCATCTTACCTTTGGAAAGGTATGCGTCCTCGTTTGAATAAGTCTTTACGTCAAAGACCTAAAAAGGACAGTGGCATGGCTCTACCCAATTTTCGTTTTTACTGATGGGCAGCAAACATTCAATGTGTCATCTTTTGGGCACATTACCATAACCAACCTAATCGGCCTGCCTTGGTGGAAATGGAGATAAACTCGGTCAAAAACCTCTCCGTCTCTGCAGTTCTTGGATCTGCACTTCCCATGCCCTTAATTAAATCAATCAATAATCAGATTATTAGGCGTACTTTGACGATATGGGCTCAGTTCAGAAAGTACAGTAGTTGTCTGGGCTTTCCTCTCTCCAGCCCGATCATTTCTAACCATCTTTTCCAACCTTCTGTACATGATTCAGTGTTTCAGGAATGGTACAGTAAAGACATCAAGCTTTGCAAGGATCTTTTTGTTACATCGTTTGAACAGCTATCTTTGTTACATCGTTTGAACAGCTATCTGAAAGGTTTAATCTGTCCAAATTTCACTTTTTTAGATGTTTGCAAGTAAGACACATCATTAGCTCTTCAATACCAAATTTCCCCGATGCTCCTGATGTAAATATTCTAAATAGTCTCCTCTGTTTGTCCCCATTGCGTAAAGGCCTGATATCCAATATTTATGGTGGATTCATGGATTAATTTTAAGTAAAATCAAAACTGCTTGGGAGAAAGACCTAAATTTGACACTGTCTGATGATGCTTGCAACTCAATTCTCAAGCTTGTCAACTCAACCTCCTTATGTTCCCGCCATTCTTTATTACAGTTTAAGGTGGTACACAGGGCTCATTTCTCAAAACTTAAGCTTTCTCGCTTCTACCCAGCTGTCGATCCTTGCTGTGATAAATATAAACATGGAGAGGCGTCTCTTATTCATATGCATTGGACATGCCCTAATTTGGAAAAATTCTGGACAAATGTCTTTAAAACCCCGTCTCACATACTCAAATGCAGTCTTGAACCTGACCGTCTGATTTCTCTTTTCGGCATTACTGATGAGGAAGATGGGTGTCTAACTCCAGCCAAACATCGATTACTGTCCTTTGTGTCCCTCCTGGCCCGGCATTCTCTTTTATTAAAGTGGAAGGATGCCACATCACCCACTCACGCCCAGTGGCTCAGGCATATTATGTCCTGTTTAAATTTATAGTTTAATCCCATTCTTATTTGAGTGGTTGTTTTTTTTTTTAACCTCCTCTGTTCTGTGCATACAAAACCCAGACTTCCAGGTCCACGTTTTTTGTTTCTTTCTTTTCCTTCTTTAAATATGCCTGGTGTCTAGCCGTTCTTAAACATGTATGGCTGGCTTGGAGTTGGTGATAATCCACTACAATAATAAACCTCAGATATTGTGATATTTCTATGTCTTTAAATTTACAATATTGAATCATTACAACTTTGCTGATCACTTACTGGCATGTATCAACTGGAATGAAAACGGTCCAACATTGTAAAAACCTGAAAGGAGAGTTTTGAATCAGCTTTGTGGAAGAAATATTGTTGGAATAAAGTCATGACTGACTGTTATTGAAGATTACTTACACCCTTCGAGCTGTATTGTAGTTAAAAAAAAAAAAAAAAACTCCCAGGATTGGTTTTAAACATCTGGCTAAACCAGAGAAAAGTTAAATAGATTTTCACCCCCTTTGGCTCTTCAAGCTCTGTATCTGTAGCGTAGTAAGATTACTGAGATTAAAATCTGGTGAAGCTGGGTTTGTCTATGTGAGGTCAGCCATGGTGAGCTTTCCACAGAGCCGTTGGGATTTGGGGCAGAATGCCAGAGAAGCTGTGAAGCTCAGCCAGGCTCTTTCACCTCCTCGTCTTCTCCTGAAAGGCTTGGCGAGGATGCCGCGTCTGTAATCTGCCAAACTAAAAAGAAATCCGTCTGCTTGAATCTGGCGTGTTTTCTTAGGCTCTTGGAGCTCTCTACAAATGTTACGACTTGTAAAAGGGAAATCCAACTCGATGAGGAGTTTCCTGGTCCTAGCTGGGAATTAACCTGGAATTAGGCTGGAAGAACAAATTAGGTTTAAATTTCCTACTTCAGGCTATGACCAGGCAAGTGCTCCGACAGGATGCTTAAGTAGAGCGTATAATTTGTCTATCGAATGACCTGATGAGAGGAACTCCCAAATGGATCAGCGTGTTTCGTTCATGCAACTCCGAGTTATAAAGCAGGAGTTCAACTAAAGCGGATTTTTTTCCTGTGAGACTTGGGCATGGCACATCCAAACATTCATTCATTCATTCATTCATTCATTCATTCGGTTATGTATTCTTTCATTTGTTCATCTTCAGTAAGCACTTTATCCTGGTGGATCCGGAGCCTATCCTGGAAACACAGGGCGTGAGGCGAAAACACACCCTGGATGTGACATTGATGGACATACATCTCACACGTACACACTCACCTCGGGTGACTGAGGATAGCCGATCATCATAAAGGCCTGTTTCTCGGAGGTGCTACTCTCATCTTGTGACCATGCGGAGGATAGGAACCTTGATGGACCAGGAACTCTGCTCTAAAATCTAAGCTCCTCCTCTAGCACTTTTAGCGCAGTGATTTAATAAATGGTGTAAATTAATCTTGTTCGGATCGATTCAATTCATCGAATACACAAATCAGTTTACATTTCTGAATCGTTGCACACGGTGTTCATTATTTCCATGAACTTAGGAAGGGTAAATGGTCTAAAATATAAACATTTAAATACATTTTTAAAAATGACCTTTTTTATTCAAACACAAACTGCTGACATCAACAAATACTCGCATTTTGTGGGAGTATCACTTCTTCCACTTTAGCATTGATATGGAGTTGATGGAGTATATATATATATATATATATATATATATATATATATATATATATATATATGTATATATGTAACACGCTTAATTTTTTTTTAATTAAAAAATTTCACACACATTACAGTATATTATGCAGTGTAAATCTACACTGTAAATTACAAGTCACTTCTTTTTTTTTTTTTTTCCTTTTTTTTAAAGTCAACTCCTCCATATGCACTGAACATCATCCCACGGTGTGAACTTCCCTGTGTGAGTGTGCAGTACGGGTGCGTGTGTGTCATTAGATCTTCCTGGCCGTATCAAAAACCTCTGATAGTCTTTACGCAAGAGATAGACAGAGCCGTGAGAAATGCTATCCTGCTGTCATTCCTGAACAATGAGCTCACTCTGACGAGCCGGCATTCCAACTGGAAGGAAATAGCCTAGGGCACTTCCTGTATGCACGTACACACATATATACACATATATACACATATATACACATATACACTTAGATGTATATATTTACAGGGTGGCCCAAAAGTCTGGATCCTTTAGCAAACAAGGATTTAAAACCACAGCAAATACTCAAAGTAACAGTCTCTGGTTTCACAGCACTTCTGTATATACTGAATACAAGAACGGTGAACATTTCATTATGTATCAGACCTGATGATACATTTTAAATACAGAGACGATTTTCTGCTTTAGTGCATGGCTTGCTCAGGGTCAATTCTGAGAGACAACTGCCTTTAGATGCCTCCAAATGGAAAAAAACAACAAAAAACAAACAACCGGTGTTAGATCTCGGTTCTATTCAGTCTTCTATTGTTAGTATCTTGGGTATGAAATAAAATTTAAAAAATGTAAATTTTCATGTAAATCAAAATGTCTGGTTCCAGACTTTTGGGCCACCCTGTACTGTATATGTACATCAATCAGCCATTACATTAAAACCACCCATGTTTTAGGTCCACCCACCCACCCCATTACACCCCCACCCCGTGTCAGGACGTTAGCAGCAGATCCTTTAAGTGCAAGGTTGAGCCTCCATGGATCAGACTTGTCTATCCTGTGCATTCCATGGATGCTCGATGGGATGAGACCCATGATCCTGTCATCGGTTTACCGTTATATAATTCATAATGAGTGTTATTCGGTTCACCTGGCAGTGGTGATAGTGTTAAGGTGGATCGGTATATACGGTTTACCTTTGCCTTCTGACCCGTCTGATCTTCCTCATATACTCATTTTTACATATTTAGCATGTTTAGTCTATCCTGTCTGCCTTAGTGCTCTGGCATTTAGTGCTGACGATGCCATTTTTATCTCTGTAGCACTCATTCTATCAAAGGGAAGATTGCAGAATTTACAGAATATCAGGACTATTTCTTGGGGAATAAAATTGAAGCTGAAGCTTCAGGTGAATTGAAGCTGAAATTCACTGTGAAACAACAGCATGAAAGGAATAAACTTAGCTGAGGCCCGTGAAGTCGATTCGATTCAACTTTATTGTCCTCGTTCCCGTTCAAAAAACAAAGAACTCAAAAATCCATCATGTATTTCAAGGAGGAAAGAAGTTGAATATTCTAAAATACTATACTGTACATCTCATCACTACCTGGCTATACCTAAAATTATAAGAAGAAAATATTCGCAATACAGTTCTATGTTGTATTCTTTAATGCTTTTTGTTCAAGGGGGAGGATTTCCGTTTCCATGCTTCACGAATCGCTGTATATCCATGTTCTCAAACTTGAACTCATCAACTGGATCACACAAGAGACAATGTGATTGGTCACAGCAGATGGTCAAGGTATCGATATCCTGATTAAAAAGTGCAATGTACATTGCATTACAGTCTGATCTGGATCTGATCAATAGCAATTTTTAAAGCTAGTCAGAGGTGAGTAAGTACTAGTCACATGTGCGTTAACTTTTAAACCAAACAGTTTACAAAGGTACAAAAAAAAAAAAAACATGCAGGGAGCAGAGACACCTTCCAGCTAACAGACGTGTGTAATACAGTGCTGTAGTAAAACCTGCTGTTTCCTTGCATCTACACTGACTACACGCTGTGACTCGACAGTGTAGTGTAGGGATGTTACGCTTTTACATCTCAACTGTCACCAGCTTCATCATCGGTACTCTTAGTACAGAAATACTAGACAGATCATTAGACAGATGTCTTAATGAATGAACTTGTTCGTCTCTGTAATTATAAAATTTGTTTACCTGTTTGCTTATGAACGGACTTCCATAAATCTAGCTGATAGAAAACGTCTCCAACGGAATGCCATATGAATAGGGTTTCTAGCCAATCAAAGTCTTGTGCGATCACTCATGAACACACACCTGTAGCCAAGTGCACGTTTAACCAGTCGTGTGGTTTTCGGTGGAACATGAGACACCTTCCAATGAGGAATGAATGACAAGACGCTGATCGCCACTTCTGTAGACGTAACATTCCTTGGAAAGGGGTGGGTGTGTGTGTGTGTGTGTGTATGTTTGTGTGTGTATGTGTGTGGGCGCACGTGTGTCTTTCTTGGTTGCATTCAGACTCGGCCACTTTTTTCATCACAAACAGATCACCCAGATTACACAGAGCTTATTGCAGATTCCAGACGACTACAGTACACAGAACAGACAGAGATGAAGAACAGTGGAACAGAAGATAGCGACTCGTACGCAGGAGAGGAGTTCTGTGCAGTCATGTAGAGTAATTTCATATGAAACAGTGATGTAGGATTTTTGGTCCTATTCCAGGTAGAACAATGCACAGTGTAGACTCAGATTCCTGTCTGTTGCTGATGGACTTTTTCCTCCTTATGATTCAGCATGATTAACATGAAGGCTACCACTACCACTCATTCCCTCCGATCCACGTGAAGCGGACAGCGCTATCCTCTCCTTCCGCTTGCGCAAGCTCACGGACGCCCCTGATTGGCTGTAGAGCCACAATTAACGTTGGAGCACTAAGCACCTCCCATCCCTCCCCTCTGAGAGAGCTCGGCCAATCAGCTCTCTCTAGGGCTCCGGCTGCGAGAGGTTACAGCATCACCCGGGAATCGAACTCACGATCTCGATGGCAACAGTTTCTAAATTGCTTAAAACACGGGTCACATTTTTCCACATCTTTTTCCTGATATTTCTTTCATGATTTGTTAATTAGCCGAATGTTTACATTTACATTTAGGCATTTGACTTACAAAAGTGCTTTGAAGCTTCCGTCATTGGATAGATACTTACACTAGGACACTATGTTTAAATGTATAGATACTGTATAAGGGATGATTGGATTTAGATTGGATTCAGGTATTTCTTTCATACATCGACTTTTTTGCATAAGCTTCAGGATCTCCTCCTGTAACTACCCGTGAGCGAGTCTATGGGAAATTCTATATGGACTAGACGGAAAGCTCTGCCTCCCATCCTTCCTTCGACTCTGTGGAAAGTACTACTTTGAGGAATCGCTCTTTCTATCCATCTCCGGCAGGATCCGGTGCTGCCACATTTCCTGAAAATGTTTAGCGAGAAAAAAGGACACAAGTCACAGGAAGGGAAAAGAGTGTCAACAGGATGTCCTGAGGAACAGATGGAACCTAGACAACAACACACACACACACACACTCTTTAACCCCAACACTCAAGACGCTCGACCGTGAACTCCGATACACACCCACACTACAGGGCACGAGGACATGCGCATGCTTCCTGTCAATCACGAAGCTGGCTTTTGAAATAATCCTCTTCCTTAGAGTCATAATCATTTTATATGTTTCACGCAGTGTTAATAATAGTAAATGCTTTTCAAAGCTCTTTTGTTAGCGTGTAATATCTTTTGAGCATGGGTGTGTGCGTGTGTTTGTGTGTGTGTGTGACTCGCACGCAGGTTTTAGGGAGTATACATGACTGAGAAGGGTTTAACATGCTTCAGGGCTGAATGTACCTCAAGCAGTCAGACTGGTTTTTACATTTTTGTTTCTGCACACTTGAACGTCTCGGTCCCAGCACTGTGACGTGGGCCCCGCCCATGTCTGCTTAGACTCCACCCACTCGAAACCGTTTATCTCACTTTGTGCATGGGTGCATGGTCGAGGTTTAGATGTGAAGGGTCAACACTTTCTGTCTCCTTTTGCCTCGGATGATTGACAGCTGCCTTCTAAAATACGAGGCACGCCCAGGATTCCTCTAAGGACACGGGTGCCATCAAGCCATCGACACGGCTAAATAATCCCGAGGGCAGGACATGTAGAGACTTGGGTGTTATATAGCAAGTTAAGTGATGCGCTTGTAATGAATGAAGTCTGAAGTCTGTGTATTTGATTTGTCGATAATAGTCCTGCAAGACACGAGTATATTTTTCTTGCTTCCTCCTAGATAAGATAATGCTCATAAAGAATCACTTCTTGACATTATCCCTCCATGGCATTTCTTCCTTGTTTGTCTGTGCGCCAAGCCCAAGATGACGTCCGATACTCTGCTGCCCTCTAGTGGCCCATTTGCGAATTGCTATCATTTTTTTTTTCTTCTTCTAGAAATCTCTATTGCTAGTGCTAACAGCACAGATTAAAATCTGAAGTAAATAAAATAATATGGTCCACACGTTCATTCATAATGTTATTCATTGATTATGGAGGCATTTTTATGGCTTGGTTTGGAACCTGATTCAGCAAGTAGAAAGGCCTGTTTTGTCAGATAATTTGTAGATAGTCATATCAAGTGCAGGGATTGACCTCACAACATGCTAATCGTTCCACCAGAAATTTAACCAGTAAACCTTAACCACCGAACCACCACTTCTGGTATTGTACATTTACAAAATAAAGGAAGTGAAGTTGCTTAAACATGCCAGTGTGTAGAATTTAACACAATATCCATTTGCATTTGTTGTACATACACAACAGGATATGTAGTTTAACACTTTAAACACTTTTATTTAACACAATTTATTTTTTTTATGATAAATTTAGGAAATGTGCGTGATTGACTATTTTGAGACGAACTTTTCTATATTTATCTCGTATGAATATATAAATCTTCCTGGCCAGATGTTAAAAATGATTATACGTCTAATATAGGATTGCAGGAAAGAAAAAAATATATTTTTTTGACATACAGTACTGTACATCATGTTTGGTATCTAACCTGTGACATCACATTTAAAATATATATAAAAAAAAAAACAAGAACTTAAATTATTGCCAGACTTTACATAAATTCCTGAAAACACGTTCAAGACCTGACAACAATCTGCAGCCTTTATGCGTTAAAATAATTGCACAAGTCCGTATGGCAATTTAGATTTTTATGTATTTAATTGTGCCAGGCTAATCTTTCTTTTAGACAAATACGTAAAACGTTTGAAAACGTTGCCTAAATACCATCTAGAATTGCTGGTAGAAAATTCATGATACAGTCTGGACGTATCAGTCCACACCGCAATATTCTAGATCAATAAAAAGCCTATTTCCTTTCCAATATGGAGTCAGAAGGGAGTCATCGGCCTGGGCCATTTATACAGGGAGTGTCGGTTTATGACCTTTGACCTCATTCAGTGAACGACAGCTTGATAAATCTGATCGATTGTGCAGTATCAGTGTGGTCTTCTGCTGTTGTAGCTCCTTATGATTCTGGCATGTTGTGCATTCAGAGATGCGTTTCTACTCATTCACGGCATTTGGCAGACGCATTTATCATGTCCTGGGGTTTGAACCTGGGACCTTCTGATCCGTAGTCCAATGGCTTAACCAGTGGTCCCAAGTACCAAGCTCAAAAACCCACCATCACCAAGTTCTCCCTGTTGGGTCCTTAAGCAAGACCCTTAATCCTCAAATGTTCAGATATAACATATAACGATATGAGTATATCTAGATAAGGGCATCTGCCAAAAATGTAAAAGTAATTGTTTCCGATGTTTGCTGACAACATTAAGTCAAGATACAGTATGTATCTGCATGCTTTTATGCATTATATTGCTGCAACTTGTTCAGTAACCTGGATTAATCAATAACAGAGCATGTGACTAGGTGTTCCTAATAAAGTGACCAGCGAGTGCATATGAATTAAATGTTGTACGATACGCAACAGTGGGATTGAGTTCCACACCATCACGACAAGACTTCCTTAGTAAAGTTTTCAGGTGATGAAGGCTGTCCATGCTTGTATGATCTTTTCTTTTCTTCACCTTCTCTCTCTCACTCTTACTTTCATCTGCTTCTTTTTTTTTTCCTTCCTATCCTTTAATTTTTCTCTCATCAGCCCTTGATCCCTAAACAGTAATTATGTAGGATTGAGGCTTTGAGGTTGAAAAAGGTTTAGGTGGATTGTACTTTGAGTATCTCCATGCTTTCACAGTGTATCAAGGATGCATTTTTCTCTATATATTTCCACTTTATTTGAAGCAGTGGTTCTTGAGGGTCAGGAGTATAAATCTAAGGTTCAATAAAACTTCGAGAAGAGCCCTTAAACCTGAGTGCGTGCGAAACTTTAAAAAACACCCACTGATTTGTGTGCGATGCTACAGAATAAAGTGACTCATCAACTTGTAAAACGGAGACTGTGTGTAGATTTTTATTGTTTTATAATGAACCGCATCGCATGCACACAGACGTCTCCAAGCCAGACTGATTGTGGAAAGAACATAAAGCCTGCTCAGTGAAGTGGCATGTCGTGGTGTCTGGGTGAAAATTATTCAAGCTGTGAACAATGGTATGAAGAAAAACTCGGAATTCTATGCATAATATTGTCTACACGCACCGGCCACTTTATTAGGTACTCCTTGCTCAGATTTGGCTGGACCCCCTTTTGCATTCGGAGCTGCTATAATTCTTCAAGTCATAGAGTTAACAGTGTGCTGGAAACATAATTGGTCCATACTGACAGGATAACATCATGCAGTTTCTACAGATTTGTCACATCCTGACGCATCCATGATTTCCCGTTCCACCACATCCCAGAGGTGCCGTATTGGATTGAGATCAGGTGTCCGTGAAGGTGGCTGGGATTTCAACCGGGGCCTTCCGAATGGCAGGTGGGAAACCTACCACTGAATGACCAATGCCCATCATCTTGAGCATGTCTACATACAGTACATAAATGCACTGAGTTGCTGCCATGTGATTGGCTGATTCAATATTTGGGAGTTATTTAAGGAGTTGAACAGGTCTACCAAATGAAGTGTCCCATGAGTGTATATGTTCAATGAGTATACAGAATGCATTCAGTTAAGGAACCAGCAAACAAGGTAAAATACATGATGATTAATAAATGTATTTGTAGTATGAAACAAAAGTCGGAAGAAAATGATTTAATCATGAAGTCATGAAACTTTAAAGGAAGAAAAATTCTGAAAAGGGTTTTAATGATGGCACAATTTATTGTGATATCGATATTGTATCGTTCAGCCCTACCATCTGCCAGCTGTCTAAACATCATGACTTCTGTCCATCAGTAACCATTTCTGTGACCTTGGACAATCTCATAATCATGATCAATACGTTGCTGTCTTCCTCAGAAGACTGAGTGTATTTTTCATTAATAATGGAAGCACATTTTCACTACACATCATATGTGAAACAAGTAGCTTGTTGAATCTTATTGGGTGTGGATGGAGTCCTTTAACGGAGAGTCTGTTACTAATCGATAACGCACTATTGATCATGTACACAGTAGCAGTCGATTAGTAACACTATCTGCCTGCTATAGGTTTTATTTAACGGCAGACCAACCCTGTTAATACGTCATGAAATGGCAAGAAGCTTGTTTACGCGCTTGCGTGTTTCGTGCGTATATTTATGACATACGTGTGGTATGCATGGTATGTGTTTAAATGATTTTTCCTCTTTCGTCCCACACACGTCTTCTCTTCTTTCTTCACGTCCTCCTGCCGTCTCCAACTCTCGCTCTCTGCCCCTCCCCGCGGCTTCGGCCCGGGCAGGTGGAAGCTAAAGCTGGAATGCCGCGGAATGTGCTCGGTATATGGCTCACCGTGCACATGCGTGACCCACGGATCACGTCCCGCCACTCACATGCCAAGCTGATACAGAAGACGCGTGAGAGAAGCTAGGACAGAGACAGGAATAGAGAGGGAAGGCTTATAGATTCCAAAGGGAGCTTTCTGTGGCCTGGGGAGGATTTTACACACACCGCTATAGGTGAAGGCAGAGGCTCCGAGTTGCTAAGGAGGGGCAGGTCAGAGGTCAAGCTGAGTGTTTTACTAGGGGGTTTCGCACCTCCGGGCTGGAGCACTGATGATTTCCAGTAAACAAGGAACTGCTTGTCTGACAGGATCAGAACATAGTTATCTGATTCTTTTTCTTTAGTGAGTAATTCCGTCTCTTTATTCGTTTTCTAGCGTATACAAGTCACGGTTTCCTTCAGCAGGAATGAGGCACATAGGCCACGCCTTCTTCATTTGGAATAAGCAGTACAAAAGCCACGCCTCCTTTTTTTCCAGATTTTCTTCAACTTCTAAACAAACCAGAACGTGATATTGGTGCTAAAAAGTGAATTTTAAAAAGTGGCTCACCTACGTGAAAAAGTGAATTTTCAGATAGGATCATATAACACTATTTTTCATGATACTCAATGCTTCTCCAGATCCATGATTCAATTTTTTTTTTTTTTTTGGAAATATGCATTCAAATTTAAATTTTTATCAGATAAAAAGAAACACATTTGCTAAATACGATTTCATGCCCTTTCATGTAGTGTCTGTAACTTTTCTGAATTAAAATCTTTCAATGATCTTAATTATCATTCAGATGAAACTTGGCTAATTTATATTTCACATAAACCTGAAAAAGTGTATTATTCTAAAATGCAAAATTATTAAGTTATTGCAACATGAATTTGACCTGGTTACAGACACTACAGGTTTTTTTGTTTTTTAACCTTTTACCAAAAAACAATTTAAGCAACAATTTTTACATGTCATGTGTTTTTAAGTAACAAAATATGAATTATTTGCATTTTAAATTATTATTATATGAAGCAAGACAGGATAACACTGAAAAATGGCCATTTTGGAGCATCTATAAAATCATCTCTCTAGGGTTAGCGAATAGCAACTTGACTTGTTTTAGGGAAGCAAGATTGGTCACTTGCATGTTGCATAAACTTCAGAAGTAGCCATGTTGATTTCATGCCACATGGTCGTCCGAGGTTATAAGTAGAATTTCCGAGTGTTTGTACAGTAGTCAAATTCAGCAATAGGCAGAAAGGCTGCTCCGTCTTCGGTTGAGATGACATGCGCAGAGATGACGCTGTCTCTCTGTTTAGAATTGTTTATCACAGAAGCACAGCGACTACACTTCCTCCACTAATTACACAACAACAGTAGATCCGGCCCAGCGTTAGTCTGATAGAGTCTGAGTCGAGTGCACTCATTCTAAACTTCCCATGTTCCGTTTCCTTTTTGCTCCCAGCATTTTGGGAAAGTGTCACTTTTCTCTGCATTATATAAACCCCTGAGTTCAGTGACTAACCACAAAGAAGTAAACTAGCACCTTAAATATACACTTGACTCATGCAATCCGTACACTACCCACAAATCTCACACCCCGTCTCCTCACCTATCATTATGTCTACGCGGCACTCACTTTCACTGCGCATCGTAAAGTGTTGGGTCAAGAAGGTCGGTCAAAAACCGATTCCTCCAAGCATTCTTCTTCTCTTCGTACGTTTTTAAAGCTTTAATTCAAATAGCAGCCCGGAGCTGGTGTGAGTGTGTGGAGACTTGCGTTTCACTAGCGCTGGATACCATCAAGGTATAAACTTTTCTCAATGCACCAGAGCCATGATCATCTCTGAAACACTGCCTGCTTCATCTCTGAAACACTGGCCTCCCAGGAACTCCCAGGAACCCAAGCATGTGGAGGCCAGGTCTGTACGGGGGGGATGAGGCAGTAACTCCCAGGCGGGGTTCCTGTAATGTCCAAGTGGTGTCAGGGAATGATTGTGTGTACAATTCCCAAAGAAAGCTGCACCTCTCCCGCATTTGGCGATAAGTTATCCATTGACGTTTTAAGAATCAGGTGTTTTCAGGAACGAATGCATGGACATACGGCCTTCTTTAAAATGTTTGGACCATTCAAATGTTTTACTGCGATTAAGGGTCTCATCAGCATACGGTGAGATTTCATCGCAAGTCCCTGTTTGACTCGAACCCCCTTTATATTTTCATTCTATACATTGTGTATGCCTGTTGTGTTGTTTGTTCTCCAGTACCTCCCCACCTAGAGCACTTTATAGATTAAGCGTAATAATGTTTCAGCACCATCACCGCCACCAGCCCTCGGTTTAGCCCTGCCTTGGTTTTGGTTTGTTGTTCCACACCTTATGTTTAAATAAAGCTCTTAAACGTGATGAGATGACTTCATCTCTGTCACACAGTTTCCCTTCATCTCAGCCGTCTCCACCTGATCCTGGTGAATTATTAACTCCGTGCGAGGGTGTGAGCGGCCTTCGGCTGCACCGCTGGTGAGGACAAAGGTTTGGTGATCGGGTTTGTTTGTGTGTCATAAAGGGTGCGGATATGTACAGTATTGATGTATTTTACGGATGTGGATGAGATAATGTTCCTGCACAGTTGTTCCGCCGGAGTCGGAGGTCAGTAACGAGGGAAGGCATTTCAGCTGTTCAATGATTAAACTGACAGCACCGTGTCCTGCACTGATTTCCGTTTGCACTGCACTAACAGCACAACATGTACTGGAGCGTCAGCTGATAGCGCTGTTATTCCCGCTGTTATTCCCGTGTTGACCGGTGTGTAGAGGTGCACGGCTAAAAGCAAACATCTAAAGCAAGCACAAATGTACACTCATTTAAACCAGAAACACTCAATTACTTTATCATAGTTATGTTTGAATGCGCGTTCAAGTCAAACCAGGAACTATTATTTCTCTCCATCTACACTAATGCACTTCTCCAGGCGTTTCACTAATGCTTGGATACAATCATGACCAATCACTGACCAACCACCCCCATCCACCCACGGCTTTTAATGGCACTTTTTTGGCTTATGAGACGACAAGTCCCGGTCTGACTTGAACGTCCCTTGCTGTACTCGGATGCAGTCAGATATTAATTAATCTATGATGCCATACCGCCTTCTACACTAATGCACTTCTCCCAGCGTTGCACTCATGCTTGGATACAATCAAGCCAGAGCCATGATCGGACTTCTTTTTTCACATCCAGAACACTGCCCCCCCCCCCAGGCACTGCTTTTAATAGCCCAGTCACTTGAGAGGCCCTTTACGGCTTATGAGACGACAAGTCCCGGTTTGACTTGAACACCCCTTGTTGTACTCGGATGCATCAGATATTAATTAATCTACATTCTGAATTAAACAATCAGTATAAGCAGTGTAGTCATAATCATGTACATCATAGGAGGTGGAAAGATTTGGATTTAAATAAGCAATAAGTTAAGAGTCTTTGATTGGATAATTACTGCAGTGTGTTTCAGCTTGCGACACATGCTACGAGCGGCATTTCTCAAACAACAGTGTCGGAGGATGCGTCATGTGATCGTTGAGTGTTTCAGAAGGGTCAAATTATTGGCCTGCATCAAGCAAAGAAAGCAACTAGGGAGATTTGCCGAAGTAACTGAAATTGGGTTTTCTTCAATGAAGGCACGGGTATATCCCAGGAAGAGAAGGTGAAGATTCATCAGGCTTAAGTTCTGGGAGCATGAGGAATCATTTTCTTTTTTTTTTTTTTTTTTAGTTTTTAGAAAATTTAGTTGTGTCCAATTCCTCCCCGTCACTAGGGGGCTCCCACATTAAGGCTACCACTCAGCCGGGAGAGCCGAAGACTATCACGCGTTTCCTCCGAACCACGTGACGCCAGCCGACCGCATCTTTTCGGTCTGGGGGTAACGCACTCGGAGGACAGCGCTATCCGCTCCCTCCGTTGCGCGAGCTCACAGACGCCCCTGATTGGCTGTAGAGCCGTGATTAATGTGGGAGCACCTCTGAGAGAGCTCGGCCAATCAGCTCTCTCTAGACCTCTGGCTGCACCACCCGGGATTCACTGCACCACCCGGGATTCGAACTAGCGATCTCCGGATGATAGGGCGAGCTTTAACCACTGCGCCACTCGGAGGCCCCCGAGAGGAATCATTTTCACGCATTTTCACAGGGAGTGTTGATATCAGTTGATATTTCAGGAAGAGTGGTGTCTGCCATCCTCACCTCCAACACACTGACAGATCTAATATCACGAAGATTTCTGTTGACTCTTTAGTATGATCACTAATTAGGGTGAATCTATATGGTTTACCGTCGTATGAAAATAAACCCATAAATGTCTTTTGGAAATTTAATATTGCATATAATATTACTTGGTAATACTTCATTAAATGCATGCATTATTAGAAACTGGACATAAACTGTGCAATTCTTATTAAATAATTGGATTATTATAATTATACAAAGTATAATAATTATCTAAATCTGCTTGAACACAGAGCAACAGTTTGAATCGCAGAACAATGGATCTCATTCTGACGCTCCTGGTTTTCACACACATGGTCTTGGAAAAGTGACGTCCAGCTGTTAAACCTTTTATAAACCCTTGGCATGCATGGCACGGAGGGATGTGAAATCTGGAATAGAGCGTACTGCCGCTGTAGGGAACCTCTGAACCGGACCTCTGACCTCTCACAGCAGGAAGCGTGTGTGTATGAGTGTGTGAGTTTGTGTGGAGAAAACTTTGCACCTGTTTTCTTTTTTTTTCTTCATGTTTCAGCCTATGTGGGCATGTGGGTTAATATAATTTCTATTTCAGAACTGGCTTATCTAACAGCCAGATCTCATCTTTCTAAATCTGTCCTATGTGTTTTAAAGCTGGGACTGGGAATGCAGTCTGTAACTGGGCGGTTCTTCCCCAGTATTGTGCTTCTCTGGTTGTGGCCACGCACCTGGGCAAAGAGGTGGAGGGAGGGAGGGTGGAGCACAGGCGGGAGGAGGAGGTGTCGGGAAGCCGTTGCCATGCCACTGACTGGGAGGAGCACAGATCAGAGAGAGAGAGAGAGAGAGAGTAAATAGCGAGCCCGTAGTTAGGGGGTTGGCGTTTGGGTCGTATTTCAATAGCACTCCTTCTGTTTGTAATCTAAACCTCACAATCGTCCAGCGTGTTCTCGCAGCAGACCGGTCACTAGCCTGGGGCGAAACTCTGAGCAAGGGTTTGCTCCAAACAAGTGTTCCTGTTTCTGTTTATCCTAAGCAGCAGGTGAGGGCAAGATAAAGTCGATTCGGAGAGACAGTACAAAGGTTTCCGGGTGAGTGAAGTGCTGTGAAGTGCTCTGAGCTGTCAAGCCCCGGCTTGGCGCAAACGCACAGATCACCTGCGCTTTCAGGATTTGAAATACGAGCAAGGAAGTAAGCTGAAGCTTTCATTCTTTCACTCACTCTTGAGTGATGTCTCCATTCAGGTGAGACCCAGCGCAACTCATGGAAAGACATGACCAGGAGGAGGACTTCAAACCTGACGTTTGAGGACCTGACAGCTCGGAAAAACACTAAAGGAGGTTTTATTCAAGATCTCGCTTCCTTTAAACTTTGGTCAGCTGAACTTTCTGCTTACGGACTACACCCAAATCCAGGCTGAGCTGTGTGGTTTGGCTGTGCCGGGATCCCTTATTAATTTTTTTCCACTCCGAGTACAGTTTAGAGACCGGTGTCAGTGGGGAAGACCAGCAGCAGTGTGCTATTCCTCGTTTTCCATTCGGGTGTTGGAGTTAATTACACCTTCTGGGATTTTTCTCTTTGTGCCAGGATCTTGGAGATGCATCCAGGGATAAAGTTAATAGACAGAAGGCTATCAGAATCTGAGAATGCTTTACCTGTAACTGACCCATAATGGACGAGTGAAGCGTGTTGGATTAACGTGAAGCTCTTCAGGATCCGAAAATCTCAGGAAGTCTTGGTCACGACCTCGGGTGTGTTTTACACCGCAGGATCTCAAAGCGTGGAAAAAATAAGGTCTTTGCCCTTTCAAGACTGACCATGCAGCTGTGAGGTCAGGTGGCCCTCTGTCCATTACAGGTCTTGACCCTGTTTGACCCGACCTCCATCTATTTCCACCTTTTTTTCCTGTGGAGCATGCGGAAGGAGAAGGAGAAGCACTCGGGCTCTTCGGGCAGGGACAGGGATAAGAAGCAAAAGGCCGCCTCGGTCACTCGCGCCCTCAGCTGGCTCAGCGGATCAACCCTCTCGCGCCAGACCCGCAAACTGTTCCGCAGCCACACCGACCTGAACACACTCTCGCACGCAGCGCACCGAGACCAAGAAAAGGATGATGAAGATGACTGGGTGTACGAACCCCAGCACTACATAGGTGAGGGGATTACTGTGTGTGTGTGTGTGTGTGTGTGTGTGGGCTGCAAGTTTTTGTTTCCTTCCTCATTTAGCATTAATGAGAATAATTAAGATACCAAGATAGAGGATATTTCCTGCACGGTTTCTTCGAGTGACAAAATTTTGTCAGAAAATTGTTTTGTTTATATCAGTGAGATTTTTTTTGATATTTTTTTGCAAAATTCTATAAATCCATTTCGTCAAAACAAGACAGCAGTTGTGTTTGGGGTTATTTAAGTATTCAGTTATACTCTACTATCTATATAACTATCAATATATGGTTGCGTTTTGTTGCGCACAAAACCTTTTTAATCACGAAGATTGCTGAGGATCATGGGAAACATTACGAATAATGCAAAACAAACTTGGCCGCGTCATCAGCTTCCTCCTCTAGCAGTTTCAGTTTCACTTATCTTGGTAGTCCATGCCTGCTGCTCCATGATGCTGCAGAAACAGAGTGAAAAAAAGGCTTTTATTGGCTTTAGGGTTCTCCAAAAGAACTCCAGCTGTTCCATAGCAGCTGCTTGACTGACCATGTGACTCAGAAAAGCGATGTTTTTTTCTTCTTTCTGTGTCTCCTGTTAGGGATCGTCACAGCGGACCATATCTTTCCATCTTACTCTGTCTTCCACTTCTATCCCCCTGCATCACCAAATCCATAAACCTTCTCTTGGACCTTCCTCTTTTCCTCAAAGTAATATGATTGGCTGTTTATGGATACGTTTCGCCAAAAACGCACCAAAGCTTCTAAAACAAGGATGTGTAGCAGTTTTCAGATCAGAAGTGTAGTTCTAGACAAGCATGTGTGCCTAAGGAAAATAATTAGCCAGAACGAACGAACACAGAATATGGTGTTTATCTCGTTTTGCAGTCAAATGCAGGTTTATTTATTGAAGTGCCAGGTATTGCAAGTTCTTTTAGACTGTTGTTGCTCAATTATACCCCATTGCTACTTCATTCGTGATCTGAAGGTGTTGATTAGTTTTCAACAGCACAGCTGTGACAGTAGTAATTGTTGCTACGGTGACGTCTTCTATTAGGAGACATTTATTTGGAGTTTTTGGAAGGGGTCAGAGCTTTAAAACCGAGAGAAATCTGTAACTTTACGTTTTTTTAAACCTTCAAGGAAAAGGATTGCTCGTTTTGACAAAGCGTGAATTTCTTTCTTTTAAACTTCCAGGGAAAGAAAATCAAAGGTTGGTGACGACACGACTGTCTATAGCGACATTAAAGATATGGGATTACGAGAACTGGACTTTGGGTTCATTGATGCTCCACAGCATTAAATATAACTAAAATAATAGGGACCAAATTTACAATGTGTCATTCTTTAATAAATAACAGGAAAATTGCTTTAATTTGGATAATATTAATAATAATCATTAGAATAATGGTCATCATAAGTGGTTAATTACTTACATATTATGTAGGTTACACTCACACACTCATCATTTACTGTATATTGCTTTATCCTGTAGTCAGGGTCTAAGTCTATCCCAGGAGACTTGGGGCATGAGGCTGGGTACAGAACACCAGTCCATCTCAGACATACTCTGTGGGCACACACACTGTGGGCAATTTTTGGGAACACCAATTAACCTAATGTCCATGTCTTTGGATTGTGGAAGGAAACCCACCAAGCACGGAGAGAACATACAAACTCCAAGCACACAGACCCGAGGCAGGAATCGAACTGGAGGTGCAAGGCGACAGTGCTAACCACTAAGCCACTGTGCCGACCTATATTCTGTAGGTTTAGTTTTTTTTTTAAGTATTATTTTTGTTGTTGTTTTTTTTAATTTTTTATAGTAAGTGTGTATATTATCTAAGTGTCCAGTGATTTTTCCAGATGTTTTGTCCATATCTTTTATCCCTAAGCCGCTTCACAGATCTGAAGTTCGATGTTCCAGTAACTCTCAGGCAATTTGCATCAGAATGGAAATCACCTCGACACGGTGATAAACGTTCAGAGCATGTGGGCTAAAAAAAAAAGTTTAAAAAAAAAAGAAGAAAGATTTTCAGGTATTTTCATGCAAGTCCGTGTCGGGGGGTGATGCGCCCACACTGAAACCCGCATGTTTGAGTCAGTGCATTTCCTCTCATGTATCATGTCCTGCCTTGTTTTATACACAGAACAACTTTGTGTGTGTGTGTGAGAGGGAGAGAGTGTGTGTCGTAAACTCCTCCATTGTGTCTGCCAGGGCAGGAAGTAACGGAGTGTGATGTTTACATGCGAGGAGAGAATTGGATCACTGTCCTGACTTTATGACAGCTTTTCCATTGTGTGCAAGTCGTTGTCGCTGGTCTCTTATCCGCCACGCGGTGATGGGGTGGTGATGAGGGATGCTGGGGGTCACGGCGCACCGGGATGAGGGTGCGGAAATGGGAGATGTCACCGACTGGCGGAGATGCGATTGTATGAGCGCATGCCGATGAGGGGGAGCTTCGTGCCCTGCGAAACTGGAGCTTCTCTCATACACATATCAGCAGGACCTGGATCTGGGACCGCATCCTGCGTCTGAATATCTGTTACATTATCTGTTTATGATAGACGAGAGGTGTTGTTTTGTTTGGGTTTTTTCCCAGTAAGGTAAGCAGATTTCCATTGAGACTTTGATTAGTTTGACGTGTGTGTGTGTGTGTGTGTGTGTTGGGGGGATGAAGGGGGGAGTCTGTAAAGTATTAAATGGAGTGCATGTCTAAAGTCTGCACAGAACTGGATTCGTGTTATAGATGGAAAGAACAGCACCCCCCCCCCCCCCCACACACACACACATTACCCTGAATAGCCAGAGGGTCATTGTTGAGCCTTAAAAAATAAATCCTTTTTGTCATCTTTGTATGTGGGCAAATATTCCACTCCTCTATTATATTCCTGCTCTCTGCATTGTGCGTGTGTACATTGTTTTGCAGTCCAGCAGTAACCCTACTCTGTCTGTAATAAGAGCTGGGGCAGGCCTGTGCGGAGGCAGAGCCGCGACCAGTTCGGTGCATTTAGTGAGTTAATATTAGTGCGTTTCTGATTTATGGCGACTCTTCTGCCTCAGCTTCTGACATCTCACCTCTCACCCTCGTACATTCCTCACTGTAACTCACTTCTTTATAACGCTTAAAGTGCTAAACTTAGATTACTGTTAAAGGTGTAAACGTATCACGGTCGTACATTTCAGGAAGTAATAAATCGTGCTCCTTTTTATCGTCTGAGCTTTCTGAACTTTATTCCGTGTCGGGCCACATGCTCCATCGATCTGCCTGACTTCATCAACGCTGTAATGTTTTCCTGAGCCGTGCCATTCTTATTACACTGTCAGATATTTGATTAACCTGGGCAGGCACGAGATACAGGACTAAGTATGTGTGTGTTCTCTGCTGGTGGATGCAATAGAGGTAGCCAAAATATGGACTTTAAGCTAAAAAACTCTGTCCTTACTGTAGGTTTCTTGAAATGTAATTAAGAAAATGTCGCCATGTGTGGGTTGAATATGGGAGGACAAAATTCCCCGTCTTGATAACCTGCCATGTGACATCACCATCACCATCCCGGCTCATGTTCCCAGATCAGTTACTTGATATTGGTGACAACCGGCACAGACACACTGTATGAAAACGGCTTCTATGATATCCGTCTCCATAACTGTTGCATACTTTTTTTTTCTTCGTATTAAAAAATCCATCCATCTAGCAACCTCTGCAGTCCGAATGGGGACCGTGGAGGCCTATGGTGACCACAATTTGGGGATGGCAATTAGGCTAATCTGTATGTCTTTGGACTGTTGAAGAAAACCGGGGTACCCGGAGGAAACCCACCAAGCACGGGGAGGACATGCACACTCCATGCGCACCGAGGCAGGAATCGAACCCGGGACCTGAAGGTGCAAGGCGACAGTGCTAACCACTAAACCAAATAATGACCTAGCATAACATGATAATTTTGTCCTAAGATAGAACAATTCTGCAGAAATTATACTGGGTAGGTTTTAGTTTACAGTACATGAAAAGAACTTGATATGATGTTACACCTAGGGCATGATGGGAGGACTGATCAGGAAGCAAGTCAGGACATTTCCTCTCAAATCCTTTACATTTAGGGAGGAAAAAAACCATAATTCTTCTACTCATAAGTGCTCGTAGTGCTAAATTTAAACCATGCTTTTATACAATTGGCACTTACACGCAGGCCTGGTTAAAGTGCCCTAAATGTGGCTCCAGCCCTCTTTTTAAATAGAGCCTGTAATTATGGGCTGTCAGACTCTTGTAGTAGCCCCATAATTTCAGAAGGCCAGTTGCTGTGAGACAGGATGTTTTTGACAGCAGTCATGGTACTGTGCTACTCCGTGCCAATGCCCATCCTCTGTGGCGGTGTCGCGTTTGTGCGGCAGTGCCAGTCGCCGCCGCGTTGGGAGTGTTTATGTGGCAGCGCTACAGCTCGTGTGAGCTTTCCTGACCGTGGTGTATTTGCATGATGGTGATGTGTTTGTGTAGTGTTCTGGCAGGTTCGTGTGACCGTGCTTATCTTTCCAGGCTTTGTGTGGGCATTCCCCTAATTTGTGAAGCAGGGCAAGATTTGTGTATTGATGAATCATATTGGCAGAAATTCTCATCCTCAGTGACGATGCTGAACCTTAGTTGGAATTAGTGCTGCAGAATTCATCACGTTAAAAACGAACTCGCAGTATGGACCTGTGCAATTATGTAATCGGCAAAGGCTATAATTTATTATAGGTAACATACACATAGTCAGGGGTTTATGTAGAGTTTTATTTTTTTTAATACATTTTAGATAATGCATTAATAAATATTGACAAACATCCCCTTAATGAGATTCTTGGTCCTGTTCTTTGGTGTTGGCCGAGATAAATAATTCATTATTAAATTGTACCTATAATACATACATATTACAGTTTCAATATCAGTGTCAAAATAATCAAATTTTAAATTATTATTATTGTTATTAAATCGTGCAGCCCTAGTAGCAACGCTGACTGTCTGTGACTATGCTGATCCTCTGTGGCATGGCCTTGATCATCTATGGCAGTGCTGATCCTTTGTGTGGTGACGCTGACCCTCTGTGGGCAATGTTAATCCTCTCTGTGTGGCAACGCTGATCCTTTCAGTGGCAACACTGATTCTCTCTGGGCGCTCATGATCTGTGGTGTGACGCTGATCCTCTGTGGCAGTGCTGATCCTCTATGAGGCAACACTGATCTTCTCTGTGGGGCAAGGCCGATCCTCTCTGTGGGGCAAGGCCGATCCTCTCTGTGGGGCAAGGCCGATCCTCTCTGTGGGGCAACGCCGATCCTCTCTGTGGGGTAACGCCGATCCTCTCTGTGGGGCAACGCCGATCCTCTGTGGCAGTGCTGGTACTCTGTGAAAGTGCTGATCCTCTCTGTGGGGCAAGGCCGATCCTCTCTGTGGGGCAAGGCCGATCCTCTCTGTGGGGCAAGGCCGATCCTCTCTGTGGGGCAACGCCGATCCTCTGTGGCAGTGCTGGTACTCTGTGAAAGTGCTGATCCTCTCTGTGGTGCAATGCCGATCCTCTCTGTTTGGCAACGCCGATCCTCTCTGTTTGGCAACGCCGATCCTCTCTGTGGGGCAACGTCGATCCTCTCTGTGGGGCAACGCCGATCCTTTGTGGCAGTGCTGGTACTCTGTGAAAGTGCTGATCCTCTATGGGGTGGTGTTGATCCTCTGTGAGGCAACGCCGATCCTCTCTGTGGTGCAATGCTGATCATCTGTGGGGCAACCCTGATCCTCTCTGTTGAGCAACGCTGATCCTCTCTGTAGGGCCACGCTGATGATCTGTGGCAGTGCTGGTACTCTGTGAAAGTGCTGATCCTCTATGGGGTGGTGTTCATCCTCTGTGAGGCAACGCTGATCCTCTGGGTTGGGCACAATGATCCTCTCTGTGGGGAAACGCTGATCATCTGTGCGGCAAACCTGATCCTCTCTGTTGGGCAACGCTGATCCTTTCTGGCACTTATCGACTGTGGCCAACAGGCTCTGATCCTCTGTTGACAGTGCTGATCCTCTTTGGCGGCGATCCTCTGTGGACCAGTGCTGATCCTGTCTGGCACATATCCTCTATGGCGTGGCACTTATCCGATGCGGATGCGCTGATCCTTTAAGCTTAATCAAATATGCCAGTGAACACCATTTAAGTACACTGAATTTATTGTCATTTCAACCGTTCAGTTTGAGACAACTTCTGCTTTCGGATGTGGTGCATTGCTGAGAGCTGGGAGTAGCCATTATTAGCGGCATAAGTTTATTGTGATCATAAGAGTGTGCATGCTGTCAGCAAAATATTCAGATAGTCTTTGATATTTTAACAAGCCACCACAACTGGCATAAACCCCAGTGTTAAGCTGGTCAGTTTTTAGTGGGCCTGTGCGGAAGAGGAAAAACAGAGATGGTTATCAAATCAACATGAATATTTGCCTCCTTTATTCGCCAAGCTCGCATTGACATTCAGTTTACCGGCTTGTAGCAGAGGCCCTCGTTCAGAGCGGAACCTACAGAAATGCTTTATAGCCTGTCATGAGATTATGTTTTCGATAGAGACTATAGGTTGGGTAACTGTGTCTTATCTCTTCGGGCAGAGCAGTCGTGGCTGCGTGCCAGCTTTACCGTCATTCCCGAAAAGTAAGGTAGTGTTACGTAATAAAGCTGAGATGCATCTTATAGGACATATAGGTACCTGTGAAAAACTTTAGACAGGGAATATCTTGCATAAAAAGTTCTCTGTAATGTGTGTATTTGTGCTTTTCCTTCTTGAACGTACGTATCAGCAGTGATGCACTATTTATAACTGCTTATGGCGCTTTTGCTTCAAGTGCTACATCAGAATGTGAATGTGAAATAGTTATGAGATGTTGAGCCTGATACTAATCTCTCTCTCTCTCTTTCTCTTTCTCTGTGCTCCTGACTGGTTCACTGGATTTTCAGGTAAGTTAATCTCTCTCTCATAATCTTTAAAGTATCAGTTATAAGTGAATCTGATGTCCCAATGCTTTCAGACTTAACGTGAAGTTTTACATAATGCGCGTAATTGTTCGACTTAACTAAGATACACCTTTTTCCCATAAAGACATTTGAGCTCTCTAAACTATTGAAAGTAAAAGAGACGAGATGGTTTGATCGAGATGATTCTTTTTTCTTTGTTTTGTTTTGTTTTTTGAACACTGCTCCCCCGAGGTCAGCCCTGATAAGCTCTTTCCCTCTGCCTCCGCATGCAGATACGTAATATCTGATGACAAGTGCACATTGTGCAGGTGAAACGCTTTCGTAAGGCAACTTTCCATTGTGAGACAAGCCGCGACAATCCGACAGCGATTTGAGCACCGAGATTACATCCTGCTGTTTATCTGCACCGTCTTCAGACCCTGGAGTCACACCAGCGAGACGCCTCATGTTTTCCTGTAATAAAAGCATGCGGCAGGGTTGCGCAATAACCCGTTCAATGTTGTGAGTTACTGTATGTGTCATTCATGACTCCCATAAAGTGAACACTGTTAGTCAGGTTCTGGTGAGCAGGCTGATTTCCATGGCTGCCGGTTCTGATCACTTCATCGACCTTGGATTTCCAACCCCGTACAAAGGGCAATCATAAAATTGTTATTATTGCTAAGAAAAAATGATGTAAAGGAAATGGACGTTGATTGTGAGCGTAGTTTTTGTCGATAAATCCTCCACCTCCCTGACAGACTTCTGTCTGGTGGTCTTTGAAGAACCTTTTTGGTTCTTGAGGAAGTTCCACCCCTGTCGTTGTCAAACGCGTCAAAAGTGACGGAAGAGGAAGAAGTCACTGGGTGCGAAGTCGGGGCACTAGGGGGGAATAAGGCATAATTTCATGCCCCAAGTCGCCCTCACGTTTCACCATTTCGTGAGCTGAATGGGACTTTTCAACCGGGAGTGCCATTGTGGTTTTTACCCTCTAGTGGCATCGTGGACAAATATAATATCGGCGGGATGAAATGTTCATGAATGTACACATTTCCGGTGACATAATTTCGGCAAATATTTTCCGTTTTAATGTACATGTAGGTTGTCAGCTGACTTAATTTCATTGTCACATAATACAGCTGAGCCTGGCACTGACCAACTGCAGCAACCCCTGAGCAGTCCAGAGCCTTAAACGTTTGAGCCACCACTGCACCACATGAAATATGGTCACAATCACATGAAACAGTGCTGCACAATTTTTAGCATAGCAATCTAAATTGCTGTATGGACCTGTACAATTATTGAACCACTTATTTTAATCACTAATCAAATATTTATTTATTTATTTATTTATTTATTATCAATTCGTGCATCCTAATATGATGAGTTATCCCAGACTACTAACAGAAATATCAACTGGGATATCTTGTACAAGACCTCAGCTGATATGGATTTATAATAATAAGACGACGAAGAAGGATGATGATGATGATCATCATTTCGAGGATTTTTTATGGGGATTAAGGATAGCTGTGTGTATACACAGGGGTTGGACAGTGAAACTGAAACGCCTGGTTTTAGACCACAATAATTCATTAGTACGGTGTAGGGCCTCCTTTTGCAGCCAATACAGCATCAATTCGTCTTGGGACTGACAGATACAAGTCCTGCACAGGGCCAGAGGGATTTTGAGCCGTTCTTCTTGCAGAATAGTGGCCAGGTCACTACGTGATGCTGGTGGAGGAAAACGTTTCCTGACTCGCTCCTCCAAAACAGCCCAAAATGGCTCAATAATATACTGTATAGATCTGGTAACTGTGCAGGCCATGGGAGATGTTCAACTTCACTTTCATGTCATCAAACCACTCTGTCACCAGTCTTGCTGTGTGTCTTGGTGCATTATCATCCTGATACACAGCACTGCCTTCAGGATACAATGTTTGGACCATTGGGTGCACATGGTCCTCCAGAATGGTTCTACGTGTGTGTTATAGTGTATAACTAGTAAAAGTATTGACTATATACAGTATTGTTAAAAATGATACCCAGATGAACTTTAATTGATAAATTGATTATAATGTAATCGCTGCTTTGGGGCGAATGAGAATGGAGGCTGTGCCAAGTGTTTGTTTTTCCTGAGCTGACTCGACGCCGTGGTGCGAGAGAGAAAAGAGAGAGAGAGAGAGAGAGAGAGCATGTCTCTGGTAAATGGGGAACAGGAACGGAGAGAACCAGTGAATCACCGAGGCGAGTGAGTGTAAGTGTCTAAGTTTGCGTGTTTGTGAGTCAGCAGAGAGCAATAGTCATGTCCTGTGTAAAAGGTAAGTCTGTAACCGTGTCTCAACCTGTATGCATTGTGAGTAATGTGTTCGTTAAGATGTAGCGATGCTAATACCTGAGTGATGTCCTAGTGCTGTCGGGGAAGCGCAGTGTGAATTGCCGGGAGCTGTCCATGCTTGGCATTCCACACAGCAGTAAGAGCGTGGTCGTAAATCAGCACCGCTGTTGGAATTTTAGACATTTTTGAGGAAAAAATATGTAAATTAAAATGAGTTGAAATCAGAGAGGGAGAAACTTTTTAGATATGATGTGCAATTAATTAGTCTCGATCTACTGCGTTGCCTCGACTGTAGCAGACAGAGTAGACTGCTTTACATCCAGGTAATCAGTTAGCGCCTTCTACGTGATCTGAAAAATTAAGTTTTGCGAATTAGTAAAGAGGACAGTTTGTTCGGCGTATATGAAACGAATCAGTAGTGCGTTCTGGTGGTGCTCAGAGTAATGCTGTTCCAGTCCTGAGTGCAGATTGAAATATTCGTTCAGTTTGTATGCGTGTGTGCACATTGCAGAAAATGCGACTTGACACACTGTTCCCTGTGTTTGCCATGCAAAGCGTGAGCATGTGTGCTGGAGCAAAAATCCTTTCCTTTTTGAGCTGTTCTCTATTTGCAGTGGTAGGACATAGATCTTTATTTTGGGTACATTTTAACTCTGGGTTAATCCTCGCCAGCGTGTGTGTGTGTGTGAGAGAGTGAGAGAGTGAGTGTGTCAGCTGCTGACAGTTGTTGCACATGTGGTGTTGCCTTTATGCACAGCTGCTCATGTAGCACCACTGTGCTGTGACTAATTTTGTCTCTTATATGAAGGTGTGTATTTATTTAGGCAGTGAAGCTTTATTTATTTGTTTATTTATTTATTATATAAAAGCAATCATTTGGTATTTTATGTTGCTCCTGAGACACTAGAGACTTTCTCAAATACTAAATGACATTTTTTTAAAATCTATTTGTTTATTATTTTTTTGTTTTGTTTTTTGTTTTTTCTTATCATTTTTGTTCTCATGGTATCATGGAGATGTGACACCCAGGGTGTGACAATTCCTATTTTAAAAAATGGAAGGAAAAAAACAACAAAAAAAGAATGAATAAATAAATAAATAAATTTGAACTGTCTCCCAAAGCATGGTGCAGACTGCCTCTAGGGGGCGCACTAGGCGAAACATTGTAATGGCGGAAAGTAAAGGTTATACAGCGGTATCTTGGCATATGGATTGAATCCGTTCAAGGGGCGAGATCTTAAGGTGAAAATTTGTATTGCAAAACGCATTTTCCCATGTAAATGCAGATAGTCTGTGTGAGCCACCCCCCCCCACCCCCCAAAAATTACCAATTTTCAACACTACAATCATATTTTTGCATATTAAAAATAAAAAAACTATGAAAACATTTAGAAAAGACATTTTTTTAAAAAATCTTTAAAAACCTTTAACTTGGCCAACGTTCGGTCGCTCGTATGCTAAAAATGCTTGGCATGCCGATGCAAATTTCTTGTGCAATTTCAGTTCTTAATGTCTTAAAAAGTATGCCGAGGTACCACTGTACTGTAAAACTGCGTTCTGCAGTGTAATGATTTCATAGCTTATCGACCCAACATCAGCGACCCCTTGTGCAGAGATGCAGGCACACCGCTTACATTAACCTGAGTAAGCATCACCATTAAGGCTCTCTATTACTGTCGCTACTGTCTAGTAGGATTAGTTCTTACTGTATTTGCTTTGTATGCACACATACTGTACACAAGCACACATACACATGCACACATGCACAGCAGGCCGGGGAATCCCCTCTCGCGTCCAGTCACTGGTCCACTCTGGGGGACTTCTCTGTTCCGCAGTTCGGAGGGGTGATAGAGGTCGGTCAGTTAGAATGGGGGTGTCCGACCTCAAAAGTTCCACCTCTGCCACAGAACTACTCTGCCGCTCTGAGCTGTTTTACACAATAGACACCGTCTTAGTCATCCTCAAACTTCCTTCAGCTCACGTCAGTGACTGCGTATCTGACCTCGAGTCACGGCTAGACGCTTTTTGTGTCAATCCTGCCTGAAATGAAGTTGATCCTCTGAAGCAGATGTTCTGCATTACCCACACTGACTCCTGTTGATGTAGAAACATGACTTGTCGTGGGGGGATGGGGAGGAAGGCATCGTACCGTGACATCTGAAGACATTCTCGTGATTTTGGATGGCAGTGTTTCGGCTTGTTTAATGACATGTTGATCTGCTTCTGCTTTAATCTTCCTGTAATTGTGACTCGATTTCTGTTCCTGTGGAAGATCCCACATGGATATTTGCACTTCCCAGAAACCGTGATTACCCTGGTTGAGCTGATAATCTCACCTGGATGTTGTCCTCCTGGTTGACACATAAAGACCGTCTTCATTGTAGTCATTCTTAATAAGTATTACTTATCTCTACAGTATATAATCCCACTATCTGGCGTCACTCAGGACACCGGGAACTATTTCGACTCGGGTTTCTTTCCTGGTTTGCCTTTACATCATATCAGGGAGTTTCTCCGCTCGGTTTTGCACAATGTGATCTCAGATTTCGGCAATGACGTTATCGATTCCTAAACGCGCTATTAAAAAATCCAGTTAGATTAAGAGGTTGAGATGTGTGTATCTTGGTTATATATCATTACAAGTCTGAAGGTTTGAATGCCACATTGCGTTGCTTAACATCGCAGTTAAATTAGGGCCGATAAAATCTCAGGTTTTTAATTGCGGGTGACGTATTAGTTAGTGCATGTTTCTTTTCTAAGTTGTATGTGTGACTCGGAGTGAGAATGCGAGAAAAGAAAAGCGTGACTTCCTCACGTGACACGGAGAAAACTGTCAGGATCGGGATAATTATAGCAGCACACACACACACAGTCGCCTCTGAATCACACTGACGGCACTGCAAACCTGACTTCATTGGGAAATTGTTGATTTTTCGCCTGAACTTTGCCTGTTTTGGCTTTTTATTGGAGTCGTTTCATATAAGCCTGGTTTTTTTTTTCTGTGTGTGATCTTTGCCCCTGTGCCGTTATCGGGTCTACAGTGAGCTGAGCTGTGTAAATCGACATGGCCGTTTATTACTGTGTAACAGATGAGTGTAATTCATTCTGTGGTCAGTGAATGAGCTGCGCCACTGAGTGTCTCGGCAGATTGTCAGACTCGTCCCAGAATAAACATCTGTAGCATTTTGTGTGTGTGTGTGTGTGTGTGTGTGTGCAGAAAATAACATGTTACCCATTTGGTTTCATTAATAATTCCATGTTATGCTACTTATAGGTTTATTTTTGGATTCCCTGTTTTTTTTTTTTTTTTCTCACCATCTTTTAGGTGTGACCACAAAACTCGACCAGAATGTACAGCTCTTTAATTAAATATGCCACTTTCTTATCTGATTTTGCAACTCATATCCACAATTAAGACCTAATCTTATTACATTCAGTTGGATTATACTACCATTCAGTCAGCTCAGTTTTTCAGTAGAAAGAGATCACAAATTATTGTCTATTTTTGACCTTTTTGGCGTAATTTCATTCTGTTACATGCTCCATAAATGCATCCATAATATCGATGTGTATTCGTTTTCCAATATTGTTTTTATTTTTATTTTTTATACTATATTATATTTATTCATCCATTTTCATCAAATTATTTATCCCGGTCAGGGTTGCAGCGACCCCAGATCCCAAGATCCTGAGAACACGGTGTGAGGTGGGAAATACACCCTCTCGCTAAAATTATGTCATTTGCGCACTTCAGCTTAATTGGCTCTTAATTGCTCATGGCAGATCCGCTCGAACTTGAGCTGACTGGTTCAACAGACTGTTATCATTTAGATCTGAAACAATTAAAGTTGTGCAATGAAAGCAAACTGAATGATGAACCTGATTGCACATATGTACAGAAGTTATACGAAACGCAGATTTTCTTGCTCCTAGATAGAAAGATATGGGGTTCCCAAGCGGCGTTCTTGTTGTTGTTTTATACTGTGTGTATATTATTTAGTGTCATGTGCAGAACTCCCAACGTCCGATAAGTCAAGCGCAGCAATGTTGTTATTAATATACTGTACGTATGTGATACATCTATGACCAAGAGCTGGTGTGTGATGCGACTGACCAGCAGAGGGAGCTGTTGCAGTGTTGTGATTTCATTGCAGCGTCTTTAGACATGTCATGTCACAGGCTCTTTGTAGAGAAACACATCTTAGCTTCTCAAAGTTCAGAGCCGCGTCTTGCCGTGGACATGCCGGCATCACAGGGCCGTGTGATGAGATGGAGTATTTGGTGTTATTTTAAGTTCTCTGAATCATTATTTTGTGTTTTATGAGGTTGAGTGTGTATGAACCTTTGCTCTTGTGTTGGAGCTTAATTACCTGCATCCTCATGTGTCAGTGTGTCTGTGCATGGATGAAGAGGGGCAAGGGCGGTTAATCTGGGTTAAGAGATTTAGCACGGGACAAGACCCGAAAGAGGCTGACCAGCATGCACTGGGCTAATGGTCAGCCATGATTTAAGCCCAGAATACGGAACACATGGATAGACCAGCAAGTCGAGCGTGTGTCCACAGTTTCACTTTCCATGAGCTGTAAGTTCTGTCTGGTCTTCCACAGGTTGTCAGTCCACTACTTTTAGAATTCCATGCTTGAGAAGTTAAATGCAGTTTGATGTAGCGTCCGTTTGTTTTGCGGATGCTAGTAGTAATCTGACACCTCATGCACTGGCCTCTTTGTTTAGGAAAATCAATTCTATTCTGGAGAAAAGAGGGAGGAGGAGGAGGAGATCTCATCTATTGGTGGCTGCAGTAAGCAGGGTCTTAAAGAAGGGTCCCTAGTGGGCTGTTTAGCCAGCTCATGCTGCCTTCCCCCTAGAGGGAGTAGGGGGGGTGTTCGGGGACGGGGATGAGGCAGGAAAGAGTGAGGCGGGCCTGAGAATTAGGACCACCCACCCCCCCCCAGGCCTCAGGAACCTGCAGCACTCTGACAAACGTGCATTGCTTCAGCTGATCTTACAAGGCCTGCTATGAGGAGAGTGACGCGAAGCCGCCCAGTGCCAGCCAGAAGATGGGCAATGCTCAGCCCCTTCCTCAGTACCAGCCCTCGAAGGCGGGCAGCGCTCGTAGCCCCCGAGCCGAGGGCAACTTCCATCGCCGAATGCTGACCTCCAGAGTCCGTCAGAGATACGAGTCACTGTGGACCAATAAACCCATCCTGGTAGCGAAGGGTGGAGACGACCAGGAGTGTCCGCTCAGGCGCACTCAGTCCTGCCGAGAGACGAGATCCAGATCCTGCTTTTACTGTGAGTGCTTCAGGAGCTGTGAGAGATTTATTAGAGTAATATTAGTCGAATAACTCTCTAGATAAGATATCTTTCTGTTGCCTTTTCTTGGACGCATTCCATTATTTTACACTAGGCTTGTGGAGGACATGAAACTTTATTTTGAAATTCAAGTTTCGGACCTGACTTGATTCAGTGCTTGCGTATGTGTATGCTGTTTGCATCATTAAGGTTCAGATTTGCAATGCAGAGTGACAGCTCAGTATGGTGTTGATTCATTCATGGACATTACTTATTATTTTCTGTCCAAACTCTAGATTCTACTACACGTCCATGTCACTCGGAAATGGCTCCTGAGATTTCATCCTGAAAAACCGAGCCTTAGTTTTATTTATATGATGATCAGACTGGATTTATTCCACCATTGTAAATATAAATGTATTTTTAATGTGCTTTTATATTCATTATGGTAGTTATACGGGTGCATTTGTAAAGTGTCCCAATTCTCATTGCAGTATTCATCATGAAATGTTGTCTAGTATGCAAAGATACAGAAAATGTACGTTTTCAGCTTACTTAAAAAAAAAACTAAAACTCCAAAGACGATCCCTCTGCCATCAATGAAATTTTTAATAAGCCCGACATCGGTGTTTGCTATTTGTGTTTTATTTTTACTTTCTTTTTTTCTTTTCTACTTCTTTGCATCTGGTACAGATGCTTTTGTCCCTTCCACCCATGCACAGATTGTGCCTATCTGACTTGCTGACCTTTACCCTTTAAAATGGTGCCGGAGACCTTCCAGTTTAACCCCTCCAAGGCTTCGCTCCATCCACTTGTCCTTAAGGAGAGATTCATTCACTTGCTCCCCAGTTCGAGGCGATTTATTGATCTGTGACAGTGGCACACCCCAAGACTGGTCACTTGGTCATGCAGCACTGCGTTCTCATTTCTCGCTTATTGTGAAGTACAGGAGGTGAGTGAAACGTGGATGGTTATACACGTGTAAAAGTGGAAGTAGTGGTGTTATGGTGCTCGAGTCAAACCAGGACTTTATTTCTCCGTATAATCGTCTGCTACACTAATGCACTTATTCAGCATTTCACCTGTTCTTGGATACCGTCAAGGTAGAACGTTTTCTCAGTACGCCAGAGCCGTGATGAGAATGCCTGCTTCAGATCTAAAACGCTGGCCTCCCAGGAACTCCTTAAATGGCCCAAAGATGTGGAAATGGCTTGGAGCGAGGTCAGGACTGTACGGGGCATGTGGTGATAACTCCCAGCCGAGTTCCTGGCAACAAGTTATCTGTCGATTCTCAATTATCAGGTGAATGTTCATGGGAACGATTGCCGTGGGCTCCAAGTCACCTCGTCATTCATGGACGTACGACCAGCTTTAAAACGTTTGCACCATTCATATGGACAAGTCCCAGTTTGACTTGAACGCCACTAGTCAAGTTGATAGGCGGGTATATATATGAGGCATAGACCGTGGTATTACTAAAAAAAGTTTTTTATTCTTTGAAAACTTGCTGCCCCCCCATGGGCTGTATCTTAAATTAAATACTTTGAGTATGGTATGTTTAATAAAAGTCTAAAACTCAGATTTGAGACACAATGCTAGTTTGTCAATGCTGTTGTGTTTTTCCAACCTTAAGATTTTCCCGTGTCTGAAAACCTAGCTTAGCTTATCCTCAGTTTCAAAGTGCTGACGGAGATGATGTAGATACTCACTATGGTAATCCTATTTCATTCCGGCTGGATGTGTGGACGGGGCGGCTCTGTGCGTCTGTCTCACCCCAGTCTGAGTTAATACACTGTGACAGGCCAAGCTGCATCTCAGCTCCTCACTGTAGTGCGTTCTGAATAAACTAGCTTTCCAGCAGCCTTATTACTGACACCGGGCTCGTGCTTATGTGCACTTGTCACACATTTTCCACAATGCTTTCTCACACTGCTTGTGTGTACTATAAGTGTGTGAGCCTGACAGTTTGAGAGACACGTATAGATTTTCTCCAAGCCCTGATCAGGCACTCTGGCCAGTCGTGCCTTGTTCTCTTGTAGCGTCTCTCAGGGGACGACGTGCCCCAGATGTATACAGCTTTTCTTTGTTGGTCAGAGATGGGGGGGAAAAATGTAATAAATGCAATTTTAAAGGTTACTATTTCTTTAACAAGCTAGCATTCGTCTCAAAGCTCCCCTAAAGTGTGTGTGTTAATGCTTTAGCTGAAATATTTATCAGATTAATGCACATTCCCTTTGTTTCACTCCTCTTCCGAACACGCCATTTCAGTGTCTATGTAAATACGCGACTACTGAGCAACAGCGCTCCGGAGTCGAGCAACAAGCAGGGGACGGTATCTTCTTATGTGAGGTCACAATAGGGGGAAATTAATTGGCTTGTTTAACTCCTGGTCAGTACAAAAATGGAAAAAGGATAAAAAAAAAAAAAAAAAAAAAAAAAACAGGTAGTGCTTTTTTTTCTAAGATTTTTTTTTAGAAATTATTTTAAAAATAATCATTTGAATAATTTGAATAGTATAATTTTGGATCCTATTTAAAGGACATGGTTAAAAACTGATATTAAAACTCAATAACTTGTCAAGATTCCGTCTGAATCATTCAATGTTTTTCTTTTAGGAGTAAAAGTAAAAGAGCATGAAACCAGTATTATTCTTCAATTGCAATTCCAAACACACTTTTGATTATATCACTAGCCAATATGAAAATGCATATATAGAATAGAAGTGTTGGAAATAATTTTTGTGTGATTCTCCAAACTGAATGCACAAGCTGATTCTGACGGTTTAAGATTAAACAAGAAAATTCCTGAGAATGCACTCTTAACTTCTTTATTTTTTATTATAAAATCTCATGAAATATTATGACGGCTTTCAGTTGATCGAATTTGTATGAGTTCTTGAGTAAAATAGTTAAAAGTGATCAGCAGTGTTGCACTAAACAATTGGGTTACATAGTGAACAGAGAGACTGAGCTTTTCTTGAGGATCAGGAGCAGTGGAGCTAAGCGGTGACTAAGCCCCTTCGTTAGCGTCATTAGTCGACTGATCCTGACCCAATTGAGTCGCTCAGAGATGGAGCAGGACAGCAGCCTGTGGTGCTCCTTTCTTAATTCCCCCCATCGCATCTCCTTTGTTTCGTTTCGGGTTGATCCACTTACGTCTAATGAAGGCGAGTCTTCGCTATTGAAGTGATAGTGAAGTGAACCAGCAGCACCGATTCCTTCATGTGACACAGGGAGGCTCCTGGGCAGGGTGTGGAGGAGGGTAGGGGCCGCTGCAGCAATCGGTCGCTTTTCCTTTTGTTGGTGCCAGGCTTAAACTGTGAGAGGAGTGATGGTGGTGGAGGGGGGTTTTCAACCCCTTGCAGGGAAGAGCTGAAAAGAAATTCCTGGTCTTTTGCTTTGCCTGACTAACTCTTGCAGTTTTGGCTAAGCACAATGACAAAAGTGTATTGTTCCCCGGTGCCCCCTGCAGCCTCTCACCCAGCTCTGGGTCCCCTACTGGAAACAGGTTCAAGACAAAAGACAAAGAAAGCATGAATTTTACCTCCGTCACACAGCACAGGTGGATTTCCACAACCTCCACACCGTCACTCTCACTCTTTTTCTACTTTTTTTCCCCCTCTGTTTCTCAGCGTGATGTTCCTGTGGAGGGGTGTGAGGGTTATAAACAGGACAAGGCTAGACATTTTTTAGTAATCTTCCTATTGAGGGTGATCAACACTACGAAGGTGATATCCTTAAAACATTACTTGTTGCAAAATAATTGGAGTCCATGCACAGAAATGAACAGAAACAAGAAGAAATAATTAGTAAATAATAAATTAATTGAATAAATAATTGCTTTGAACAAATATTTGGGGAGACGGTGATCTAAAACTAAAGTCAGCACTTCTAGTTTGCAAATCATGAACAGGTATATGGTTTATATATTGGATGCTTACATTTTCTTAAGGCTGCGTTCGTCCCTGTTTCTTGTGCACTTTTTCCTACCACACATTTTCCCTTCCACATGCTTTGATGCAGCTCCTTCTGGGGCTTTACACTCGTTCTAGAGGGGAACGATGATCATCCTCTTGTAATCTGTCAAGTCACCAGCCTTCCCCATTCGTGTACTGAACTACACCGAGAGATACACAAGTTACTCTGTATGATTAGTAATTTACTCAAACTCGAAATTAAATATTCTAATATTTTGAGAAAGGCTTCAAATTTTTCACTTTCAGTCAAATCGTGGTATCAGTGCTAAAAGGGATCTCATCTACTGTATGTGAAAATGTGAATTTTCATATATAACACCATTTTCATTATTATTACATTTTCAACGCTTATCTCCCAATCCATGCTTCATTTCTTGTAAATATGTATATACATATACACACACTTGCTATTGTAAATACAATTCCATGCCCTTTAATGTAGTGTCCGTAACTTTTTTTAATTCAAATCTTTCAATGTTCTTTATTGTCATTCAGATGAAACTTGTCTGATTTTCGATTTCATATGAAAAGACATAAACCTGAAAAAGTATATTTATCTAAAATGCTAAATTGTTAAGATATTGCAACATGAATTTAGCATGGTTAGGGACACTACAGAATTCTTGCTTTTTAAGTTTTTACCAAAAAAAACAGAATGCTTTCATTTAAACAACAATTTTTACAGGTCTTATGATTCTAGAAGCTTACACCAATTTTAATATCAATACTCATAAAGAAATATGAATAATTAGCATTTTAAATTATGAAAATAATAATAAGCAAAAAAAAATTTTTGGCCCCCAATCACCATCAAACCAGTCATCAGTTATGGAGCATTAGCACATCTGAGCTCATGTCTTCTTGTTCAAAAACTTACTTACTCGGAACGTCCTGTGATCTAATAATTCTATAAGTAGATTTTGTTTTGACCACATGATTGAGAAGCCATGTGTTAGTTATTCAGTACGCATGTCTGTTTTAGTCTCGGTCCGGCGCTAACTCCGTCACCTTCTCCCACTCCATCATGGTTAGAGTGAGCCTTACCAAGTCCTCTGACTGGGTTAATGTAGTTACTGGTGCCCCTCTTCCATCACAGTTTGAGTAATCACGTTGTGCTTGGCGGATCAGTCTCTCTGAGGAACTTAGCATTTAAAAGCATTTCATTTCGAGCAGCTGGGTTCAGATCCCTGGGACAGATGGCGTCCATTTTACAACTTGTTTAGCTTCGGTCCAACATAAGACGTGCACTTGTTTGTGGCAGTAGAAGTAGATGGTGATTCATTCATCTTATCCAACTCATTACCTGTTTACTCAAGGCAGGTTCCCCTCCCTCTATTGTTCTCAATCAGTAAGCTAAGATAACCTTTCTTTTGGTATTAGAAGTCTCCATCGCCCTCTACTGGTCATACGTGTATGAATAAAATCAACTTTACCCTGTCTTGGTAAAACTACATGGCGATGCAGAATTCTACACACACTGTCACGTTGTGTCTGTCACATGGTGTCTCAGAGAAACTGACGCTGACTCAGACTCAGGGTTTAGTTTTCTAGCATCAATAAGGAGCAGACATCAGGTGTCAGGTGGCTCTGACGTGTCCAATGCGTGCTATTGATCAGCTTTTCCAAGCCCAGCTTTCACTCAAATACCATTAGACCAGAGGTCAGAGAGGGTTAATTGACCTGTGCGGGGAACTCTCCCCCGGAGCACAGAGAAGCTTTGAGTGGATTATTATGGACCGGGGCTAAATGGCATTGCGAATGAGAGGAGACTCATTATGGAAAATGCGATCTCTGCTGTTAACTAACTAACCTTGAAGACTTGTCACATGTTACATGGTTTACTTGGACACCCATGTCAACCAGCGAGCCTTTATGAAAACCGGCTCCTGTTAAAATGGCCATTATTTAAGGTTGGGGAGGGGGGTGTTCAAGTCAAACTGGGACTTGATGATATTTTAGCTGAATGAAGGCATAAAACAGATTTCAAACACAGTACGGTGATGAGACTCTTAGCCGCAGTAAAACATTTGAATGGTGCAAACGACGGATAAGTCGTCAACAACTTGCAGAAGAGATGCGTTCACAAATAACACTTGAACATTACAGGAACTCGGTTGCAAGTTATGGCCACATCCCCCGTTCAGTCTTGACCTCTCTCCAAGCCATTTGCACATATTTCCGCCATTTAAGGAGTTCCTGGGAGGCCAGCGTTTCACATTCAAATTCTAATTTTATTTGTCACAGAGTATCCAGGCGCTAGTGAAACACTGGGATAAGTGCATTAATGTAGCAGGCGTTTTTACTCGCATAACTATGTTCTCTTATTCTGTATGATCAAAAATCCTGGTTTGACTCGCCCCATCATGGAAAAAATGTCTCAAATGTGGCCAGGCTTTTTTTATTTATTTTTTTAACATAGTTTGAGAGCATTAATATGTTTTACACTAAGCAATGCTTTTATTTAATTCTTTGGTCTCTGTCCTTCTAAGATGTATTAAATGAACAGATGCTCAGGGGGAAAAACGCCCCAAGACTTGAATAAATGCCGAAAGAGATGAAAAGGGAGGAAAGGTGGAGTAAACAATGTATTTGGGGGGTATTTTGACCATGGAATAGAAGGGAGCGAGTAGTGTGTTTTTAAGTGGTGCTTGTTATTCTCTAGCACTAATGGACTAAGATCGTCATGGCAACGTCTACTCCAGGCCAGTCGGCCCATCCCGGTAAATTCATTAGGGTGGCGCAGCTCTAGGGTACATGCAGGGCACTGGAGGTCGAGCTCAGTCCTTCACATCAGTGTTGAAATAAATACACTAGTCATCTGTCTTTTACAATACGTTGACTTGCCGCACATGTTGTGTTGGTGTTGATTGTCACTAGGTGGTGCCAATGATCAGAGAAATGAAAGACAAAGACTTTAACACGAATCTACCGTAGATAAGCATGCATCACTGAGGTCTGGATGTTAACTGCTTTCTGTGCATTTTCATTACGTTCTTCCTCCCAATGTGGTATAATAACAGTCTGTCCAGACACTTTAAATACACAGCTGGATTTTTGACATCGACATTATACTCATGTCTCTTACTCAATGGATATAGATGTTTAGGAAGCAATGAATCAAAATGAAAGTCATATAATAACTTAGATATTCTGTTAATGTTACCTAGTATTTTTGAAATATTTGCATATGTGAGATTTGAATAAGATGCATTAAAAAAAATGGAGGTGAATTTGGGGACGATGACGTTTTCTTTATAGAATGTACTAGGGCGTTTAAAGACTGACATCTATTGTTAAAACTCTCTCTATACATATGTGCAGTAGAATACAATGTCAGCCATGCAAACCGGGCTACACACCTCCTCAGGAGTCATAAGGTACTAATATCCTGCGCTGAAGATGCTGAACAGCTGTGCTACCGGCCCCCCTTCTGCCTCAAACTCCTAGTTAGGTGACGGCGTCAACCGGACAATCATCACGGAACATTATTCCGAAGGACTGTAAATCAATTTATGTTACATTAACAAAATTGCACAAAAGCCTGGAGTCACGCCTCGTTTTTCTTTCAAAGAATCAGACTTTCTTGTATTTCAATGCAGTCTTGAGGAATAGTTCTCCAGTTCCCCGTACCTGAGCAGTTTCAGAGGAATGTTTTTTTTTTGTTGTCGTTTGTTTGTTAACCCGCACAGTGTCCTATGAATCATTCAAGCATGAAAGCATCTAACGTAATTCATGAACCAGTGAGAAACACGTCCAGATGACAGTTGATCAGGCTGGTGATTAGTATACAGTACTGATGATGCTGACTGAATGCTGAGCGATTGGAACAGACGAGAGGGGAAATGAGGTTGCGGCTGAAGTTATTACCTTGACAACCAATTTTTTCAATTCTATCTTTAGGCACCATTTCTTTCATGTAATCTACATAATTGCATTTCTTTTAATATAAACAAATGAACAACACTTTTGCACAGTGCTGTAACTGAGCTGAATCTTATCCTATACTGTAGGTGCTGATTCGGATCAAATTCGGTCAGTCGCACTCTGAAGTGTATAAAATCATTAGCTGTTTCATATATCGTGTGTTCGAATCTTATCACATAGTACTTTCTGTGTGCTTATCAACGGCACACGATCACACTCAGCCTTTCATACGTCATGCAGGAACGCGGAACAATAAAGGCTTTATCTGAGCAGTAAAGCAGTAACGCTCATTTGCGCGGTATTAGGAAACGGGAAAAAAAATGGAAACGTGTTTATTTCTGCTGATCTGAATAGATCTCGCATTATGATGCGAATGTGGCTGGAAAGGAAAGAGAAAGAGAGAGCTTTTTACAAAAAGGGGTTTTAAATCACTTCTTTTAATCCCACTACCTTTTAAACGAAGGATTTGGTTATAATAAATCTCGAGGCCCTGACACAAAGGTCAGTGTCAGTCACTCAGTCAGTCCAATCCGTATTATGTGCCATGACTGACTTATAAATGTGTTCTAGTTGCTCTGGTGAAATTGCATAAATAGCATTAAAAAAACAATGCCTTTGTGGTCGGATTACTTCGAGAGCAGTAAGGTTTCATTAGCCGTTAAAATCCCTGCAGCTCATTAGCATGGCATTAAAGTCTGTAGTGTTGGCATAGCAGCTCTCCTGCAGATCTTCACCACTAACGCTCTGTTAATACCCAGAGTGGGCGGGGCTTAGACACCAAGGACCACCGTAAGAGACGGCGAGATCATTATCTCCTGCATACTGTCATGGATATAGCATATACCCAGCTGTGTACGTGTGTGCGCGCGCACATGCGTTTCTGTTTAGCACCGGTGCGCTCTTGTTAACGAATGAAGTGACGATCTCTGTCTCAGCGGGACATCCTGATGTCATGGTGTTTCCACGGCAGCTGTGCCGCTGGTGTCTCTACGGATGCGATCTGCCAGGAGAAAACTTTTTTTCTTTTCCTTTTTTTTTTTTATTTTTTACTTCCAGTCTGTCATGTTTAAAAGGCTTAGAGTCAGGCCCATGAGATATGTGGTTTAAAACAGTACCCAGGTTTGGCTGGTTGATTGTTGCATCTCGAAGATGTTTTTTGCATCCAGTATGCATCGTGTCTCACACACACACACACACACACACACACACACACACACACACACACACATACACACACATGCTCTGAAAGTATGCAAGCGAGTGTTTACTGTCAAAGTATTCAAATTATGCTTATTACATTGTTAAATGCTTTTAAATAATGTTTATGCTTGAATAAGAGTGCAGGGTCGGCCATGATACAGACCCCTGGAGCAAATAGGTGTAAGGGCCTTGAACAAGAGCCCAACAAACAAGCAACCTGGTGAATCTGGGTCTTGAACCACCACCCTTCCGATCAGTAACTCAGTACCTTAGCCCTATGAGCTACCACCGTCCCTTAACAATCTAATAGGCTTTTACTATAGAAACAGTCCTTAACAGTTGGTGTACATTGTGTGTTGTGGGTTCATGGTATAGAGACATAGCCCAGAAATACTACGGACAAAAATTTTTAAATAACATGACTTCCTACTTAAGCTAAAGTGTTCACATTGACCA
Organism: Clarias fuscus; assembly: GCA_030347435.1. Taxonomy (NCBI): domain Eukaryota; kingdom Metazoa; phylum Chordata; class Actinopteri; order Siluriformes; family Clariidae; genus Clarias; species Clarias fuscus. The sequence goes on along the minus strand of CM059229.1, from coordinate 11,584,776 downwards.
CGTCCCAAAAACTGATTTACAACCTTGAGTTCAAAAGTGCCAATTCAAATCAATCAAATTCACCACCTGGTCGAGTCGTGTTAAGGATCAAAATGCGAGCTGCTAATGTTTAACATGAAGACAGCCATGTTGACGAGGTTAGATGAAAACTTCAGCTATCATGTTTATCTAATAGTCAGCGAAAAGGTAATATGTGACTGCTTTCGAGTTTGAGTTTTCCCACGTGAATAACGTATGATCACACCAAATTAGGGCTGCACATTAAATGTACCATTTATATTCAAATTATTAATTTAGGGTAACGCCAACAAGGCAACATGGCCTAGAAATACTAGTCCCAGCACTGGTTAGCACTGTCGCCTTGCACCTCCAGGATCCGGGTTCATTTAGTTTGCATGTAGTCGTGCGCTTGGTGGGTTTCTCCGGTTTCCTCCAACTGTTCCAAGACATGCAGATGAATTTTCTGTAGTGAGTGAATGTTGAATGGACGTCCAACCTCAGTCATGAAAATGGGAACAAATACAATAGTCACCATTGGCCTCCACAGTCCCTAGTTGGACTACGATGGATGGATGGATGGATGGATTAGGACTGAGGGGTGTAGAGTGGTAGATTACAGATGAGGAATTTATCTGAGCAGAGTCGGTTAAAGGAAGAGAGAGAAGTCTGATTGATTGGTTACATAAGAGTTAATCATACACTCGAGTCATTATCTCTGAGTCCGTCATATCACTGTTTACATGACACAGACCGGGTCACTGCTGATTGGAAATGGCATTAGCAGTAGTCTTGAAGAAGGAGGAAGTCGGTCACATTTTAACCCAAACACACACACACACACACACACGTATATCTGCACTGTTGTGGGTTCAGATCCCAGGTGACAGTATGTAAGGAACTGTATGTTACATACTGTATGTCCTAAATTCACCCTCCAGACCCCCAGTTTTCTCCCTGCACAGCTGTCTCTCATGATCACAGCCAAGATACTTTTTTTTTTTTTTTACATTTCAAGCAATAAAACATTAATTGTGGTTAAATGATTTACAGGAATTGCTTTCTAGCTCGCTCTGGTCTGGTAGATGCACATGGTTCTGGCTGGTGGCGTTTTCACACTAATCATCATGCACCAATTATAACGACCAGCCAAATCTCACACTCCCTCGGGGGTGTACGAAATGATCATTCAGTGAAATCTAGGCCAGGAGATGTACACAATGGCAACAATTCCCTGTCAAGATGCACACATTATGGCCTTTAAGTAATTCACTTCCTGTGTTTGTTTGGAGGCTGTGTGCATTTTACTTCCTTTGTGCTCAGACTTGCTCATGCGTGTTGTACAACGACGCCCAGTTAGTAAGAAAATGTCACTACGTATTAAGGGATCGGAAAATGAATACCTAAGAGTTTAGACTTTTTTTTTAGCATCCTTAGAGGTTACCTATTTCTACCAACACAGTACCAATTCCTTACAGTTGTATAGTCTAGAATCAGTCAGCATGCTTCTACCAGACATGAGCTGCAAGCTGATTTAATAACTGCATCGGCTTATCCTGTGAAGGTTCACAGGGGCCCTGGAGCCCAAGGACCTCTCAAGACACAAAGCAGGGTAGACCCTGGATTGCCACAAGCATACAGTTACAAATCCAATCATATATTACAGGCAATTTGATAACACCAGTGATCTTACAATGCATATATTTGGACCTGTCGTCAGCTTTTCCACAGCCGACACATTTTCCATGAGATATATCCCATGCCAAGTCCCCCCACAAGATTCCCACATCCCATGCCACCGTCAAACCCATCAAACCCCCCCCCCCCCCACACACACACACACACTAGTTTGCCACATTGGATGCCGCGTTCTGCCCAAGATTTCTATATCAGATGCCTCACTCCCTACAAATTTTCCACAGCCGATGCCACGCGCCCCACATTACCACAGCCGATGCCATATTGCCCACATTACCACAGCCGATGCCACATTCCCCACAAGATTCCCACATTGGGTGCCACGTTCTCCACGAATTTTGCACAGCTGATGCCACAATACCACAGCCGATGCCACATTCCTCACAAGACTGCCACATCGAATGCTACGTTTCCCACAGGATTTCCCAAATCCAATGCCATAACATTTTAGCTGTTAAACCAAAGACACTTGCAATGTATTGATGGAAAAGCAGAGTGATAAACTCACACACAAACACAGGACTCTGAACAAAACTCTGTAGCCTTGAATTCTGCAAATCACTGAGGAGAAAAGGAAGGATTTACCCTCCTCAGTTACTCCACGCCACATACCTCCCAACAAACTCCATTGTGAAAGAGTGTCCGTGTGAAGGGGGACGCGCAACAGGTCTTTTCGAGCAAAAAATGGGCAGCGCTTTGGTCATTACACGCTCATTAGTTCTGGGGCTAATGAGGGCCACTGCTGTTGTTTTATAGCTGATTACCTCAGAACCATCTTTCGCACATTCACAAAGAATCAACATGACTTTAGGATTAGTGACTGGTTACACTTTGACCTTATCTGGAGTGTGTGTGCGCGTGTGCGCAAGTGCATGCGTGGTCCCACACGCAACTTTTAAACGAATGCTAATAAGAATTTCGCAGCACAGGTGCATTTTCTCTGTTCTTTTGTCCTCATTTTCTTTCTTCCCTAATGCCATTCCCTCTCTTTGTTTTTCTCGTAGGTGTGGCACTTTCAGTGATTTCACTTCAAAGTGACTTTGTTTCTTTCCTTCTCTTTTTTCTTTTCTCTTTTTAACCTTAACACCACACCATCATTATTGTGCCATAAATATAAGATGGTTTGTGTGTTTCCCAGCTATACGTAGTACCGTGTGTGTGTGTGTGTGTGTGTGTGTGTGTTCATGCTTCTCTGCATGGTGGACGTTCAAGCTATCTGAGCTGCATGCTCTCAGGATTCCCAGTCATCACACAATAGCGATGAATGCCTTCACAGGGAGGCCCCAGCCTTTTATTCTGCCCAGAGCTATTGTCATACACATCCCCCCCAACGACACACACACACACACACACAATGAAGCAGATGCTGAAGAAACTCACAAGACCAGATTCTTAAAATACAAGTTAAAAGCACCCACAGCTTTTAGAGCTAATTTACATTTACATTCCCATGCGCTGACTGCTAGGTATTTTAAGGCACATTTACAGAACAATAAACACACTTCATCTGCTAGCGGGCATCAGCATTGACACCAAAGACTAGGAGGAAATGAGCCAAATGCAGTCAAATGAGTTGAATAGCAAACTTGCTGCTTTATTATTATTTTTTTAAATTATGCTTTTTTTTATCCTCTCTCTCTCTGGTCATCGCTCTGGTAATTGCTGATGATTCTTACAAAAGAACAAGTCAGTTGTGAATTGTGAGCGTCAGGAGGGGGTGACCTCATCTTTAGTACCCTATAAAACAAGTGCACAGGGTGTGTTGGAGGTGCCTGAGTGTTTCTTTAGCTGTCGCCTCTGAGAGTCGTGTGAGTCCGTGTCAAAGCTGCGTGGGAACACGGCACTATGGTCAAATCATTAGGACTCCCTTTGGAGACATGGACATACTCAGGGCCTGTAGTTCAGCAGTCCTTACTCTGTAGAGCTCAGAGTAATATCAACCGGATGTTGAATTGGAGTTTGATTGCATCTCTATGTGGCTTAGTTAATGACAAGCTGCTATAATGGATCAAATAACTGAACTACTGAGATTATTTCACAAGAACGTCAAAAAGCTGTTAGTAATGTGAAAGAAAAATGGATTATATCTAACATATCTGGTGTTTGTGTTGGGTATTCCACATGAGTCTGGAGAAAATCTGTGCTGATAATTCATGTTGTTTAACATTTGGTGGCTTAGTGGTCAGCACTGTCCCCTTGCACCTCCAGGTTCCAGGTTTGATTCCCACCTCGGGGTCTGTGTGCATGGAGTTTGCATGTTCTTCCCGGGCTTGGTGTCCTCCGGGTACATGCAGATTAGGCTAATTGGTGTCCCCAAAGGTTGTGAATGAGTGTGTGAGCCCTGCGATGGATTGGTACCCTGTACAAGGTGTACCCCACCTTGTGCCCTAAATCTCCTGGGAAAAGGCTCCAGACCCCCTACGCCCTTGACTACAGGATAAAGCGGTATAGACGATGAGTGAGTGAGTGTTTAACATTTCCAGGATGTACCTGAAACTTGGACATTTCGTTTCAAACTAGAGATGTTCATGATCACTCGTTAATCAATTAAATGCCCTTAAGGATTTAAACATTTATTAACCATTAAGGATCGTAGTGGGAACCTCGACAACCCCGTTAGCTTAGCTATCCTTACTAGCCAGGCTTTGTGCGTACTTCATAACTGCCTTTTATAACTTCTTTACATGAACACCAGACCTGAGTAAACGGGCTAAGCGTGTAAATGTAATGCTCTGAGCACAATTAAGTTATTAATATTTAATGCAGTTTGCCCATTTATAATTCTAAAACAATAGAAAATGAATGCGCTGAGATCTTTGATGATACTGCGGCGGGCAAATGGGGGAAATGTGTGTCGGGTTATTAATGATCGATCGAGGATATAATCGATTATATTATACTATCGATTTATTTAAAAAGTATTTATTTAAAAGTTACTTTTCATCCATTATCTTCTGTATCTTTAGACTGAGATTAAACCAGCTTAAACTCACACCGATACCGATCTCCAAATCGATGCCGCAGCTTTCCAGCGAAATGAGTCCTGCTGTCTAGGTGGGATAGAGGGACATTCTGTCTAATCTCTCTCTGAGCTGTTACACTGCCCCGACACGCAGCTCGGAAAGATGTCTCCGAATGTCTCAGTAGGAGCATGCGCTTGCTCGCACCCTGTCTGATCGGTTGCGGGTGCTGGGGAAGACAAAAACAAGCCTAATAAATTCCTTATCTAAACTCGTTATCTGAGCCACATCAGAGCGGGGACACTGACGATTCAAAGGCAGTAAGTCTGCTCTCAGCACAGCAAAGCTAAATGTGCTAGCGCCATCTGTATTTATGTGGCGTTTGTTTTTTAGCACACGTTCCCTTTCCTGTTGGTTTGACAGTAAAATAACACAAGCACCTGTGCTTAAAGCGTCTCTGTCTGTGTGTGTTGGGGGGTGAAAACATGCAGTCGGGTTTTCACACGCGCACACACTTTCTGTCTTGGTCACTGCTGAAGCAGGAAGCAAATGTAAAGGGTATTTAAAAAATAAAAATCATATCAAACCAGTAGACGTTATCATAACATCCCGGCAGATTTCTCTGCTACAATTTGTCCAGCTGTGGGGTCAGAATATTAAGGCATAGTGAAAATATGACTATGCGTGTGTGTGTGTGTGTGTGCGTCTGTCTGTGTGTGTGTGCGTCTGTCTGTGTGTGTGTGCGTCTGTCTGTGTGTGTGTGCGCGTCAGTGTGTGTGTGTGTGTGTGTCTGTGTGCACGTCTGTGCGCGTGTGTGTGCATCTGTGTGCGCGCATCTGTCTGTGTGTGTGCGCGCATCTGTCTCTGTGTGTGTGTGTGTGTGCATGCGTGCGCGCGCGCGCGTCTGTGTGTGTGTGTGTATATATGTGTTTATATATGTGTGTATATGTGTGTGCATCTGTCTGTCTGTGTGTGTGTGTGTGTCTGTCTGTGTGTGTGTGTATGCCCGTCTGTCTGTGTGTGTGTATGTGCGTCTGTCTGTGTATGCGAGTGTGTGTGTGTGTGTGTGTGTGTGTGTGTGTGTGTGTGTGTGTGTGTGTGTGTGTGCATTTGTCTGTGTGTATGTGTGTGTACGCGTCTGTCTGTGTGTGTGTGTGTGCGCGTCTGTCTGTCTGTATGTGTGTGCGTCTGTGTGTATACGTATGTGTGTATGTGCGTGTATGTATGTATGCATGTGTATGGGTGTAAGTATAAGGTTACAGTACATGGTGTACAGTGCACATGCTATTACTTGTGTATATATAAATTTTTTCCACGGCTGTCAGTTACATTACACATATAGATTGTCTAATCTCAGACACGAGACACATGTAGCACTGTACAGAAGCCACTCCTCATTTCTTCATATTACATTCAATGAAAGAAATTAAGGAAACAAATGTTTTACCACAACAGGCTTAAAAGTTCCTAAAGATTCGATTTAAAAATAGTTTTTCATGTAACAAGTTCAGCAGCGACCTCATTTCCCCCCTCGTCTGTTCCAACCACTCAGCAATCATCACCAGTATACTACTCACCAGCCTGATCATCTCACTGGTTCATGCTTTAAGCTAGATTTGTTTATTTTTTTGTAATGAATGATGCATAGATCACAGTTTCACAGAGAGAATATCAGTTACACAGATACATAAATACACAATGCATGTACAGTATTTTCACACGTTCCTGTTCCTGTTGTTGGAGTGAGCAAAGAACAATAGCGTGTTAATTACAGTACCCTGCGCCAGACTGGATGAATAGCGTACGCGTGCCAGATAACGGGACACACACAGCCATGAGGCATGATCAGAGAGAGAACAAAAACAGTCTGCGCTTCAGCTGAAACACACCCAGTACATTTATAGACTAATATTTTCAAGCTTTGTTTAATTAATTCACACACATGAAATAACAGCTGGATAAACAACATTAAGTAAATAATAATCGAATCTATGATAAAATAATATCAGTACTGACTGAAGCTTCTGATTCGAGTTCACACACACACACACACACACACACACACACACACACACTACAGGGTTATTAGACGAATCTAATCTCTAAGTCCCGGGAGATCACAGCTGAACCTGGAGCCTGGAGCGAGCATCGACATGTTCACTACAGAGTTAAAAGCGTCTCCGTTTGGGTTTGGTGTCGAGATAAAAGGACGTGCGCGCGCACACACTCGCTCACGCAGACGCTCTCACCCACTGACACACTTTTCTCCACTTTACCTCCATGCACTTGTTACACAGCAGTAAACAACCCAAGCCGTGTTTCTCCCATAGAGGCAGACTCGGGCGGTGCGGGTGCGGGTGCTGTGTCGGGGATGTGGAGGGGAGCAGGGTGTCCCGCCTGTGTTGGCTCCAATTCAACCGTCATTTGCAGCTCCATTCAGCTCCAGATTGAGGCTCCGATCAGCCTCTCCTGCCATTCACATCCTCCTGCAGCCCAACCCCCACCGGCCCGCTGCCTCACTATCAAAAGAAACAGGGTCACCATGAATGTCTGCATTATTCACAGGGGCGGTAAAGTGTGTGTGTGTGTGCGTGTGTGTGCGTGTGTGTGTGTGTGGTGTAGTAGTCAGTATAGGATAGGATATATAACATCATTTCAGTGGCCATGTGTTAACACAGCAAGCTGGCTTTATCAGGAGGAGAACCTCGCCTTCTGTCATTGAGGGAATCCTACATGTGCCAAAACACACACACACACATACACACGTCTTCCTGTCCTTTTGAGGACCTTGCACTTGCATATTTATTCTTTTAACAAACAATTACTATGCTTCATTTCCACATACACACACACACTCCAGTAGAGTGTTCCTTAGTTACCAAAGCACAGATGAAGAGTTGCACCCTGAGCCCAGGTGTGTGTGTGTGTGTGTGTGTGTGTGTGTGTGTGTGTGTGTGTGTGTGGTGAGAGTCTTTCCCAGGGTTGGGCTTTCTCTGTGTGTGTGTGTTTGTAGGAGGGGCTGTGGATGTGCCTGTGGACTGTGATGTGATGAAGATTAAACACAGAGTTCTGAGAGAGAGAGAGAGATGAACGAGGAAGCTTCACTCATCCGGCTCTCCTGTTAACTAGGAAGCAACACCAATTATCCACACGTGCACACACACACACACACACACACGCACACACACACGTACACATGCTGGAATAATGGTGTTCTTCGGGACTTCGCTCAAATCTATAATTAAATACTTCAAAAAGAAGGGTAAGATGATGTTCCATGTCTTTCGAGAGTTTTTGCTGTTCTGACTTTTAGCTTTAATGCATCTGTATTACTTTTGCCACATTAGGATATAGCCGGTGTGTGTGTGTGTGTGTGTCTTCTCTCCAGTTTGATTTTTCATCATTGACTGTCACCAGCATCTATAGCTCACAGCATCACTTTTGTAGAGCGTTCATGGTTAATTTCCATTTTCCATCTGGGAGTGGACGTCCTGAGTCCGAGAGGCTCTCGAGCTCACACGTTAAGATAAACTCTCTTAAAAAATTAGATTTCAACTGATAATATTGACCTGATTTGTTATTTCCATTAGGGTAACTGGTAGATTGAATAGATTGCTCTGTTTACACGTGTGTGTATGTGTGTGTGGAGCTCTGACGGATTATCAGGCTGCTGAACAGACTTTAGGAGCTCGGCGCTCAGACTGATGTGGAGATTGATGTTTAGGACAATGCAGGTTTTGTGCGCGGCCGTGGCGGCTCGCTCTCCTCTCTGCGCCTGCACTCGGCTCGCATTCGTTTTGCTGTGGCCTTTATTACTTTCGCCAGCTGACTCTTGTGTGTTGCTTTAGTTTAGTTTAGGACTTGGATTGGATCTACACACAGAAGACAAAATCCCTCATGGTCCTCAGAACTGTCATGTCAATATTGGAAGCTTTGATCATCATCAGAGCCTGTGTATAGACAGACACACACACACATACACACACACGTATGCACGTGCGTGTTGAGCCAGTCCTGTGCTGTGGCTGAAGCTTTGATATTTATTTTCCGGGCATATCAAAAGAACGCAGTGCTCTTTGAAACTCAGGGTGTTTTGTGCGTCTGTGTGTTTTCTGCCTAAGTGCACTTATTAGGATCTGTGTAGGTTTGTTAAGTGCTTGAAAATCGGTGTGTGTGTGTGTGTGTGTGTGTGTGTGTGTGTGTGTGTGTGTGTGTGTGTGTTCATGCAAATTGATGACAGAACCAGCTGCTATTTGTTTTGTTGAGCTGTTCACACATTCAGCTGACCACCCAACACACACTTTTCTTTACATCACTAGGTTTAAACGTTTGTAGATTTGTAGTCACATCACCGAACCTAGTTTCACCTAGGTTCATAAATATAACTTGTATGCTAAAAGCATCAACATTAAAACCCCCTTGGTTTTGGGTTCCCCATGGGACGGCAGGTTCTTTGGGTGCTGTTTGTTGTGGGATGGGTTGGACTGTGACCCTACTTGGCTCCCATGCGTGCCGTGTTGTTGTACACTGGGTGTCCTGGCCAGCGTTGACTTTTATTGTGCTGTTTTGGATTTTCTGGGGGATTAGACCAGAAGGCCATGGGTGAGCCTCGGGTCCCAATGATCATTTCTCCAGTTTGCTGTTGAAGAGTCAGTGATCAGTGTTGTTCAGTTCATCTGTCAGTGGTCATAATGTTATGACTGACCGCGCGGTATGCATGTTTCAGCAGCTGAAATGTTGACGGTATTGTACGTTGCATAATAGGGATGTTAACGATCGATATTCATTAATGAGTTAATTGCCATTGAGAATCTAATTTTAAAAAAATTACTATTATTGTTTGTTTTGCATCATATTTCTCACGCGTCTATTCATTTGTACACCACAAGAGGGTGGAATGTAGCTCAAGCAATTGGATGTTGCATTTTCAGCGGACTCATCTTTAAACGTAGAAATTTTTATGGCTCCACTAATTTTTCTCCACATACCTCATTTGTTGGGATTGTTCTGCCTTAAACTGATAAAGACGTGAAGCCCGATGCGTAGTAATTTGAGGTAGTGCTGGCTCTGTGATTAAGGCTCCGGCTTCATCGTCTCTGATCCCAGCTTCATACCAAGATAGATAGGATATGTGGGGAAAATTCCCTGTGCTGTAATAGAAGATGTGAGTCTTTAAATAAGAAATACGTAGGCTGCTTCATGACTGTTGCTTTGTACTTATTGCTCAAGGCACATGGCGCTCTGAAGGTTCTCGGGTTCACCACACCATCTGGAACTGGCAGCAGTAGCCACTGATCAGCAGTGAGAGCTGGCGTCCGTTCACACATCACCTGTTTTAAGCTTTCCTGTGTATTGCAAATGAACATACAGTAGCGGTCTAGCAGCTCTCTAAACCATTCAGTGTCGTAACACCTGGGACCCCCTCCCAACCCAAACCCCACACACCTCCTCCTGTTTACCGAAATGCTTCTTCCTCTCTCAGTCATTCAGCCACAGGCATTTCTGCATAGTGCTCATGCATATGTAAACACCAGGGTTCCTACGCGGAACATTCACCCCGGCTTCCCCTACCCCCGGCCCGCCTGCCGCTCCTAATGACCCATTTGCGGCTTTAAGACACGTCTCTGTGTTTAGACACGGCAGGACGAGTCGTTCAGGATCTCCTCCTCAAAAGGCGTGCCGGTGTGTGAAGGCAACTGAGACAGTAGGGTTTGGAGCAAACTGTTGGATCGTTTTAGCTGGAAGTCATGCCGAGTTTACAGATGGAGAATGTGAGCGGCATTTGGTGGTGTGTCTCTTTTTTTTTTCTCTTTTCTTGATCGTTGTGTTTTGGCATTGAGCCGAGTGCGTCACTCAGAGTTCGGTGTGAGCTGTGTGAAGACTAGTACAGATCTTATTCTGTGTAACGGACGAGTGTTAATGCGCGTCAAAGGGTTCTAAAGGCGTGTTCGGATTTTTCGCGGTTTGACATCATGCAATTCGCTTTAAACGAATGCGATCTATGTAGTTTTGTATCGTATTTTCTGACCGGTACTCTGTTTCGTCCGCAGCCGTGTCTAACCTGGACGAGGAGAGCAAGTGGACGGTTCACTACACGGCGCCGTGGCACCAGCAAGAGAATGTGTTCCTGCCTTCATCCAGACCAGCCTGTGTGGAAGAGCTGCACCGGCAAGCTAAAGTCAACCTCAAAACAGCCCTCAGAGGTGAGACATCAACACCAGAGCTTCTCACGGCTAAGAGGAGTGATCCGTATAGCGGTCCTAGCCGAATCATTCACAAGCCTTACCTCAGATTACCTCAGACTGTGCTTGTCTCACTAGTTGTTCCAGGTGGCCAAAAGTATTAAGGCAACATGTATCATTATTATTATTATTATTATTGTTGTTGTTGTTATAGTTCTCTCTGTGCACAAACCAGGCCATGTCGCTAATTAGTTCTCACATATCTTGCTGAAGAGTTGTGCTCATTAGAATCAGTTAATGGATTGAACAAACATGTGGCAAATATGAACTTTCTGAAGTCGGAGTGTCCACTTCTACAGAGAAAAAGACTAAACTGAAGTGAACTGCAAACTTGTGTGGCACATTTCTATACATGATCTTCAGGAAGCGATCAAGCAGGCATGGATTTAGCGAGTGACGCCAGAGTAATACAGACAGTCCCCAGGAGGCTGTTAAGAGTAAAGGACGACATACTGAACATTGCTTGTTGTATAGAAGTTACATTTTTTCTCATGGTCTTGATTGACATTATTAAAAAAAAAAATTGGAGAATGCCTTTACATTTACATTACGGCATTTGGTAGACGTGACTCCTTATCCAGAGCGACTTACTTTAAAAAAAATATTTTTTTTTAATCTCATTATACTTGTCTTCTGAGCAGTTTAGGATTAAGGGCCTCGCTCAACGGCCCAACAGGGGTAATTTATCGGTGGTGGGTTTTGATCCTAAGACCTTCTGATCGGTGGTCCAATGCCTTAACCACTGAGCTGTCCCGACCATTTAAAACATTGAATTTTGCAATAATTTTGGCACCTCTTATAAACTTCATATATAAAACTCTAATCTAATCTAACACAAATCTTCACTTTAGAAAAAGGTGGTCCAGCAGGTAGTGATGTCATCTCACAGCTCCAGGGCTCATAAGCTGTCTGGAATGTTGCCTGTTCTCCCAGTCGTCCCAGGTTCTTCTGGGTTTTCCAGTTTTATCCCAACTCGAGAAGAAAAAAAAAAACATTCCGGTAGTCTTATTAACGCTAAATTGCCCCTAGGTGTCATGTGTACTGTGTGTGTGTGAGTGTCATCCTGTATGTATTCCCACATACGGCCCAGTGTTCCCAGGATGGGTTCTGGATCCACTACAACCTTTGCCAGGATGAAGTGATATGAAGGAAAATAAATCCAGAAAAGATTTTAACCATATTCGGCGCTACACATATAAAACGTGTAGCAAAATCGACCGGGACACAACTTTTATGCCGTGCTGTTTGACTAAATGCATTATTCAGTACTGCAGCAGGTAAACACCCCCGGCCACCTGCAGGTCATCACTATGCTGAGACACTCGTGTGTGTTTGCAGTGTAGAGGAGGTCTGACGTCAGAGCAGGTGATCTGCGAGGAGAGAACGTGTTTAAGATGTAATGATGTAAGTTAGATCTGATCCTGAGTCAGGAGGGGTAACATGAGCAGACCTTCAGTGGGCAGGTGGGCAGTGTGCTGGCCGGTGAATTATACAGTAACACGTGTCCAGTGACATACAAGAGAGATGAACCGAAGATTTGTGTGTGTGTGTGTGTGTGTGTGTGTGTGTGTGTGTGTGTGTGTGTGTGTGTGTGTGTGTGTGTGTGTGAGAGAGGAAGGGGTATGATGAGACATTTTTATTACCGCCACAAACACACACACACACACACACACACTGACATCGATCAATCCTAGGTTTAGAGGACTAAAATGGAAGAGTTTGCTGTATGCGTGTGTACTCATGGGAAGACAAAAGGGCTGTGTGTACGAAACAGGGAGGGGTCTCCTGAGTGTCAGGAATTCATATATCAGATAACCAGGATTGATTTCGTACCTCTGTTCTCTTTTACCTCCTCATGTTACTGCTCCCCCTGTCCTGGCCCGCTTTTCTTTTTTTTCTTTTTTTCTGACAAACACTTTTCTGTGTGGCTTTCTACACTTCCTTTAGGGCACTTTGTTGAAGTGGTCTGCTTCTGACGGGAAGTTTTCATGTATATGTATCCCATTTTATAATATATATATATATATATATATATATATATATATATATATATATGCATGACATATTAAGTATATCTATAAACGGATTAAAAATAAAAGTCTATTACGTAGACTTTGCCTGTAGTCTTTCACATTTAGTTGTGGACCTTCTCCCATAACATTTACCATTCTGTCTATGCGGACAGCCCACACTGTCACGGTTACCATGAATTCAAAACTCTAATACCTTCTATTCCGTAAGGACTTTAAGATAAACACAAGGGTTTGCGTCTCATTCATGATGCCCAGGTAACTAAATGTGGGAGTCTCTCTGTGTCAGCGCGCCTGGGGAGACGTCCCCCTCTCTGCTTTAAAAAAAAAAAAAAAAAAATTATTTCCATTGCCTCACTGACTTTCGAGGTTGTCATTATCATCAGGCAAACGAGAGGCCGCACGAATACGGTAGCACGGAGCTGATTATAGAAGAGGCTTCTGCTATCCGAATGTGTGAACGTGTCGGTCTGTGTAGACACACTTCTTATCTGCATGGTTAATGGAGAGTAGTGTCGGAAATCTGCCTGGACTCCAAAGGGACGTCGGGCTGCCATCTGTAGCAAGCAGCATGAAACCGAGACACACTCCTGTGGTTGATTCGCACACGCCCACGCCGCCAGACTCGCAGGGGTAGACGTGAGACGTTCCACTTCACACGTGCTTACATACTGTGTTGGGTTTTTTTTTTCTTTCTTTCCTCCGCAATTTTCATTTTCTGCTTTTATGAACTTCGAAAGATGTGCAGTTCCATTTCAACCACTAGAGGGAGCTCAATGGACACTTTTACAGACATCCCTCATTTTCAGGTTCCCTTGCCTACATAAATTACTGTTTCCTTTGATCTTTTCCCAGGCATAAATCTTTTACCCAGATTTCTTTGTTCTGACCAGGTGTGTGTGTGTGTGTTTGTTTTTTCCAGATTGTGATAAGCTGAGGAAGGATGGCTTTCGCAGTTCCCAATACTACTCCCAGGGCCCTACCTTCTCAGGCTCAGGCCAGTCCCACAGCAGCCAGATGGAGGATGAGGATGAGGATGATATTGATGATAAGGTGAGACACCATGGCGCATGCAAACACCATCAACACTAAACTTTCTGAATAGTTACAGTGTTCTATGTGTTAGTGGTGGCGTCCGAATCAGAATAATGGCTCCGTTTTATAATGTTTGATTTATAAAAAAATTTGACGAGACAGGATATTGCAGCACATAACCCGGAAATTGTGTCAAATATACACATACTCCAAGTCATCATTTACTTAGTATAAAACAACTTGAAAATAACTGATCTACAAACATAAATTAATATAAAAGCAATATACTGACTGATTAATGATTACGATGCCTTATATATCTTTTTTATTTTTTATATATATATATATATGTATATATATATATATATAAATAAAAGATCTATAAGAAGAAAGGCACTGTAATCATTACTCAGTCTGAATAAAAATGCATCATGTAAACACCTCAATTCCGATCCGGCTCGAGAGGTGGTATAAATCTTAGATCATCCGTTCAGTAGGCAAATATTGGCCATGTAACCAAATAATCTTTCTGCGCATGTTTGACCCATGTAGTGGTAACATTACATGATGTAATGAATCTCTGGAAAGGAAATTTTGCATCCATTTCTAATCAGTGGAAGGAGGAAGGGTGACTGAATGGCCTGTATTTCACACACACTGAACCGTCTACCCAATCATTGATGAAAATGAATTTCTATAACGAATCAGAACATAGAAGGTGGGGTTTATCAAGAAAAGATGAAAAACCCAACCTAACCCCAGAGTTGAGGTGGAAATTTTTTTTTGTGATATTTCTGGCGGATTAAAAGCTGCAAGTCCGAATATATACATTTTCTAAAATGTAGTGAGCATGGAAACACACTTCTTATCACAAGTGAACAGTTAACGTCAGTGTGTAATCAGAATGATTTAATCAGATTAAAGAAATATTGTCCATGTAAATGTAGCTCATGTGACTGAGATGTGTGTACATGAAGGTTCTCGAACGTTCTCGTCTTATCTCAGGTTCATACGTCTCTTTGTTTTCTCTCTCTCTTAGTCCTTTATTAGCGCTGTCAGCCATGTGTTGCTGCCTTGCCTCTGGAGACGCACCACAAGCCACCTGTTACTTTCAGCTTAGAGCATTCGTCTTACTTACTGGGACCTTAATGGAATAATGTGGCTGTGGATGCAGAATTACTGGGAGGCTGGCATGATCTATCATGTGTATATTACTCACATCTGTTCCAAAACCTAATTAGATCTTTAGCCTGAGTTGAGTTACTATTAGTTGTTTATTCTACACAATAACAAGTACAAAAATATTCACACACTTATACAGTGGTATCAGGGCTTCCACTTCCTCGCTATGCTTTCCCCGTAACCCCTGAGCCCTGGTCCTGCTACCTGTATGCTGAAGTAATTTTTACTAATTCCTAACCATTTAATTCCTCTTCGTGGATTTTTCCGTCCCTCTGTGGTTGATTGCGCTAAAGGGATGTTTTTTGCTCGTCATGCTGCATAACTACTATCACTATAGGTGTCCGTGTTTTAATGGCACCGCTGCGGGAGTGGGAAATCCAGCTGCTTCGAACTATTCCATTCCATCTGAGTCATAATTCACAATGCCGGTGAAAACAAGTTTCCTGCCAGAGTGAATTTCCGACTTCATCTTCTGCATGCGCTCATATGTCTGTTTTCCCAAACTTCTGTGTGTCCGCATGTTGCATTGGCCATGAAACTGCTCCGTGTACTCGTAAACTTTCAAAAGGTCAGGACCGCTATAAAGCACCTCTGGACTGAAGCTGAGCAGTCGGCACTGATTAAGTCAGGAAAAAGCTGATCGCTGGCCATCTAGTACTTATACGCTCAGTTTCTGTTATTTCGTTTATCTCAATTTTAAAAGTTCATCCTGTCTAGAACCTTTCACCTGACTCCTTCTTTTTCTTTCCTTCCAGTCGAATGCCTCCTCTACAGAAGGGGACAAAAGCTCCAGCGCAATGAGAGCAAACGGTGCACTAAAGGCCGACGGGGATGAGGTGGACGGGCAGGAGTCACGCTTCAAACCCTTACCCACTCCCGAGGAAAAAATGAGACAACAAGCGCAGGCCATTATGACCGACATCGTTCCCATCAATGTCACAGGTAAGAATCACGCCTTAATAGAGGTGTCAATATTAACTGTCATGGCATTGGCTGTAGAATTTACACAGTAAGGTGTGGTAAAGATCAGACCACTGCGAGTTTGTGATCTTTCCTTTCTAGGATTTATTTTACTGTCAAATCACTTTTTTTCAGTTATCGCAATTTTAGTGGCTCATATACCTGCATGCACTAACATTAACACCGCTGTGGTACTGAATGTAAACATATGTAAACCTCTTTCTCTCTTCTGTCTTTTTACAAAACTGAGCTTTTCCATACAAGCGATCTGTTTAATTGAGCTCTGATTCTCTTTCTGATCTCAGTCAAGCATTAATCCAGCCATGTACAGTACTGTGCAGAAGTCTTGAGCCCCCCTCGTTCCTTTAAATTTTGTTTCCAAACAGCCAGTTGTCCTTGTAGGCTTCCTGACAGACTTTTTGGCTCTCATTTTTACCCAGCCCCTGAACCTGAGCAGGAATGTTTTTTTTTTTTTCTTTAATCCACAAACCAAATCATTCAAGAATAAAAATCTGTCTTATCTAACGTAAGTCATGAACCAGTGGGAAACAACTGCAGATGATGACCGATGATCAGGCCGGTGATGCTGAGTAATGATGAGAGCAGAAATGAGGTTGCTGCTGAGGTTGTTACATAATCAACAAATTTAAAGAATTTTTCTTTAGGGGCACTGAAGTCGGTCACAGTATAAAAAAAAAAATCCCATTTCTTTAGTTTAATCTACTGTACGTAATTCAATTTCATTTAATATGAAGAAATAAGGGGTAGCTCAGGACTTGCAGTCATACACACCCACACCCAACATACATATAGTTGCTGGATGTCTAGACAGCATGAAAATGATGTGTTCTCTATAAGCAGTACAGCATGATCTATTGAACAAACTGCTCTGCATGATTTTTTTCCCCATTCAACCTTCTATACCGCGTATCCTATACAGGATCGTGGAGATTGGGTACAAGGCATGGTACATCCTGGATGGGGTGCCATCCATCGCAGGGCACACACACTGCATGCAATTAGCCAAATCTACCTGTCTTTCGAAAACTCACGGGGAGAACATGTAAACCACGCACGCACACCATAGCTCAGTATTTCTAGACGACTAATAGATTGGAGATGTCTTGCTAAGTGCCTGGAATCCTGCAGCAGGAATGATTTTTCGGGAAGCCGTCAGAAATGGGGATTTTGAGATTCACTTTATATACATTATAGTAATGCTAACTATTCCTATAAAGTAGTTTTTATTTATATTTATTTTGCATCCTTAGAATGTTCACAAATTTTTCAGTAGTTGAACAGGGGGGATAATTTCAGAAGAACTCATGAGAAAGTCACTTATATTGGTCTAAGACTTAATATTATTGTGTGTATAATTCAGATGAATTTTATAAAGAAAGAAATGGACAGTGATTAACAATTAATATCGCAGGTAAATTTATGCTACTGTTTGTTTTTAATAAAGATTTGGTTTTATTTATGTTTGTTAGGAAGTGGCATTCTGTTCCAAGAAATGCTTTTTTTCTTGTAATGAAGTCTTAAATTTGAGTTCCTCGTCACAAGAGTAGAATATGTTGAGTTTCCTTCCATTTTTTTTTTTTCAAGTTGTCTTGCGCATCGTGTGTTTGTTTATGCATATACACACGTGGACAAAATTGTTGGTACCCTTCGGTCAATGAAAGAAAAACTCACAATTGTCACAGAAATAACTTTAATCTGACAAAAGTAGTAATTTTTTTTACAAAATTCTATGAATGTTAACCAATGAAAGTCAGACATTGCTTTCCAACCATGCTTCAACGGAATTATTTAAAAAAATAAACTCATGGAACAGGCCTGGACAAAAATGATGGTACCCCTAGAAAATACTGAAAATAATGTGACCAAAGGGACATGTTAATTCAAGGTGTGTCCACTAATTAGCATCACAGGTGTCTACAATCTTGTAATCAGTCAGGGGGCCTATATATAAGGCTCCAGGTAGTCACTGTGTTGTTTGGTGACATGGTATGTACCACGCTCAACATGGACCAGAGGAAGCGAAGGAAAGAGTTGTCTCAGGAGATTCAAAAGAAAATTATAGACAAGCATGTTAAAGGTAAAGGCTATAAGACCATCTCCAAGCAGCTAGATGTTCCTGTGACTACAGTTGCACATATTATTCAGAAATTTGGACGTGGCCGCAGGAGGAAAATTGATGACAAATCAAAGAGACGGATAATCCGAATGGTAACAAAAGAGTCCAGAAAGACTTCTAAAGAGATCCAAGGTGAACTTCATGCTCAAGGAACATCAGTGTCAGATCGCACCATCTGACACCATCAGGACACCATTGTTGAAAACAAATCATAAAAAAGCCAGACTGGAATATGCCAAACTACATGTTGACAAGCCACAAAGCTTCTGGGAGAATGCCCTATGAACAGATGAGAAAAAAATTTAACTTTTTGCCAAGGCACATCAGCTCTATGTTCACAGATGGAAAAATGAAGCATATGAAGAAAAGAACACTGTCCCTACTGTGAAACATGGAGGAGGCTCTGTTATGTTCTGGGGCTGCTTTGCTGCATCTGGCACAGGGTGTCTTGAATCTGTGCAGGGTACAATGAAATCTCAAGACTATCAAGGGATTCTAGAGAGAAACGTGCTGGCCAGTGTCAGAAAGCTGGGTCTCAGTCGCAGGTCATGGGTCTTGCAACAGGACAATGACCCAAAACACACAGCTAAAAACACCCAAGAATGGCTAAGAGGAAAACATTGGACTATTCTAAAGTGGCCTTCTATGAGCCCTGACCTCAATCCTATTGAGCATCTTTGGAAGGAGCTGAAACATGCTGTCTGGAAAAGGCGCCCTTCAAACTGGAAACAACTGGAGCAGCTTGCTCATGAGGAGTGGGCCAAAATACCTGCAGAGAGGTGCAGAAGCCTCATTGACAGTTACAGGAATCGTTTGATTGCAGTGATTGCCTCAAAAGGTTGTGCAACAAACTATTAAGTTTGTCCAGCCCTGTTCCATGAGTTTTTGAGTTTTCATTTTTTTATATAATTCCGTTGAAGCATGGTTGAAAAGCAATGTCTGACTTTCATTGGTTAACATTCATAGAATTCTTATTTATTATGACTTTTGTCAGATTAAAGTTATTTCTGTGACCATTGTGAGTTTTTCTTTCATTGACCGAAGGGTACCAACAATTTTGTCCACGTGTGTATGTATACCCCGCATGAGAAATGCATGCTCATCACTAACTGCCTGTCTGCTCTCCACACCTGCCCTCCTCGCCTGGTCTCCAGGGGAGACGTTTGACCGTCAGGCCAGCGTCCGCCGCTCCCTAATAAACACTGACACTCTGACCCGTCGGCCCAAGAAGGTCAAACGGAGAAAGACTATTTCAGGTTTACCTGACAACGTTCAGCAGGAACTAGGTATGGTTTGGCTCGACCAGCCTCCACCGTTGCTGCTCCTGCTTTGCCTGCCATCATCTAGCCTTCATGTTTTAGTGTAGTGTAGTGCCCAGTGTCAAACTCTTGCTAGTGCTTCATAATCTTTGTCACTGTGCAAGCTTTTTGCTTCTTTACTTTTTGTTCTGTTTCAGAACAATCAAATCAGAAACTGATTTGAGCATCCATCATCTCCTTCCCAGTCCAGTTCCATGTAGTACTCTTTACCCGACATTTTCTTTACAGCTTCTAGTGCTTTGCTCTGTTGCTTTTTCCCCCCCATTTACACAGTCTGCATTTTTCATTTAACCAGTGCAATACAGTATTTACTCTTAGATCTGTGTTTTTCCTGTTATGTAGCTTTAGCATTCAGCACCTGCTTTCATGTCTAATCTATTTACAGTCTGTACCCTGGGTTATGGTATCCTGGATGTGAAGATGATGTACCACATTTTGTAATTTAGCTCACTGGAACCTTAGGTTGATCCCCTTTCCAGATTTACTGGCAGATTGTATAAAATGTTTGTTGGTGGTATAAAAGATGGAAAAGGGTGGTCAACAAGGACTCAACAACAGGGCCATGGGACAAAAAGAAAGGTTTCTGGGCAACTCTTTAGCATTTTTTCAACACCCATACACATGGATCTGTTACTGCTTTTAATACCATTTCTTTCATGCTGGTTGTTGCATTGAGAATGCCAAGCCTCCTTATGTAATTTTTTCTTTTGCATGTACTTAGCTGTGGGTATCAGCTTTAAACATCCTAACCTTTAAGCAGAAGGTTGTGGGTATAGCATTGTCCTAATCCTGGTTCCTAATCCATAGCAAAACTGCTTTAATTCCCACTGCAGCGGTTATTTATATGCTATACCATTTATATACAAATAAAAGCTAAGATAATGTAACCATGATGTTTAAGTAACTGTTGAAAATACTGTCCATGACAACATTTTAATATATATTTTTGTAGTGTGTGGGTGTGAGTAATACTGAGAAAATCTGTGCTGCTATTTGAGCTGCCCACCCCACCTCATGGTCTTGGTTCTGATCCGAGACAAATGCACATTCACTCATGCACTCTCGAGACTAGGCAATGTTACGGTAGTCTTCCTCCAGGCTATCAGTTCTAATCAAAATTTCCACATATTGTTAACATGTCAGATGTGGGCACAGCTAATCAAATTAATTAGTGCTCTTAATAGGTATGCTTCAGTCTGATTGACAGCAGATGTCAAGAAGAGACGAAGTGAGGAGGGGGGGAAGGGAGCATCTGTAGCAATGCTCGTGAATGTTTCTCATTACTGTTTTTCTCCACTGCAGCTAAGGGACGAGGAGGGGAGCTCCGACCACAGTCCATGTTCATTCCTGGACCGTTTTCAACATTGGAGCGTTCTGGGAGTATGAGTTCTACGCTAAGGTGCTCTGAGATGAGGGATTCCGGGTGCCAGACCGAGGAGATAAAAATTGTTCCACCATCCGTAAGGAGGATCCGAGCTCAGAGAGGGCAAGGAATTGCTGCTCAAATGGCTGGCTTGTCAACATCCGCGACCAATATATCTACCGGTGCAAATGACCATTCTCCTGGCTCTCCTGTGCATGTCATGGCTCCTCGATTTAATGGTGATCCCCAGCGCTTCCACAGCTTGCCACGGGGTGCCCGGGTTTCTTTGAACACAGATCTTCTGACCAGCGGTAACTCGGTTAGGCCAGAGGATAGTGCCGTACCAGCATCTCGGCAAATTGGAAAGCTCCAAGTTGATGACACTGCAGTTCACATGAGGAACGCCCCTAGGACTAGCACTTCAGCCCGCCCAAAATCCCAGGAGGTATGGGGATCACATGCGGACTGGGGGACTGCATCTGTTGTATCTCCTCATGCAGCATACTCCACATCGCTCATCCCCAATGCAACACTGTCATGTTCAGCTGAGGTGATTTCCCTTCACTCTAGCCCAGGGCAGCAACTGCATGCAAGGCCTCTCAGGATATCATCCAGTATCAATGGAGAAAGCTCCACCAGTGTGGCAACCAGTGCTCAGTCAGGAGAGACAGACATGCAGAAAGCCCGACAGTCAGATAGCAGCTTAAATAGCCACAGTACCCTTGCTGCAGGAACAGCATCATCAGATGAGCAATGGATTTATGACACCCCTGAGAATGTCTTGCCCAGAAGACCACTCACTTCCAGCTGCTCCACTCCTATCAATCATCTCTACAATAGCCTGGAGCGGTCCTCTAAAGGAACAGACTCCAGTTCACTCTACTCCATGGACAATGATGGTTACTACACCTCCATGCATTTGGACTCCGGTCTGAGACCAAAAGGGCCAACCATTGCAGGCAGGGCAGCACGGCATAGCATGTATGAGTACATAGGCCAGCCAGGTGACCGTAGCAGCATTTACAGTAATCAGTCGCTATCTCGATCCATTTCCCTCCGCAAGTCTAAGAAGCCACCCCTCCCACCAGCACGTACAGACTCCCTGCAGCGTAAGCCTAAGAATAAAAATGGTGTTAATGCTAGCAATGGGTCAATTCTTAATGAGTCACTGATTGCTACGCTTCAACAGTCGCTGCAAAATGGGTTGAAAGGGAAGGGGTCTTTGACTTCATCATCTCAAAGCCCTAGTAGTGACTATGAAGACCCCTGGATGTTGCGCCCTAGGAGCCAGAGCAGCTTAAGTGCAAGCAGTAGCGGTGTGTCAGCCGCAGGGGTGGCTAATGTTTATTCCATCTGTCATGTCACACCATCACAGAGTGACACCAGCAGCCTGCGGTCTGATTACGCAGAGTCTTGGGGCTATTACATGGATTACCCTCGTCTGCATAGTGATCAGGCACAATCACCAGCACATGCAAACTTAATGTCAAATGGAGGACAACCTGATATAGTGGCAAATGGACCACATATTCACAACGATATTCAGAAAGCCCTTCCTCCTGCTCAGGGCAATATGTCAGCAAAGCCTCAGGTAAACACATCCTCACCAGATAGGGTGCATCGATTGACCTCCCCTTCAAGTGGATATTCAAGTCAGTCCAACACTCCAACAGCTGGTACTCCTGTTCCCACGTTCATGAGGTCTATGTCACCTTCTGGCTGTAAGCCCAAGCCACGTGTGCCTGAAAGGAAGTCCTCTTTGCTCTCGTCTGTGTCCGTCTCCTCTTCTTCAACATCTTTATCTTCTAACACTTCAGATTCTAATAGGAACAACATCCCCCCTCTACCTCCACCACTGCCTCATTTATCAGGGTCTCTTTCACCACAAACCCATGAACCTTTCCCTCCACCTCTTCCTCCCTGCAGTCCTGTCTGCACTTCAAGTCAGACCTTTCCACCTCCACCTGCTCCTCCTTTACCCAGCTCCCCACATCATGAAGTAGTATCCTTAAGCCCGCTCTCCATAGATTCCTCACCAGAGTTTCCCCCTCCTCCTCCAGAGTTGTTGAATGACGACAGCATGCTCCATAATGGATCCTTTAGCCCCACTCTTCATCCACCCCTACCTCCACCACCTCCCTCTACTGTAAATGCTCATACTCCCCCACAACCCCCATGCTTGCCTGCATTGACTCCAGTTATACCTTCTTCTGCAAGTCTAAAGGGAATTAAAAAAAGACTCAAACCAGTAAACTCAGAGAGAAGGTCAATGTCCATTCATTCTGAAGAGATTGGCAAGCCTGGGATGCCAATAATAACCCCGTTTGCTCTCCAAAGTGTGCAGCTTCGGTCAGTCAAGCAACCAGAGAAAAGGGAAGACAACAATAAATCTCAGCAGATGGAAACCGAGCAGATTTCTACTAACCATGGCATAACAGAGAATTTTAAACAGTTTAAGGACCTGACTGTTGTGTCAAAGCAACCTTCTTGCTCTACTCCTGAAATAAATGGAACAATAAAATCTCCATCAACAGAGAATATACTCGCCAAAGACAAGAACCAAGAAGAGACACCACCTAAGACAAATTCAGGAGAAAAATTTCCCTATGAATTGACTAATTGCCCTTCAAGTGACTTCATAAGCCACCCTGAAGCGGAACTGGATGGTATACAGAGGGAGGAAAGGAAACCAAAAAACACCACACCCAAGAAAGCACCTCCTCTGTTGTCCAAGAAGCCCAAACTCTCCAAAGTCTCCGCCATTGACGCAGAGCTCATTGTAGAGGATAGGCAGACACTGCACAATGAGGAGAAGGAATCTTTTCAAGTTCAAGAATTGATGCCGGTTTGCGTGCCTAACCCAGGGGCTGTGGAGGAGGTAGAGAAAAATGATGACAAGATTTCCGCATGTGAAAGCATCACATGCTCAGCTGATAGTCAGGTTGAGGAACCCTCTCAGACTCCCGTCATTCTGGAAGCCTCTGCGTCTGCTGATGATGCAATGGACTCTTCAGAAGGAGAAGAGGAAGAAATTGCAGAGGATGACGAATATGCAATAAGTAGCAGTGTAGGATCAGTCTGCTCCAAAGACGATGGTGAGTGAACATTTTCTAAATTTGCTCTCAGTGGTCATTTGTAAAACCTGGTGACAGAATCATACATTTTTCAGTACTTTGGTTCTTTTTTTAAATGCTGGAAACACTAGACATTGTCAGATGTATATGTTATACTTTTGACGAAGAGCATGGGAGTACCTTTGAGAAGTCAGACTAATGAACACATTGCAAGTGATTTTTATTACTTCTGTCACATGGTGAATGGTGGTGAATAATCAGTTTTATAATCTTGTGAACTGGTTCAACTGAATATTATTATGAGCTGAATTTCACCTTTCTGTGAGCTTCCAAGGGCAGTGCAGTTGTAAGCATAATGTTTGTCTAATTCTAGAGAACTGAGGCAAGGGATTATGCCCACCTCCTCCCTGGCGAATCGGGGCTTGTGGAACACTACTGCAGCAGACATTTTAATTAATTCTTTCTGTTCTTACTGTCTGTACTGGCATTTGGCATACATCTATCATCTTGATTTACTGTCCACTAACTTCCTGTTTGTCCAGATCCCTCTCTTGTTCCTTTTCTCTTTAATTCCCTCATTAGTTTTTTTTTCCCCCATTCCATCCAGTATTCTCAGAGTTATTTTTAAATCCTGTTTCACGCACTTTTTTTTTTAATCTCTTCCGTATTCTTCCTTCATTACTTGCCTTATCCTTACATCTGTTACATCCCCGCTTCCATCCTGTACTCTGTCTCTTTCCCTTTCTATCCTGCCCTGCACATCGTCATAGTAAAGATAGGATGGGGCAGTCTTCCCAAGGGCTGGCTGCTTAGTGTGGACGGGAGGGGTATATAGGGGCTGGGAGGGGGGAGGAAAGAGAGTGGATAACATGAGCTACATCATCTCAGGCAAGTGCAGATGAGAGAGCAGAATGAGAGGACAGGATCAGAGCAACTCAACTTTGATGGAGAGGTGGATTCATCTATGAAAATGTAAGAGTTAAGAGAGTTACTGACTGTTCTTTAAGGCGAGCATTTTGTCCTTGAGTACAACAGAGACCGGCAGGGTGCCTGTGTTAAAATGCGATGCTTGCTCGAGTAGGATAAATGTGTAATTTTTTAGACTGTCCTTTTTTTCTGACATTGAGTATGCTTTGCAGCTGTTGTGTGAGAGTTCTTGGTAAGTATTTAGTATTTTTGACTTGTGCCGTACATGTTAGCGTGTTTCTTATCTCTCTCCAGAACGTGCGGTATGTATTTGTCACCCATTCTACCCACGTCATGTAGATGCAACATGCTTTCGAGTCGGACAGGCTCTGTGCCATCTCTGGAATGTGTGCAATGTGTGCAGTGTATGTGGCTGTGGGTGCTTGTTTTCCTTCTCCATAAGAAGCAGTGTGTGTCATCACCTCAGAGCTACAAGCTCTCCTTGCTGTCGATATTCATTTGCCATTCATATGTCTTCCAGGTGAAGTATTCGAGTCCAACTCATCAAACTTGCCCCAGACCCCCAGCATTAACGGCGACGTCTCTCAAGACATGGTTACTCCCACACGGCCTCGCACCACAGAGGACCTCTTTGCAGCAATTCACAGGTACACACCTTTTCGAGTTTTTTTTTCGTCCTTATGTGACACCTAACAGTTCTCTTCTCTTCCCTAAGCTTCTGTGAGTATTCTTTCCTAACTTTAAAGCAGTGCGTCTTCCTGATTCTGTAATAGAGTCATCAAAGCTGGAATGTAGAGAGAGGCTCGTCTGGTGTCTCTGTCAGATTATACGGTTCTCAGCTACAGGGTTAACTGCATTAAGGAGTAAAAATAAGCTTGTATACTGTGGATCCAGTCACCTATTCCTGCACACATCTAGGGTCAAATGTGTTTGTTTTTGTCAATGGCATGGTTACTGTGTTGTGCATGAAGAGTATGTTCTGTTCAGTGTATACACAAAGACAATTGTACAAATGCAGGAAAAATGCATTAAGAAATAATGGATAAGCAAACACACAATGAACACGCACTCAGCCTGTTTGTGTGTAGGCCATGATCTCACAACCTGGCACTGAATGTTCAACTTGGTACCTCCTGCTTTGTACATTTTTACATTATGTGTCCTTTTATTTCCTGTTTTCTTTGAGCTTCAGTTTAATTTGTTGAAGGCATGTTATGTCATATTTGAGGGGTAGCTCAAACGGTTAAGGCTGACCATTATTGGGTTACTGATCGGAAGGTCGGGGGTTCGAGACCCAGCGTCACTAAGTTGCCACTGTTGAGCCCTTGAGCAAGGCCCTTAACCCTATCTCCTCCAGGGGTGCTGTAACCTGGCTGACCCTGCGCTGACCCCAGCTTTCTAACTGGCATATGCAAAAAATATATATATTTCACTGTGCTATAAAGTACATATGACAAATATGTATTATTATTACTTTGTATCTGTCTGTCATTATGGAATATCTTTAAGGTCCTTGTCCTGCACCACTGTGCTAAACTTGTATGTCTCCTATACAAAGATTCATGTCTCTTATTATCTTCTTCCATTTGTTTCTGTCTCTCTTCATCTCTCCTTCCCACTCTGCTGCTCAGCTCAGACCATGAATGGCTGGGCATGAATGCCCCCCAGCCCCAGAGGTGCGGTCTGGCAAGTAATTGGCCATTGGTGTTTCCCTTCTCGTGGCGGTGCCACAGTGGGATTACCCTTATAATCCTTTAGCACTGTAATACATTTCTGCTTGATTCCCCTGCTAATCCCTTTGTCCAGTAATCTACAGCGCTGGTGCAGATTTTATTTCAGAATCAGGACTAGTGGGCATGGTATTTGGGCATTCCTCTTAATAAAGAGACTTCATTCTCTTGTTATTTACAATGATTTGGGGCACTTTTCCCAGAGTGCTCTGGTGCTTACTTCCACTACCCCACTCCCATATTTTAAAGTGCACAGATCACTATAAAAGACATTATTGTCCAACAGAAAGTTATCCATTCTCTTCCAATACATGCAACCCTGCACTGCAAAGACATGGACTATGTGAGGCACTACTAGTTTTAATAAGAAAACTTGAAGCAGAATCGTGGGAGGGTGGAGGTTCATTATAGAAATAATAGTCACAAAACAAACTGTAATTGTATTTTTTGATCTTGAGGGGAGAAAAGATTGAAGTAGGAGTAGCTTTGTTTGCACTTAAGTTTAATTAAGTTTATTAATAAATTGGCTTTAATTACGTAACTACTACACGGGTAACCTTGCAAGTAAAAACTCAACCCGTCTCAGGCTTTTAAAAGACAGCTTGTGTTAGCAGTTTTTTGCTTGCATCCCATCTTGCATAACCATGGTTTTAGTTCGCACGTCCTCCATTTGAACATTTTTGACCCCTTTGTTTTTACTTTGCAGGTCCAAGAGAAAGGTCCTGGGTCGAAAGGAGTCAGACGATGAGCGTGTGCGAGGTCATTCATCTCCTCCGGCCACACCGACAGGACCAGTTCCTTCCCTCACCTCGACTCTGCCTCGACAGTCCGGTTCTATCCAGCGCAGCCTGCGCAAATCAGCCACCAGCAGTGACACCTTTAAGGCACTGCTGTTGAAGAAGGGCAGTCGCACAGAAGGCAGCTTCCGCATGTCCGCTACCGAAATGCTCCGCACAACTGACCCGCGGTCCCAAAGGACTCGATCTCTAGACTCCTCTCTGGATCCGAGTTCACCTACAGGAGGCCTGGACAGCCCCTGCTCTTCCCCTGGTCGCAGCAAGAGGCTGCCTGAGGACTGGCCCCGGAATGAGGCCATACTGCAACGTTACTCTCTGTCATCGCCCTTGTCCCCTTCCTCGATGCTGGGACCAAAGTACGGCCGATCTCGCACACCGCCCTCTGCTGCCAGCAGCAGGTACAATTCCCGGAGTCGAATTCCTAGCAGCCCAATGACCGTTATCTGTGAGAGGGAAGGAGAGTTAACAGAGAGTGGAGAAGGACTGGATGAAGCTGTTTCTCCATTAGGTTCCTCCATCACAGTTACTCAAGACTTAACTGGCACTTTATGTGAGGGGGAGACTTAACATGACAAAGACTTTTCCCTCTAAGGGAACGAATGAACTTCGTCACAGTAGCAGAGACTGACCAGTGGCAGAGGACCAGTGGAAGGGCAGATGGGAGCCTCTAATATGTCTGGTCCTCAGTCAAGGCTCCGGGCCATGCCGCACAAAGCTGGTTGTAATGGAGATACGCCGAGCCATAAGGTGCCTCCTTCAGACTAATTTGTGTCTGAAGTAGATCCCATTTCTGTCACAGCTCTTCACTATTTTTGTTCCTGCCGTTGTATAAGAGAAAGTACTTTCCTTTATCGTAGTACACTTAGTTCCACAAAAATCCATTTCTTTGTTCTGTTTGGTTTGCTTCTCATCTTCCACTGTTTACCTTAAGAACTTTATGTTGGGAAGGTATAAGGACTGAGTTATAATAAATGGTAGTTTGGAATCTGAGATGAAGGATTTGCCAAGCAACTGTCATCCCTTTGACCAGTGGATAGAACGGCTCTTCTTTGTGAAAAGCACAGAGTGTTCTCGAGCTTGCAGCCCAGCCCGCCTGCAGTGAACTGACCGCTGAACACTTGCTTAGAAATTTATGGTGAATTTCAGATCGACAGATCTTCGGATGCCATGTAAAAGCATTTCCACTGTTTTCGCTCGCTCTCGAGACTGGTTGTGGGGAAACTGACAGACAGGCCCAACACAAAGTGGCGAACAGTGTCATGTACAGGACTGTTGAAGCTGCACAACTGAGACGCAGGTTGAGGTGCTGTAGGAGAAGATTCTCTGTCCGATTTTTAGATGTAGGTTTGCACTGTGTTCATGTGTTCATTTGTCTGTTGCTCGTTCAAATTGTTTAAATGTGCAGTCCGTGTTGGTTATGAGTTTTTACCTACAAAGAGAAAACCTACTTGAACCGAATAACATCTGTGTTTTGAAATATTTTGGTAACCAAAGAGTTTAAAGTTTAAATGTAAATGTCGCCTGCTGTAGGGACTCTGGGGAGCTCAGGCGCTCACTCGACTGGGAGCAATAAAGATTCTTCTGTAAAGCATTGCTAAAGACTAGCTTTTACATTTCTTCTCATTTACTAACAACTTAAAAATCTTACATAAAATCTCTCATGTGCAGTTTTATACTGTTTTTTTTTTTGTATATAAACCAAAATATTAAGAAATAACTTTTGGATTTATTTTCAAGGAATTTGTACACTCTTGTTAGAGGAAATGGCTTTCTTTTGTAGAGTATTTATTTTTAGATTCAGAGGGGTTTCAAAGATCTGCAGCACAGAGTCATCATTATTTAGAAACAGTTACATCACTGTTTTAGTCCCATGATCAGTTTCCGACTTTGTGGCCTTTATGTCTCATACTTGTTCTTTTGATCCAGGAAACCAAAATCACAGTGACGGAGAAAGAAGGCTGCTAACCCTCATGTTTGTCTCTCTAATACAATAAATGGTGATATTTAAAAATGGCCCATCTGTGTTTGAGATTCACTGCTACCTGTCAGCTAGTCGGACAAACCACACTCATTACGGGCGTCTCCATGGCACCCATGGTTGTATGTCATCTCTAACGATTTCTGGAGGGTCACCGCTTACTGCTCGGTCATGTCCATCTCTGTCCTCCCAACCTCCATCATGTAGTCCAGAAGACACAGAGCCTTAAGGAGGATCAAGTCAGGTTTATAGAATTATGTCAGATATCCAAAACCATTTATGAATTTGAAAAGAAAAACACACAAGTTCCCATATTTTTCTATTCCCTTATCAAGGAAACAGGTGTTAATGTGATACTGTCTCAGCCGAAATAGCTCTCAGATAATGTATTTCATATCTCAAAATCATCTTATTTCACTCCAAATGCACTGTTTCAGTGTCCATGTGAATGTGCTACTGCTGAGCCATGTTGTTCCAGAGAACAGCAGAGCTAAGCAACAAACTGGGGGAGGGGTATCTCCTTATGAGGTCACAATAGGGTCAATCCAGAAATGGAAAAATGCAAAAAGGAGGGCATCGTTAATATAGATATATACACACCCACACACACACATACATAAAAGCACTAAGCTTTAGACAAATAGTGGAATTTTTATTTATCCATTTACACATGAGGAATATTGTGGATAAATAAAAATTCCGCTATTCGTCTTCAGCTTTGTGCTTTTATGATTTATGCAATACAACCAGGTGTTGCTCCGCTACTTTCCTTTGTGTTGTTAGTCTGGGTCAAGGGGCAACAGACTGTCTGGGGTTCTCATTATGTATGAAATTACAGACTCGTTATTATTTAACTTCTTCCCAAATGCTAATTCTTTTAGTGTTTAGAAATTGACCACAAAAACAAGTTTTATTTTTAATTTCACAACTCTCACTGATATGGGTTTGTGATGCTGTCACGGAAATAAACAGATCCTGGCGGTGTTTTGGCTCGGTATCAGTGCGCAGTATATTAATGCAGTTCTCACACAGTGCTGAGTGCATGAACATGATCCTCAGGCAACACTTGCCTCGAAAATAAACTGATGACAGTGCAGAGTCTACATGAGGATCAGTGAATACTTTCTCCCTACAGCTGTACTCGTGTCTTCCTCAGATTTTAAGCTCAAATCATCCACACTGCAAAAGTTTAAACATGTAAAACAGTGATATTTAATAATAGAATAAGTAAACATTATAAACATTTAAAATCTAGAATCATTCATTGTAGTAAAAGGGGTAGAATTTTACATTTAATTAAGCAATTTCAATATAAAATTATTAAAGACTTGAAATGACAGTGAGTGCAGTCTCATAGTACATAGGAATAGGAACATAGTAACTGGAAGTAAACGGAATGTAATAGTGTTCACATTAATTGGTTACATGATGATTGAGGAGTAATCAGACAAGTGATCACAAACCCTGTCTTGTAAAGTTATTCTCCCTGATTCACAGGGCATGCGAGTTGTGTAACTAATAAAAGTGGACATAGCTTTTCATTCAAATTTCACACATAGTGTGACAGAGTAACTCTTTCTCTATACAAAGGACCTACTCAACATCAGGAAAGAAAAGGGTAAAATTAATTTACATATATATTTGCTTTCTGGGTGAAAAACTTCACAGTTTATAACAACCAAACACCTATGGTAATATTTATGCATTTCTATGCAATTTTGATTTGTGTTTTTAATGACAGACTTCAAAGAAGCATTGAACTACATTACATTTAGGCATTTGGCAGACGCCCTTATCCAGAATGGCTTACATTTGTATTTTATTATATACGAGAGCGGTTATGGGGTCAGGGCCTTGCTCAAGGGCCCAACAGGGCCAACTTGGCAGTCATGGGATTTGAACCTACCTGCACTTTGAACCTGTACTGTGCATTTAAACCAATTATTAATCAATTGAGTGGTTGGTCATGTTAATTACTCAAAATGATGATTGATTATGGAATGTAGAAGAGTTACCAATATGTGCAATTTGAATGACCCACAAAAAGGAACGTTATTCCCACTTTTGCATTACCCTCTAATTAACCCTACAATGTTATCACAGAACAGTTATAGCTAGCCAGATGTAAGATGTAATCAGACATATTAAATATACTTAATACCCCTGACCTTTAGTACTGTAGTATGCTGGTAAACACGCCATCTGATGTGAAAACACAATCTTGACATCATGCCTGAATGACTGATACCCAATGACAGCTGTACTGGACTGTGTCCCCTAACATTATCTTCCCACTTTGGTCATTTGCCAATTCCCAGCCAGCAGGCAGCTCTCTCCTTTCCCACAACAGCTACCAGCGAGAGACGGCGAAGGCTAACACCTGCTTCCTGCATTCTCTCATCTGGCTAATAGACAAAACAAAAACTGTAATAATTCAATCCATGCAACACACAAAGACAATAAAAAGGAGAATGTAGAATGCAGTCAGACATACTGTAGGATGTCTGCAGTACTGATGGAATCATCGAATTATGTTTGGATTTCATACAACTTTAACTCTAGACAGGCACTTACGGACGTAAAGGCACGACAACATGTACGACAGTTTAATCTGGAAATGATAAAAATCCAAACCCGAAATTTGACCTTTTTTTATGCATTATGTAAACGGCGCATTGATTTACTCCTTCCTCTCGTCCTGTACGAGCCAGATTTCGTTCTTGCGGTTAACAAGCTTGAAGGGACTGTCGTAGCCGACGCGGTAGTAAGGAACCTCTTTGAAGCTCTTTCCATCCCTCTTCAAGCTCTCCATCAGCTTGAGCAGTTCATCATGGGAGTTCTGAGCGTTTGCAAAGCCTCCGAATGTCCTACCAAGCACACACACACACAAAAAACGATACGTAAACACAGAAACGGAGTTTATAGCATCACTCATAGAGGTGAGTCGATGTTGTAACGTAAATACCTGACGAACACTGTGAACTCCTTCCTGTTCTCGACAAAGATTTCAGGGATGCTGGGTTTAGGGGGCTCGGCCTGGTGCGCCTCAGGGACGTAAAAGGACACAGTGAAGGAGCCCTCAGATGTCGGTTCCGCTCCAGGGTTAATATGACAGGTTACTGGGGCAGTCATGTCCACGGTAACCTCTAATACAGAGCACATCATTATAGGAAGAGAAGGTAAGAACTTCTTTCACAGTTAAACACAGTTCAAAAAAACATTATGTACACATCTGGTATATATATATATGACATGATGTTACAGTCGTTCTGCTGAGCAGTGTGAATCAGCATTGCATCAGAGTAACACTCGACTATAAGCACGTTTGTCAGCCATATCTCTGTATAAACTAGTCAAAGTGGTCACTGAAAATAACCTTCAACCCTTGTTTTATTATTTTTATGGCACACTGAAGTCTTATTAAACTGGACATCATACAGGCTGAAATCTGCAGAGAAAGTACGAAGACTTATTTACTTGTTTCAACAGGTTATTGTCGAACCTACATTACACGTAATCTAGTGTTGTTTAAAAAGGAAGAAGTAGTTGTTGCTAGATAATAGTCAGTCAGAGATAAGGCAGTTCCTTAACATTTTTTAACATGGGGAAAGTCTTCAGAGCAGTGAACACAAGGTTTTGTGGTTTGCAGGTGATTTAAAGAGAATGTACAGAAACGAGTGTTTACGACTGCTAAAACATAAGCGGGCATGATACAAGTTGCTTCGTAAATATTTCACAATGTTATATGTAATTACATGGGGCGTTCAAGTCAAACCGGGACTTACATATACTTACGAGATAACATTTCTCGTGAATGAAGCCATCAAACTGAATTTACAGAAGATTTCAAGCACGATGAGACTCCTAACCGCAGTAAAACATTTGCTTAGTGCAAATGTTTTAAAGAAGGCCATACATCCCAGCTGAGGTAATCATTCAGCAAATTATCCTTGAAAATCGACAGATAACTTATCAACAACTTGCAGAAGAGACGCACTTGTCTGTGGGAACTGTACACACGGCCATTCACCAACATCAGTCATCAACACAATCCTGACCCCAAGACATTTCCACATGTTTTGGACATTAAAGGAGTTCTTGGGAGGCCAGTTTTCCAGATGAAAAGCAGGCTCTGGGGTACTAAAAAAAAAAAAAATCTATCTTGATGGCATCCAAGCAGTAGTGAAATGCTGGGAGAAGTGCATTAGTGAATGCGGAAAGGAACAAATGTAGTTTTTAACTTACTTAACTTGACCGCGTTATGTTATTCTGCACAATCAAAAGTTTGGCATGAACACCCCACATACACAAATTAAAATCTTTATCCAGCCCCTTTCTTTGGTGAGTTGTTCTGCTTTAAGAGGAATAAAAGACTTTGTTCGATGCAGTTATGGGAAAGAAATCACTTTTGGTGTTAATATTAAAGCTTCACACCGAGCCACATTTTTTTAATTCCGTGATTTCTTTAGAATGAAATTATAGCATGTTGAAAAAATTCATACCTGATGCATAAAATAAGTTGCATTCGTGAGTTAAAGTGAATTGATGAGCAACAAGCTATTGTGTTGACAATGAGATGTTTGTGCATTTTAGCCATTTCTCGCATGAATAATAGTGCTTGCCTTGCATTCTTGTATGAGTTTTATTCCCTCACTGTATATGGAGAAAAGATTACAATGACCACCTTGTTTTATAGAGGCACTGAATGTTTATGAGCTGTTCCTTTACTCATCAAAGTCTAAGTGTTTTAATCACATGAGCTGGACAAAGATCAAATGTAAGCAGATTTAACCTCGGTAGCTATAGTACGTTTCATCTAAGAATCTCTAAGAATAGTTCAACTAGGGACAATTGTGATTACCATTGTATTCATTCCCATTTTATGTCCATGGCAGAACCTCCTGTCAACATTCACACATGCATGCACACACTGCGGGCATTTTGGGAACGCAAATTTTAGCTTTCTTAGAATATGCCTGTGGGATCAGGGTCATTCAGTATGTTCAGGTCATCAGCTGACTACGTATATGATACATGATAACGTAGCTGAGCCTAGACCTCACCAATTGAAGCAACCCCAGATTAGAACACTGGCTCCAGGGACTTATGCAATGCATGATGGGTGCATCACTTCATGCACTTTCTGCTTCAATAAACATCAATCCTCCTCTTCATGAGATCATTATCAGCCATTATTTGCTGTTGTCTAGATAAATACATCTCAATACAAAATGGTACATTTAATAGTTACTTATCGCAGCTTAAATCACAATTATGTGTCAAAATAATCAAAGTGATTTTTATTATCAAATTGTGCATTGTTTTCTAAACCCTCATGTAATTTACAATATTATAGTAGATATTATTTAGTTTGAACCCCCTTCCCCCCCCCCCCCCCCCCCTTCCCTAATAGTCTAAATTAGAGGACACCAATCGTTTAAATGCTGCAGCATTTGCAGTAGTGGAGGACAGGGTCTAAATGCACTGTCATAATTACTCAATCTAATTAATCACTGGCCTTGCAGTACTGGAACTGACAACTGCAGCTCAAAAACAGATGTTTTCTGTAGAAATGTTTTACTGCTCATCCAAGTAGCTTCATCGATCTGATTGAATGTGGCAAGTTTCTCATATTACGATCCTCCAGGGTCAAAAGAGTCCTTTCAAACCTTTCAGATACGAGAAGACTCTTTTGATGCTGGAGGATACTAATATGAGAGGGTTTTTAAAAGGTTTTGCGACTGGGCCGCCAAAGATTCGGTGTCTTTCGCGGTACGCCCTCAAAACACCTCAAACAACTCACTGCAGCATCGCCGTAAACTTGCCGAATCATGTCAAACATCTACCTGGTGGATTTGCCCAGTCACACACAGAATTTCACATTCACTCCTTCTTCCAATTTGAAATCCAATTTGGCACACTGACTTATGTCTTATCTGTTGGCATGTGGCAAAGAAACTAGTCTCCAAAACTTCTGGCTATGTCATATGAGGAACTTACCACCTTAGTAGTGAAACATTTCTACCCAACAATTAATTAATAAATCACCACATCCAGTTGACGTGACTCAGCTCCTAAATAATCTCAATGCGACAAAAAACTAAAGATTTACACAGACCAGGGCCCGTATTCACAAAACGTCTTAGAATTCTCTCAGAGAGCTCCTATCTTAGCTTAAAAAGTCCTAGCTGGGAGTCCTAGACTAAAAGTAAGGAAAGTACAAAAACATAGGGGGTGTGGTCGACCCTGATGCTAGGGATGATGCAGCAATTCAAGGACTGTGATTGGTTAATAAAAAAAATAACCTCTGACCTCTGCAAAGGTTTTGAAATGAACTCTTTGTGAAGACAATACACGATAATAGAACAAATAGTGAAATCATAATTTTTGTATATGAAGAAATTGTATCATCATGACTACAGGCTATTTTATGCAAAGTTTCTAGGCTTAATGTCTTAAAGATAACTAAACACTCAAATGTTGAAAATGTGTCGACTTTTGAAGCAACCAGTTTCCCCACAGTAGTTACTATATTTAAGTTCTCACATTTATTTACTGTACTGATTTTATTACTTGTAATCCATTTTAGATTGATGGGAGCAAAATGTCTCAACTTTTACAGTTTACATGATGGCAGGACAGTCTGTTTAAGTTGCACTTTTGGATGATATGTAGCCAACAATCCAAGAGAAATGGAAGGAAGTAAAACAACAAGAAAACCAGACTGGACAGAAGAGCAGTGTTTACTTTTAGCTTTACGTTCAGTGTTTGGAGAATATTTCTTCCTTCCTCCATTTTGTCCTCTGCTATAGAAACTCTTAAGCCTCTTAAAAGTCCTCCTCTCTACTCTTAACAAATTTTACCTTAGGAGCTGTTTTTAGGGCTAAGATGTTTGGTGAATCATTTTTATCTTTACTAAGATTTAATCCTAAATGTAAGGGGAAAATCTAAGAAAATGCCATAATTCTAAGATTTTTCTTAGAATTTCGTCACTAGGAACAACTTTTAGGCTTAGGAAGCTTTGTGAATATGAGCCCAGGTGTTTAAACCTGAATGCTTTCTTTAGTAACACTCCTACTACATGCTCGGTTTATAAACTGGCAGAAGAGCTGGGTTAACTGATAACCATAGCCATGTACCACAGAGATTGTTATTTGTTCAGGTGAGTTCATCAGCCTCTGACTGAGAGAAGCAAAGTAGAAACAAAACACTGAATATAAATCAATAGAATATTCTGTTAAACAGCATGCAGGGCTTACGCTTCTCATTAGTTCCCTGGATGTATTTGAAGAGTCTCTTAAAGCCGGTGCTCAACGCCCCATCCTGATCCAGGCCACTGACTGTAGTACTGACCCAGTTAGTGGTGTGATAGGTCCTCACCTCATAGTCATCAGCCTGACACACACACACACACACACACACACACACACATTTTATTTACACACACACACACACACACACATTTTATTTACACACACACACACAAGACATAATATCTTAACAACTTCAACAAGCATTATTTGACCAACCTTGTTTTCTTGAAGAGTAAACTTAGGACTCTCCCAGCTTCCAAACATCATTTTACCCATAGTCCTCAGCATCTTTGCGACTTACACACCTCCACACACTGCTGCTGCTCGGACACACAACATGTCACATGTTTTGTAACGCACTCCAGCCAATACACTAACTTACTTACTGACGCAGCTCGTGCTAATAGTACAGCATTTAATTCGGCCGCTTGTTTAAAAAGAAGGAAAGGAAAAATCACACATTACCTACCTGCTTCTTTGCGTGTTATCGCGGTTAAGTCAGGTGTTATAACAGAGGTTATATAACGCCAGGAGGGTGAAACGGGCTCGGACGCTGCTTGTGTAATGTTTCACGTGACGTATGACGTGAGAGAAGCGTCGCTTCTGATTGGCTGCGCAAAGCGGCGCCGGGTTTCAGCGTTTCAAAACAACCGGAAATGCGCGCGCGCGCACACACACACACACACAAACAGCCAGCGTAGATGATAGGAGGTAGATAAAAAATACTAGTATAATAGTAGCACATTCGCCTACTCTTACAATGGCATACTCTTTAAGTATTTAAAGATCTTTTTAATTAGGGAAATGTAGTTAATGTAGTTAATTATATATATATATATATATATATATATAATTTTTTTTTTATTCTCTTAGTCAATTTTTACTTATATATTTTTTTCTCAAATTTACTTTTGTTCAAATATTTATTTCCTTTATAGATATTCTTTCTTATTCCTTCTTAGATAAGTAACTTTTTTTTGTTTGTTTGTTTCTTCCTTGTTCTAAGGTCAGGGCAGTTGCCTAAGCATTTCACTGCATATCGTACTGTGTATGATTGTGTATGTGACGAATAAAATTTGAATTTGAATAATGCACATATATACATAGGTATATAAGCATATACATAGTTTAATTCCTTTCTACAGTGCTGAAGGCATCCAAAAATGCAATCATCTCCTTTGAACAGTTGATATTGAAGTCTGCTTTTATTTATGGTCTGTAAAGCCTTCATGATACAAGAGGTGCTGTTTGTTAATAGGTGATTTCTGAGCCTGGTAACTCTAAATAAACTTCTCCTCTGCAGCAGAGGCACGTTTTGGTCTTGCCTTCCTGGGATGTTCTTCATGATGGTCTTCATCAGTTTCATCATGGTGCTTGATGGGTTTTTGCAAATGTACTTGACAAAATGGTTCTTGTAAGAACTATTCCAGAACAGCTGACCTTCATGTCTTCAAATAACACACGTTAATAGTAATTGTTGTTACTTGATTACCTGACTCCATATTGTTATTTAATAGATTTGAAATGTCCAGTATTGTTCTACAATGTAAATCACTAAACAAAAAGCACTACATTAGAAGAAGTGTCCGAATTTATATAAACCTGGTATGAAATGGTCACGGTGGAGCAGGAGCCATGTGCTGCACATTACACATGACATGTAGTTTAGTCAGTTTATACAGCATGTTCTTGCAACCCAAAACTCAAGTACTTTACAAAAAAAAACTGATTTGTCACTTGGATATCTAAGCCGATTTTACACTTATGTTAAAAAGGAAGACACTTTTTTTCTCCTAACTACAGAACGTTTAAACAATGAAACAGTTCAACATCATGGCAAAACGATCCAAAATAAATTAATTCAAATAATACAAGTTGTTTTCATATATATATATATATTTTCCTAAACATTTCAGAACAGTCTACTTAATCACATGGCTAAGGCTTATTAAAAAATTTGAGAAAGAAAGATCTGATGAGTCTGAGAAAAATGTTAATATTTTATTCAAGATGTTGCTTTCTGAATATAATCAAACCTGTTCCTGCAACACAATCTAGTAACATAAGCAACAAACTGTAGTAATTACACCCTACATGCAGTATTTACATGCAGTACCAGTATTTTATTCCTTGTCGTAAAACAATGTCTTGTCTCATATTGAACATGTGATACCTGTGCCGTGTAGCCTCATGACCTGACCTGGTATCATGAAACCTTACACGTAGGCTCATCCATTTAAAGCTGTAAAACTCTTCTATTCTCTGTCACATTTTATGCCCTACAGTATTTTACGCATCTGCTGGTTTACTTCCTCTTCAGCCCTGCATTCTTCCTATGTCGTTCGTCTCTCTGAATCTGCCTGGCTCTGTAGCCGAAGCCCAAAGACTGCAGAGTCTCTGACAGACAGTGCAGAGTAGGAGAGACACAGAGCATCACCAGCAGCTTAGCGTCACCGCCTGCAAGAAGAGAGGAGGTAAAGCTGCACCAGTTGGCTGAGTCAGAACTGAATTAGGGATTTTCACAGCAACATGGAGAATGCAAATGATTTTATTCGTACATAATTTTTTTTTTTTTAATAAATTGGTTGTTCAATAGTGATGAATATTTAAACTAAGAACCATTTGCATGTGACATCATATCAAACAAATTTTTTCCTCTGTACTTATCATGCTCACCTATGGAGTCCTGTAGAAGGTGGGTACGTTTGCTGTCACGGTAGGGCACATGGGGACGTTGCTCTGCCAGAGCTGCCAGGACATCCGACAAAGCTGAGAGACTGCGGTTTATACACAAGCTCTCCCACAGAGTCGCTCCGCTCACTCCTGAAGTGCCTACAACACACTCAAGCACACACACACACACACACACACTCACACAAATTGTGGAAATTCAAAATAGAAATTCAAAGTCAGAAGTGTTATTCAATAGATGTACAGTATTGTGCAAAAGGGGATCCACCCCTTATTTTTTCATATTTTGCTTCTAAAGAGCCAGATTTTCTTGTATGTTTTAATCTAGTCTTGAGGAATAGTTCTCCTGAAGGACTTTTTGGCTCAAATCTTTCACAAGTTGACTCTACTTTTCTGTCCAGTCTCTGTATCTGATCAGTTTCAGATGAATTGACGTATGAATCACTCACTCACTCACTCACTCATTCACTCATCATCTATACCGCTTAATCCTGTATTCAGGGTCACGGGGGGGCCTGGAGCCTATCCCAGGAGACTTAGGGCACATGGCAGGGTACACCCTGGACAGGGTGCCAATCCATCGCAGGGCACACACACACACACATACACTCACTACACACACACACACACACACACACACACACACACTACGGGCAACTTAGGAACACCAACCAGCAACCAGCTGCAGCTTTGTTCTGAGAGGTTCTTGGGGTAAGACATCCCAGGAGGAGGGGGAATGGCAGGGGGAAGACTGAGGAGATTAACCTGGGCCGGAAGAGCGAGAGAAGGCAGCTCTGGAGCAGCGCGGGCTCCACCACTGCTTCTGTGCTCCACGCTGAGCGTTCTTCCTTGTGCTTTGCAACGTGTAAGCTGCAGTGCAAAGACACGCACACGCACACAGAAACACAGAGAACCACTCAGTAAATGTATTCACACTGCACTCTGCCCATGGAGTCTTGCTCTTACTCTGTCCGGCTTGTTTTGATCGTCGTTACTTCTGTACGAATATGTAACGTTCAGCGGAAGATAGACTTTCTCTTCTAAAACACAGAGGCTAGATAAGGATGTGAATGTGCAGATAAGGCAGATGGCTGAGAAAATTAAGCTGTCTTTAAGGGACGGTTGTACAGTCTGGCTTTCTCAGATAAGGTTCAACTTTGTGTGAAAATGAACTTTAAAAAAGAAAAATGTTATTGCTAAAATGATGTCTGTACATCAGAGTTACTGGACTAGTGTGTGTGTGTGTGTGTGTGTGTGTGTGTGTGTGTGTGTGTGTGTGTGTGTGTGTGTGTGTGTGAGAGAGAGAGAGAGAGAGAGAGAGAGAGAGAGAGAGAGAACAATAGCCTGGTGGTGATGAGGTGTGTCAGCCTCAGTTATACCCGGTGTCAGGACACTGATGGCTTTGAAGTGTGTGTGTGTGTAGTATGACAATATCCATTGTTAAAAGTGCTATACAAATTGAATGATGTGTGTGTCTCTGTGTGTGTGTGTGTGTGTGTGTGTGTGTGTGTGTGTGTGTGTGTGTGTATCATACCCCGTGCCTGAGAGCTAGGGCTTTTGGATGTGACAGTGAGAGTGACAATAAGTTGAGATCTGAAGCAGTCCCTGTGAACCAGCGTGGGACGGTGTGCCCTCAGTCGCAACACTGCCCCCAACAGCTGCATCACATCTGCTGAGCTGTGCACCACCCTGACACACACACATATTCATAATAATACTGTCACAACAATATGATCACGATATGTCTGACTGAGGTACTGTACATCACACGGTAGTATTGTCATAGTGTTTTCTGCTACAAGATGAGCATGAACATGAACACACAACACCAGTTTCATGCTTCCCTGCAGACAGTAACGGCACTTACTCATGAGGAATCCCTCAAAATGAGGACAAATAATGTTTGTAATGAATTTCGAGTTGGCAGCATCACTCACTCATGTGTAAGACAGGGCACTTCACTAATGCCTGTGCTGGTCGGGATGACTTCTCTCTTAACGCCCACCGCTGCCCTGTCCTCATCTTTGGCCAAAAGGTCCAGCAGCTCGTTATTATAAACCTCCACTATGGAAACCTCCACTGTGTATCTTCAAGTCAAGTCAAGTCAAGTAGGCTTTTATTGTCATTCCAACCATATACAGTTAGTACACAGTGAAACGAAACAACGTTCCTCCAGGACCAGGGTGCTACATACATGCAACAACATAAATTTACAACACACGTTTTTACATTTTTAAGTTGACCTAAAAGAACTATCAAATTTA
Organism: Clarias fuscus; assembly: GCA_030347435.1. NCBI lineage: Eukaryota > Metazoa > Chordata > Actinopteri > Siluriformes > Clariidae > Clarias > Clarias fuscus. The sequence continues at coordinate 11,543,079 of CM059229.1, read as the reverse complement.
AAATACAAAATAGACAAAGTGCACGTGCAAATGTGCAAACAAAGAGGTACATGACATTGTGCAAAAATTGCGAAGAGCAGCACAGGTAGGTAGGTATGAGCAGATTGGGATGGATGTATATCAGTGTGATTGTGCATGTGTGTTCATCAGTCCAGTCTCTCTGTGTTGAGGAGACGGATGGCTTGCGGGTAAAAACTGTTACTCAGTCTGGATGTGAGTGCCGAATGCTTCGGTACCTTTTTCCAGATGGCAGGAGGGTGAAGAGTGAGTGTGATGGATGTGTCCGGTCAGCCACAACGCTGGTGGCTTTGCGGATGCAGCGTGTGGTGTAGATGTCTTCGATAGAGGGGAGAGAGACCCCGATGATCTTCTCAGCTGTCCTCACTATCCGCTGTAGGGTCTTGCGGTCTGACATGGTACAATTCCCAAACCAGACAGTGATGCAGCTGCTCAGGATGCTCTCGATAGTTCCTCTATAGAAGGTGGTGAGGATCGGTGGTGGAAGCTGTGCCTTTCTCAGCCTTCTCAGGAAGAAAAGACGTTGTTGGGCTTTCTTATGCAGAGAGCTGGTGTTGAGGGACCAGGTGAGGTTCTCCTTCTGCTGGCTTCTCTGAGATCAACCTGACAAATAGCAGATATCAGTGCTGATTCTTACTCTTAATTTTACATGCTATACACAACATTATATGTATGACAAAAAAGAATATAATTGTCAGGACTTACTTGAATAGCTCTTTTGCTGCTTTGGGGATAATCCCTTCCTGTGAGTCCTGATTAGGATGAGTGTGATCTTCATCTTGAGATCCGATCATCGTATACGTCTTTCCGCTTCCTGTCTGCCCATATGCCGTGATACACACATTATACCTGAATATAAGCCCACAAGGTTGATAACAGCGTTCGTCTTTACTCAGCTCAGCATCAACACAAAATTCTTTTAAGTGCTATTGTATAGCGCTTTTGGCAAATGATTTGGTCGCAAAGCAGCTTTACACGATCAAAAGAATTATTGAAGTTTGTATGAATCAAAATGATAAGATCGTCCCTGATGAGGACGACGGCGACGGTCGCAAGGAAAAACTCCCTGAGACGGCAGGAGGAAGAAACCTTGAGAGGAACCGGACTCAACAGGGAACCCATCCTCATTTGGGTGATAACGGATAGCAGGGATTGATCTGCATCATACTGTGTGTTTGGAGGCTGGAAGTTCAGTATAACAGGAGATGTGTTTAAGTTAATATGGAGTCCAGTTCGTTACTGCAAGCTCGGGTAGACTATAGGAAACTCCAGTCCTGAACTATCGAGTGACTGCAGTCAAAGTGCAGAGTCATAGTTAAGTGTAACTATAAATGGATGAAACGAAATTTCCACACAATCTTAAGCTTTGAGCTTAACCATCCAACAGAGATGTCAAAAGAGGCTTTACTTCTTCAAACACCACGTCCTGCGAGTCCTCTGGAGCGTGTACCCTGTTCATCAGATCCCCATGATGAAACACACACAGACACTTTGTATTAAAGCAACTTTTCAGCTTCACTCAGAATAACTGCCTAGTTCACCTTAATTACCTTGAACAGCCTTGAAACAGAAAATACATTTCCTCACTTGTAATGGAAGCTTACACACGGTTGTATCGAAGTAATGAAGGTGCAGTAATGAAGGTGTATTCAAATTAAACCTGGGATAGAAAGACTATTTTTGGACTGCTGAAACTGTCATTATGACCACAAAATTCAGGTTAATTCAAATTTTCAAATGTTAGGAGGATAAAGCGTTATAAGGTTTGTGGTAATTTCACATATAGATATTGTTGATCAGTGCTATGGGTTTTTTTTTTTTTTTTTTACCTCTCAAATTTTTTTTTACCCAGGTTTCGCACAATCCACAACGACAGAGTCCTGAAAAGCATAGTGTGGGCCACATAATCAAGTCATGGTATTAGCTCATTAAGCAGGTCATTAGAGGTTTGCATGCATAGTACATTAACCAGTTCACTTACATCACTGACAGCCTGCACCACAACTTCTAAGGATGGGTGCCTGGAACAGCAAAACATGATTTATCCCAGGCATGTACAGGCCCTGTGCAATTATACTGTTAGAAACACGAATCCACTGTGTGGACGTGGCAGCAGAAACGCCATCACCACCACCACAGCTAAATAAGCATTAGGAGTACAAAGATTGAATCGAATTCTCACCCATTACTGAATAAGGAATGTGACCTTGAATGTGGTCAAAAGGTAGGATGGGGCGCACCCTGCAGTGCACTCTAACATTACCCCTCAACTCCTAAAAGCAGAATGAATTCATAAGGTTTATGTCAGAATAAATACATAAAAAACATATTTTCTTCCTATTGTTTATACTATTCTTTTTTCTTTCTTTCTATCCTCTATTCCAATAACCAAACCACCACCATCAATTATATGTTTATATAATCTAGTGGAATCTCATTCCAGAAATTATACAAGGCGTTTATTGCAACTCGTTTATATTTCATTTATATATGCTATATTTCATATTTAGTATACATTTTTAGATTTTATAAACCAACAAAATCCAGAAGCAAATCTAAAGCTTACAACTAGAGTCTTGTGTATCTGTTTCCTTCCGATCTGCTCTGATCTATGCCTCTCCTTTTTCATCCTGTAGGGAGCGCTCTAGAGAAGCCACCTGTGCCTGTAGTTCTGTAATCACCCAACAGAAAGCAGTTCCTACTGTTGAATGAGTTAAGTGACCAAGTCTTACAAATACCAAATGAATCTTTCTTTATCTGATTTATGACCTGCGTGACTATTAGAGGTGGAACCATACTGTATCCTGATTTATTGTCAAATAGTGAGCAATACATGTAGTCAGTCTAAAAATCACTTGGGTGTCTTAAAATATGTGCAAGGATTTTTAAATCAGACAAACAGAAAATCTAATCTCGCACAGATTGCTGAAAAAGCCAGTGTTGGTAGTTATAGAAAGGTATCAGTGCAACCAGTGCATCACATACTGTCATGTATGCAGGCAAAGAGTTTAAGGTTGTTGATCCGCCCTCCAAATTCCCCATATCTCAGTTTGATAGCTCATTCATGGTATGTATGTGCTGGACAAACAAGTCTGACCCACAGAGCACCCAAAAAGATCTCTCGCTAACATCCTGGCATGTGAGAGTCATGCGCGGAGGATCCAGATTTACTAACTTATTGACTAGACAATAAAAAGTTTGAACCAAAAAAAGGTGAACTTACACAATACTGGGCATAATGGGGTTTGAATGTTATGGCTGATATGTGTATAAGGTATGTTTGAGCCTTTTCATTTGACACTGTGTGGATTGATAATTACATATTTGAGTATTTTAAGTACTATGAAGATCATTGACACATTTATAATATATATAATTTAAAATGGGTATTGTATTTTTCACCGTAAGACTGTACAGTAATTGTAATTATTGTAATAATTTCGAGACTTGGTTTAATAGTTTTTAATTATTTAGTTTATCCAGAATTCCAGAATTTTAATTACTTACTGTTTAATAGGCAAAAAATATGTTACAATAATACGAACTTGGAGGAAGTCTGCTATAATAACCACAAGCCCTAAGAAAGGCTTGTCTACATGGAACTAAGGGGACACACAGAATCACTGAGCTTAATGACAGCAGCCCCGGAAAGCCTGAATATCTGGAGGGATTAGCACTGTCATAGCATTACACTACTCTGTACTTATATGGGGGATGTGAACAAAGATGGGATAAAGGAACAGAAATTATGAGGTTGAAGTTGGGGATTGGAGGGGTGGTGGTGGGGGTGCAAGGTTAGAAAAAAAACACATAGCAAATCCTTAAGAAATCGGAAATGATCAAAAGAATGCTCGCCAATGCTGTGAAAAAGTATTTCCTGATTTATTTATTTATATTGCATATTTGTCATTCTTAAATTATTCGGATCATCAAACATGCAAAATGCAGTTTTAAAAAATATATATATATAAAAAAAACATTTTTAAGGGAAAAAGGTTGTCTAAACCTGCCTGGCCCTCTGTGAAAAAGTAATCACCCCCTTGCTAAATCACGAAGGAACTGTGATTTTTGGAAAACTCCAAAATTAAATTTAAATTAAACACTTGCCATACCCAGGTCTGATAACTGTCAGACCTGTTGCATCAAGAAATCACTTATATAGAAGCTGTCTGACTAAAAATCTAAAAAAAAAAAAATAATAATAACACAATGTAAAAAAATTCACGAACAGATGAAAAACAAAGTAAATGACATGTATCAGTCTGGAAAGAGTTACATCTCTAATGCTTTGCGATTCCATCGAACCATGTCGAGAGCCTTTATCCACAAATGGAGAAAACCTGGAAAAATGGTGAACCTTGCCTATTGGCTACATTTCAATATACAGTGTATAGTCACAATTGAAACAAATGGAATTGCTGTATTTATATGCAGTATACAGTGCACAATGTTGTCATTCAATTACCCCAGCAAGTCTCAAGTGAAGAAGAGCATTCGCTGACTCCAGCTCTAAAATCATCTCTTCTTTACTCTGGAATTTAACATTTATAACATATTTGCCACTTCAGGACTTGAAAGACACTGGCTTCTAAAACAATATTATAGGCATGGCTTATCCAGTGTTAGATAGTTCTCTATCTTCACCATGAGGTCACCGGGCAGCTTGATGAAAGTCGCTTTCCCTGAGCAAAAATCTGGTCTCTGTTAACCAAATGTGGCATTATTTATTAATTTATTTTATTATTTTTTTTTAAAATATAAAACCTGGTAGGCTGTGAGAGAGAAATATGACGAGCAGGTAACTGTCTTCACCAGGTGCAGGACAGTAGGCCAATTAAAGGATTAACTGCTCCCTAATATAGCTACCCGCTGTGCATCCTTCCCATTTTCCACTGTTTTTAATTTTTTTAATTTACCACTGTTTTTAATTTACCACAGAGTACTGTTGTCTACCACCCATTATGTAGTAGAGAAATTATTGTTATAGAAAGTACTATTATTTAATATTCACTTTTTACACAGCAATACTTGAAACAGAGTACTATCACCTAACACTCATGACTACAGAAACACAGTTTTGTTTTTTCAGCAAAGCTCACATTCCCTTAGCATTAAATAAAAGTTTCATTCAGGATACATTATAGTCTTAAATAAATAACATTTTTAAAATAATGTTTTTTTCCCCCACTGCAGTATTCATGATTGACGATCTATCTGTATTTGTTTGCAACTACATGTTTTTGTCTATTATATTACTATCCTTGCTACTGGATGTTGGATTTTTTTTTTTGAGATCAATAAAATATCTATCCATCTATGAGTTTTTGGCGCCATCTACTGGACAACTGGATATATTTTCAATTGTATTACAATTATGTGGCCTCACACCTCCAGGGTCAAAGGTTCGATTCTCCCCTCAGGTGTAACTACATGAAGTTGGCATGTTCTCTCCATGCTTAGTGGGGTTTGGCTGGGGTTTGGGCATTGGGTGAGAATCGAACCCGGCCTTCCATATGGCAGTACAACTGAGCCACGAATTCCCTAAAATGTGTTATTAAAAAAAATATCTTCTAAATATTTTTGGACAGACATTAGGAATAAAGATTAAATATGATATATAAGACCTTAACAAAGGTCACCATTCTAAAATCTTTTAAAAGGTCAAATCATTCTGGAACCAGAGCTCCGAATGAGAAGAGAAGAAATGACAATATTTATGAAAACTTTTTTTTTTTTTGAAGAAGAAGAAAGTTTAAAACACTTCATTCTTGAAATCAAAATAATGGTAACTGCATGTGTCAGCTTTATTTTTATTCTCTCAGGAGATACACAGTAGAGTTTAATACGTAAACATTTCTTTCGTTTCGAACCTGCACATACAGTATTTCATACACAGCGTTTATCAGGCTGTTGGCAGGAAGAACAGGACTGAGCCTAATTCAGCCTTATGGCACATTGTAAGGTGTAGACTAAGGCAAGTTCAAGGTAGAAGCCATTTCTTAATTGATGAAGATCATTAAAACTATTTCTGACTGTTAATAAAATTAGACATCTGACTTAACACATAGTGGGTCTGAACCACAGAAGAAGAAAATTGTAGAATAAATGTAAAACATAACATTACATAAATGGAATGTGTAGAGCTAGACGTTCTTATTGCATTCTACCGAGCGTTGCAGCTTATGACATACTGTACACCGAGAGCTGATGTTAACATCTACAGTCATAACACTTCCATGTAATGTTATTCACATAGATAGCTTCACCTGGATGGTTTTCGTTTTAATTTAGGGTTTTACCAGATATCTTAATCGTACCCCATGCATCATCCATTATCCATAACCGAAGCATTGCAAACAATGTAAACACGAGAGTCAAAGTAAACTGATTTTCTTAAGAAGATCATATCGGTTACTACTTCAGAGAAACCCATTCAGTGTCGGTAAGATATGATGAAATTATAAAAATATAACAGATACTTTCCATAATAAATTTTAAATACAATTTCAACAAATTAATGCAAGACCCCTTGCAGTTTTCTGGAACAGCAGCTGGTTTGTATGCGTGTTTGAGGGCGTCTTAAATTCTCTCTACGCACATAGCGATTCCCATTCCCCCTCCAATACACAGTGCAGCAACCCCTTTTCTGCCCCCCATCCTCTGAAGGGCATGCAGGAGGGTCACCAGCACCCTGCAGCCAGACATCCCCAGAGGATGACCCAGAGAGATGGCGCCACCGCAGACGTTCACCTGCATGCATCAGAAAAAGGAAAAAAAGAACAAGAAACAAAATCAATACATGGTTCAGGAAATAAATACAAATCAGAGTATTGAGTGCTGGCACTGCAGAGGTTCCCTCTGCCCAGTTTAATAATAAAATAAAATAGATAAATAAAATAGGGCCAGACTTCTCAGTATTACCTTGAGATAGTAATAAAATATGTATTAATACTTTGTGGGACAAATCCGATACTCAGTCATCCAAAAATCAGCAACATAGAGTCTGCAGTTTAAGGTGATGCTTGGAAAGAATTCCCTTTAAGTGGTGACAGTAAATCTTCATGAATTGCGGGTGTGTGGGGATGGGATGAAAAATAAACAAATAAATAAATAACTCTAAGATTTCATTTAGTCACCTTTAACTTTGATTACAGCACACAATGTGGTGGGCAGTTGATGTGTGAAAATTATTCCTAACGCTCCCAGGGCCAGTCTTTTACAATTGAGTTCCATCAGGGGAAAAAAGCCCATAGATGTGATACCCTGGTCATTCAGTACATCAGCTAACTTAATTTTATTGCCACATAACATTGCGGAGTCTAGACCTGACCAACTGAAGCAACTCCAGATGGTAACTCTGCCTCCAGACCACTTGTACAGTGGTAACTTTGCATGATGGGTGCATCGCTTCATTTCTTTTCTTGGAACCCTGATGTATCCATCGCTCTGTGATAGGGTCGATCTGAACTCATCAGACCTCACGTTACCTTTTTCCATTGCTTCAAAATCCAATCTTTTTGCTCCCCAGCAAATTCAAGCCTCTTCTCCGACGCTTGTCTCGCTATGAAGTGGTTTTCTTATGGCAACACAGCTGTTTGGTCCAAATCCTGCGAGTTCTACTATACTGTAGTATTTGTGTGTACAGAAATGTTCTTACTTTCACTAGTAAATTAGATTTTTTTTTTTACTAAGTTATCTCCATTCATCATTTGTTTCCAACCTCATTTCTTCCTCAACGTTAACGGTTCAGCACTATCCTTTTAATAATACATTAAAGTGCTCTTAACCCAGCTCCAGTAATGTAAAATCTCCTTAGTTGTTTTCTTTGCTTGATACAGCCCAATAGTTTGACCCTTCTGAAACAGTGACTTTGTTGGGCCAGGCGGTGTATGTTTATGATAAATACATCATATGTTTTATCCAATTTCTCCTAATATAATTTAATAAAAATGACATGACTACTAAGTCAACAGAAGAGCTTGTACACCAGGTAAATTATGTGTTGAAAGTTAATTACATTTTAACAATTTAGCATCAAGTTTGATTAATGAAAACTGGTCCTATAGCACAACTCATGTTCTTCTTGGATCCTTACTTTTTCTTAATTAAAATCATGCTATAAACTCTACTAGTAAATGAATGCAGGTATATCACATGCCCAGTCTGAGACTAATTATCAGTGATAAGATTCCATAATACACTGCCTAAGAAGATTAAAATCACCTCAGGATGGATGTCATGACTTGTGCTAAGCAACGCACTTCATGTTAGTTTCTATGCATCAATGACAATCCACAAGGGTTCTCACATGGACACCTGAAATACAGTTTATGCCCTTAAACACTGAATAAAGTTTACCCCAGAAACATCACCCTATTTTAAAAATGCTCACAGTGAACATTCTTTCTGGTGATGGCTTGTATTTTTGAGTCCAATTCCTCTCAAGTCTTTTTTATTCATGTCGTATAAGGCAGGTTGTTTCTGTCCGTTGTGGGATCTGGGTCACTCATTATGGATCTACATTTAGATCTGGATTTCTGTACAACTGTTTCATGATCATGTTTATCTACAGTATTGTTAACTCTAACAACAAGCTCTCAGTCGCTTTGGTACATTCCTCAGATCAAAAGTGAAAATAAACTTCACACACAACCATTTCCAACATTATCAGTTCCTTATGTCATGTTGATCATAACGTGTCATTACATGCAAAATGGTTGAACCTGATGTCATAATCCGTCAAGCAGATTTTTAGACATCTCTATTTAGACCTATGTGCTCTGAACTGATTGACCTGACAGCAGCCAATCTTGACTTCACAAATGAAAAGGAATGTTTAAGGCATTGGTTCAATCAATGATCAATCAACAGTTCTCGGTCATGAATGCAGTATGTGAGGACGTGACAGCAGACGGCTGCAGAAAATGGATGAGAGACTACAAGATATCCTTTCCATACTCCCTTTTGATGTGGAAGAGAATCTGTGGCCTGACAGACAGGAAAGTCAGGAAGTGCAGAATAACATCACTTTCATTTGCCCTACAGTTCTGCCTATGCAGTGCTCCCCATGGATACATGTCTAATTTAGTATTTTTTTCTTTGTGCTGCAGAGTGCTTGTCTTGTCAAAGCTGTAAAAGTGAATCCTGTCCAGTCTTGTGCAATCAGGCCAAAACACAGTATTGGTGCTGATTTTACTCAATTTTTTTGTTATACAAATAATACAGAAAATGTGTGTTAAAAAAAAGCTATTTCTGAAGTTTATGCAATATTGAAGTGACCAAACTTGAACCCTTAAAAATTTCAATTTGCTAACTTGGCATGGGTGTAGTGGTTAGCATTGTCGCCTTGCACCTCCAGAGTCCGGGTGCGATTCCCGGCCAGGTTCGATTCCCGTCTCTGTGTGCATAGAGTTTGCATGTTCTCCCCGTACTTGGTGGGTTTCCTCCAGGTACTCCGGTTTCCTCCGACAGTCCAAAGACATGCAAGTTAGGTTAATTGGCGTTCCCAAATTGGCCGTAGTGTGTGAGTGAGTGTATGAGTGTGTGTGCCCTGTGATGGATTGGCACCCTGTCCAGGGTGTACCCTGCCATGTGCCCTAAGTCTCCTGGGATAGGCTCCAGGCCCCCCATGACCCTGAATACAGGATTAAGCGGTATAGATGATGAGTGAGTGAGTGAACTTCAGCTGTTTTAGAGAGATGATTTTACATGTCCCATTTTATATGTCATTTTTCAGCATTATACTGTCTCGCTTTAAACAATAATCATTTAAATAGCAAATTATTCATATTCTTCTATAAGTATAGATAATAAAATTGGTGTAAGCTTCTAGAAGCAAATGACCTGTAAAAAGTGTCGCTTAAATTAAAGCATTCCGGTTTTTGGTAAATGGTTAAAAAGCAAAAAATCTGTAGTGTCCGTAACCATGTCAAATTGACGTTGCAATAATTTAACATTTTAGAATATTACCTCTTTTAAATTTATGTCTTTTCATGTGAAATCTAAATTGGCCAAGTTTCATCTGAATGACAATTAAGATCATTGAAAGATTTGAATAAAAAAAATAATTAGGGACACTACATAAAAGTGCAAAAAATTGTATTTAGAAAATGTGTTTCTTTTATCTGATAAAAATATAAATTTTAATGCATATTTACAAAAAAAAGAAAAAGAAAAAAAAAAGCAAGCATAGATCGGGAGAGTGTCATGAAAAATTGTGTTTATAATTCTATCTGAAAGTTTACTTTTTACCTAGTAACCACCAATACCACGTTTTGGCTGGCAGTAATATGTAATGTTGTTCTGCGGAAATTGATAAATGCCGTACAAGCAAAATGCAGTTTTGTGCATTGCCAACCATCATCAAATCTCAGCCACAGTTATGATCAGAAACTACTTACAGAGCTCACGGTTATTCTACATATTGTGACTATGTACAGTAGTTATACTCACATTGTGACTACCTTGTTTGTACATGATGACACAAGGACTCATCATTCATTTGAGAAATGAGCCAAAAGCGACCAAGAAAAACCATAACACTAGTCACGTGATTCAGAGTTAATGAACTGAAAATGAACAACCTTGGCAGGGTTCAGTCCAAGTTCCTGGACCACTGCGACGCACTGAGCAGCGAAGGCCTCATTGATTTCATACAGATCCACCTCAGGCAGCTGCCAGCCAGCCTTCTCCGTCTAGTGAGCCAGGAGATACAATTAGATTCACAGACGTCAATAAATGAAAACATTTGTAATTACATACAGTAAATGCACCAACATACAGTAAATAACCATGTGTGGGATGCTTTAAATATGTCCATAGAATAAAGGTCAACATTCATCCCTAGCCATCTTTGGGACACTCACTGCTTTTCTGATGGCTGAAATCGGCCCTGTGCCCATGATGGATGGATCGATGCCAGTCTGGGCCCATGAGACGATTCGTGCCATTGGCTGCAGACCACGCCTCTGAGCCTCCGATTGGCTCATGAGCACGGTAGCTGCAGCGCCATCATTTATTCCTGTGAAAGAGAAGGCAAACACCAGATAACCAGATAATCTACCCTAGACATTGCTCAGATAATGAGGGACAGACATTTTACACACAAGTGAAAAAAAGGGTTTTGCTGAGTAACTTGCAGAAGTGAATGAACTCTCCGTTATTTGGCTAACCATGATTGAGGTTCAGGCTTGTATATTTACCTGATGCATTCCCAGCCGTGACTGTGCCAGAGACGTCCTTTAAGAAACAGGGCTTCAGCTTGGACATGGCATCCATGTTGCTCCCGTGGCGGGGAAATTCATCAACTTTTACTTCTACTGGCCCTAATAAAAATATAAAATAAATAAATACCAGACAAATCTTAAAGTCAGAACCTGAATTGAGTTTTATCAGCAAGAATGCCAGAATACAAAGAAATATATATATATACACACACACATGTGTGTGTGTATATATGTGTATTAATATATAGATAATATAATAGATAATATAGATAATGATTGTTATATAGTTAATGTTGTCACTATCATTTTTGGCCAAAACTTTTTTAAATTAGATACTTGTTGAATATTAGCCAAGCTGATCGCAGTGGTAGTATTTGACCTCACATTATCAAAGTAAAATCTTCTTAAATTAACTGTGACAAAAAAACAGGGAGAAACATGGAATCGATAGCAAAAATTAAAAAAATATACTAATGTGAGATTAAGGTGAGATCTGAGAATCCTGGAAGTTCTGGGTTCTCTTTTATTGACTTTTGTGGGCTTACTCGCAGAAGCATACTCGAATGTTAAAATGAGAAAAAAAAAACGCTTAAAAGCTATCAAATAAAACATAGGTGAGTAAGATAACAGTTTCAGCATGTTACCTTTTCTGGAAGGAACACTAACTGGAACAATCTCCTGGTTAAAGTAACCAGCCTTCTGGGCTGCCTCAGTTCTGCACTGTGAGGTGACAGCATACTGATCCTGAGCTTCTCGGGTCACTCCCCACTGCTTAGCCACGTTCTCCGCTGCAGAGAGACAACAAGAAGCGTCCAGGTTATTATATACCAAAAGCCTTAAAAGGCCTTTCTGGTCTATAAAAATGGATTTGTAATAAGGTTGTTAAGAGTGCATTTGCCGGTGCCAATCCACCGTCATTTCAAAGTCCAAAAAGCTTGGGAAATGTGAGTTCAGTGTCCGTTTTATCAAACTTACCTGTGATACCCATGTGGTAGCTGTGGAAAGCATCTGTGAGTCCATCTGCCAGTATAGAGTCCTGCAGTGTGGCATCTCCCATCTTTATTCCTGACCTCATCTGCACGGTGTGAGGTGCCTAAGGACCAGAAACACCTCTCTTTAATAGGATGTAACCCAAAATGATTTCTTATTAACTTTTATAAACAGAAATCTGACCAGAATCTGCAGTTACATCAATCTGATTAGCTGCCTTTAACTAAATATGTTACAGAAGAATTAAGGACAGTTGTTTCATAAATTCCAGAAATTATTTTACCAGAAACTTATATTTAAAAAACATTTTATGCACTTGCACAGAACTAGTGGGTCGGCATGCCATTCGAGGATGCCTGGTCTAAGCCCTAAACATCACCTACCCGGCTCATGCTCTCCATGCCCCCTGCCACCACTACTGTGGACTCTCCCATTATGATGGACTGAGCTCCAAGACACACAGCTTTTAGACCGGATCCACACACCACCTGACAGCTCCATGCAGGCACAGAGTACGGGATCCCCGCACCAACACTGGCCTGGCGTGTCGGGTTCTGTCCTTGGCCTGAGAACAGCAAACGTAAGGATTTAACATTGAACAGGCACCCTTAACAGATACGTTGCCTACACTGTATTAAACATCATCTTCAAGTCTAAGATGGTTTACAATAGTACAGAGTACAGTGTTTGCAATTGGGACAGTTTTTATGGTTTGATAACAAATGTTAAATTGTAATAGGGTTAAAATAACAGAATAGCATCTTTAAGACATACTCTATACGAAGTGAATGGTATACGTAGGAATCACACAGTCTTTTATATCATCGCATCATACAATAAATAAATATACTGTTAAATTTAAACAACAATGTGCAAATTTTATGCATCACTGACCAGTTGCTTATAAGCGTCACTGTAAAACACTACAGCATCCCCCCCCCCTCCCCCGCCGTGTTAGCTTGCTAACTAATTTTATAGTAAACAGATTACCTGCAGTGAGGACGTGTCCCATAATGACCTCAGATACCTCATCTGGCTTTACATCAGCCCTCTTCAAGACATCTTTAATGACCACCGCTGCCAAATCAGAAGGCACGACACCGCTCAGTGCTCCGTTGAAGGACCCTTAAGACACAAAGATTGCTCGGCATTAAAATTAAACCACAAAGAACGACAACTTCGTATTTTTATAATATGAGGGATGCAACAAAAGTAATGCAAAAGTTGGCTTTTCTTTTTTAGAGATCAGCATTAAATTAAAGAGATGAGTGAAACTGACCAACCTATGCGATTTATATGGTGATAATAGATCAATAATTACCCTGTTTTCATAATATTTCAAAGTACATTAGTCCATAGCAGTATGCCTGCTTACTATTTTTATTACTCTTTAATTCATTTCCATGTGAAAAAAAAATGGCATGAGAGATATTAGATAAACCTTTATATTAGCTGTATTTTAACAACATAACATAAACAAACATTCAGTGCTGATATTTTAATTGACTAAAGGGGTGGGATAAGGTCCGTCCATCTGCCATCCGGCACACGATGGATACTCCCTAGTCTGGAGGTATCACTGCTGACGGTTGGCTGCATTTTGCTAGAAAACACGTACAGGCCTGATGGTTTTAATTGTGAGAAATGTAAGATATCATGAGATCGTTCAGTGTTTGCGTATATAGACACACACCCACCACAGGTTTACCCTTGGCTCCGCCCATGTACATTCACCTAATGATGATCTGTTAATCAAATAAAGTATATATTATTACCTCACAGTACACCATACTGTTACAATCAGTGAGGAACGCCTGTGACACGCAATTTTGATCAAGAAGCTTTCTACTGTTACATTCGGTGAGGCCTGCCTGTGACAGAGCAACCCTGACCAGATAAACCAGATAAACAAATGAACGGAGTGTGGGGTCAACTCGCTGCCACTCCTTCTGCTGCTGCAATGTTTCTTTTTTTAGCCTCTTCTTCTACCTCAAATGTGCTGCCATATTCTTTGCTGAGTGAGAGACAACTTTTCCCTTAAAAAAAAAAAAAAAACTGATGACCCTGCCTACTGTTACATTCAGAGTGGAATGCCTGTGACGGAACTACCTGTGCAAACAAACAACCTTATATAAGGTCTATTTGCTGACATAATTAACGATTAACATGGTTTCACTACACCATTAAAGGAATGCTAATAACAATGAAGACAAAAACAAAAAGAGAACTGTTCGTCTTCCCATTAACTTGACTGCAAAAACAACATAACATGTGCTTAGGTTGATAATGTATGTATTTAATACACTTTTATGTAATATCGGTGAGTAACAAACAGGTCTATCATCTTATCATTATGAATTATTAATAATAATCACTACACGGCCAACTGCACGAGCTCCTTCCTCTGCTGACTACTCTCTGACCAATCACAAGAAGCCGCTCGTGCGTGGCCCTACAGTGCTGAACCAGTCAGGAGTGGAGAAAACTGAGCCCGAGCGTCGATGGACCAATCAGAGCTCTCTTACGACAACCCGTCTCTACGGCGACGATTTCATACATTGGGCTAATGAACTCAGGCATTACAGCGACACTACAGCAATACAGATAAATATAATTAAATTCAACATTCGGTTATAAAATTACAAGTAATCTGTCAGGTCATCCGCGGCGACGCGACAGAGCAGTGACGTGTTACCTATGGGCGTCCTGGAGGCAGAGACAATGACTGCGGTGTCCATTTCTCTCCGTGGTGTGCGCTGCCTTACAGTGCAGGAGATCCGTGTGTGAACCAGCTCCCTGCCCGCAGAGTGCTCACTAACCCAGCACGGGGAGGTTCTTGATTAGCGCGTAGCTTCATTGATTTAATGACACGGGTCGAAGAGGAGGGAGAAAATCCGGTAAATCCTCCTGTAACCTCCAACCAACCTGTTCACAGCGCCATCTAACGGCCTGGATGATAAACGCCCCCACTCTCATATTTAACCAAATGGATCATGCTTGCTCGAAATTACTGAGAAAGATCATGTCTGCACACGTGATATAAATGCATCATTCATCTGATGCTGAACGTCCAAGTTTCAATTAAGGTTGGACCTTATTGATTCTTCTAGACAGTTGAACTGATTTTTCATGACATTATATACATTAAGCAAAATAATCCTGTTGATCTAATAATTCGATTAAAAGAAAGAAAGAAAAAAAAAGCTGATGCCAGGATCATATTAAAAGCCTTTATTGATATTTGGTCAGTACAGAAAATGAATTGAAATCAGAATATGAATCCAACAAGATACATCTCAGAAAAACTACCCACAAATTAAACAAAATCTCGTTTTTTTTCATGGGGATGAATGGAACATGTTTTTTTTGTTTTGTTTTTTTTTTTAAGTTCAACATCAAGTAACTAAGGACATTTTGAAGAAATCATCACAAGTAAAGAACTTGCCACCTGACTTAATCAAACTTTATGGTACAAAAGAAGTTTATGACTTATTTTAGTTTAGTGAGCAAATGAAGTGTACAGACAGAGTGATATTCAAATAGCCTTGAGCTGCAATTAGAGCACATTTTAAAACCTTAAAACATCAGATATTTATTCTCATGCTGCTCATTTGTTATTCAATTTTCATACTGCTCAACATAATCAGCTATGTAATATTGCAAAATAAACAAGTTATGACTGGAAATGGCTAAAAAAAAAAATTCAGGTTTTCAATTCCCAACAAAAACTAACTGGCCTTAATTGTGTGGTTTATTTTTGTTTGCCGTGAGTATAAAAAAAAAAAAATACTTGAAAGATTACAAAACGGACCCTGTGGAGGGGTTGGAGGCAGTTGTAGCAGCAGCTGCAGAGTCCAGCCCGTTGTGAGTAGTGTGATGTGCACCTGTTGTCCTGGTGTTCTTGGCAACAGTTGCAGCCTCGTGGGAATCAGTGTTGGAGTCTGTGTCATTTGAGTGCTGAGTCATTGATGCCTCGCTGCCTGTAGGAGAGTCCACACTCTCATAACCCGCACTGAGAGTCCCGTAGCCATCCCCTGCGCCTTGGCTCGCCGCACCCTCCGAGTGGTTAGACAGTTTGGTTCCACCCCCTGTGACAGGGCTGGAAGCACAGGGTGACCCTGGATAATCCTCCTCAGCGCTGCTTGCCTCCCGGTACAGGCCAGAGCTGGACAAAGCTCTCTGGCTGGAACCGTTGGAAGGACCGTTGAAGACACGGCCGCAGTCTTTCGTCCCAGAGGAGCTGCCTGAAGGGGTTGTTTCAGTTTCAGCAAGAGACTCAGTGGCGCTGGGAGGAGATGGGGCAGTCCTGCTTGGACCTGCGCCACTAGAGGTACCCAGAGCTTGGGCTTGCTGAGACAGCTGCTGCCTGGTCTCCCTTAACTGCTGCTGAAGAACCAAGATGGTGCTCTGCATGCCTTCCACCTCCTCATCCAACTGAATGATAAAGTCGTTCAACTCTAAATAACAAAATATTATTATAATAATATAATTATTGTAAATATTTTTTTTTTTTAAAAACTCAAACGCACAGAAATAAAACGAGCTATTTCTATTCAGATTAGTATATAGGTTGTGATGACAAATGTCAAATATAGAAACATTTATTACAATTTTACATACACAAAAACCCTCCTTAAAAATACGCAAACATCATCATGAAATAAAACTCACTGTCTCACGTATCCAGTGATTAATTTTATTAAATAAATAGTATCTTTATAGTCAGATAGCTGACCTTGCTGTGACCTTGTTCCAGATCAGGTCAATTCCAATATCTAATCGTTTCACATGCCACTTCCATATATTACATATACAGCCTACAACCACTTATTCCTGTGATATTGTTATTAAAAAAAAACCGAATCTCTGCCGCAGACAGACAGACAACCCACAAATAGTGTGTTCATATTTATAGTGTGTGTGATAGCTTATTTATTAGAGCTGCACATTAAAATTTAATAACATAAATTTTAAAAATGCGATTTAAACTGTGATGTTACTACAATGTACAAACTAATATTCAAATGCATTTATCACAGTGAACACCAAGTAACAACTGATTTTGTTAAGAGATATACACACAGAAAAAGTCTTGAAATAGTTCCTCTCACCATCTTGGCTGCTCTTGAGCTCCTCGCTGTACTTTTTCTGCAGGGCGAGTTCAGCCTCCAGCTGGGCGATGCGGCCCTGGGACAGCTGCCTGCCCAACTCCTGGTTCTCTTGGATCAGCATTCGACACTTCGCCATCAGCTTCTTACCAGTCTGGCTGCAAGGGAGACAAGGCTGACATCACATGGTGAACAGAGCCATGAGCACAACAAGGACAGCTGGAGTAACTGCTGAGCAGTGGCGACACTGCAAGATAACTTCCATAAAGCCACCTTGGTCATTAATCAAACGAGCCAAGACACTCAAATGGTATGTTGGTGATGAACAATTATGAAGAACCCTAACAGATGGGTGTACTGGTCATAAATCAAAACTGAATGCAAAACTCTCCCAAACCATAGATGAAGAACTGGTTCAGTAAATTTCTTACAGTAACATTTGACAGGCACCAATTAGTAATGAACACAGACTCCAAATACACATGGTTTTCCAACGATGATGTACCAGACCTCAGAACATGTACCTAGAATTTTCACACTTTAAGACCATTTAGGTAAATATATAAAATAACTGGCAAATTGTTAAAAGCTTGATTTGTTAATGACACTAAAGTACACCGTGACACACTGCAATACCTACAGTGTCCTGAGAACAACCGTGAGGGCCCAAACTTACCATTAGCTTTTCAATTTTGTTTTGTGGCAATAAACAGTGTTACCACGGGATATATAAATGACATGTTACTGTGTGGCTACTGTCTTGCAAACTTTTGTAATAAGCACAGGCAGAAATACTGATGTAGATGTACTCTTCAGAAACTGAACTCCAGAATTATTTGAACAGGAGTTTAAATACAATTATTTTATATAATTCTTAATTATTTCATAGGAAGTTACACTGATGTAGGAAAGCTTGATCTATTCCGTGTAACAAATTGTCAAATACGACATGCTAAACAGTAATGAGTTTAAACAACGGTGTTAGACCAAACCTTTTGATCAGAAAGAGAAATTAGGAGTTTGGATTATGGAGATGAAAAGATAATGTTTTGGCTGAGATGAGTAGATGTGCAACCATCTTAACTCTGCTCTTAAGTGTTTATAACCATAACTTAGATTTAGGTAAACAATCACCTCAAGCATTAAACGTAATGGTGAAGCATTAAAAACAATGACACTGAAGACCTCTGTAATGGAAATATTTTACAATAAAAACACCTGTTGATAAAAGTATAGTCCTTACCAAACAGTCTAAAAATGCACTTATAATCGATAAAATGTTGGACCTAAATATTGCGATCAAACGACACAGCAGCATAGACATACATGAAAACAGCTTTTGTAATTACCTCTAAGACACATGGGCATTCACATTGAAATAAAAAAAGCTTGCACCTGCAGCAGTGTAATGGCAATTCTTCACATTTTCACACATCCATACCTCAAGTGAGGAAAGCCAATTGGAACCCCCCCCCCCCCAAAAAAAAACACCACTGCTGTAAGAGCAAAGAGCATTTCCAAGAACAAACAACATAAACAAAGCAAAACAATATAAAAACTATGAACACAAAGAAAAAGAGGAAAGGAAAAGTTAAACACTGTACCGTCTCTTGCACCAGCGAGATGGCTGTTAAACACAGTCTCTGTAGACCACAGGGTCTTACTCTTTCCCCAAAGCATTACATCATTAGAAAGGCTCCTCCCCAGAGTCTTATGTTCAATAAGTCCTCTCATTGTATTACATCACTCTACTTTCCCCCTCCCCCAGGGCGTTTCTAAATGCTTACCCAGAGTCTTAACAGTTCTACACTGGTGGGAGTAAAAGATAGAAAATATGCATGTGCAACATATTCTTTTGGGGGTCATATTTTAAACGTTCAATCAGTGATTTTTTTTTTTTTTTAAACTACAGTTCAATCAGCTCCAGAGCAAATGCCTTGCTCAAGTCTCTCTCAATGGCCGCCAACGATTTATTAGAGCAATCTGTCTAACATAGGCTGCTGGGGGGCTGGAAGGAGGGGTTGTTTCCGCTGTGACCACCTCTTCAGGAACAGTCCCGATTCCTTCAGGCCTCTGTACCATGAGGGGGTGTGGGGAAGAGAAAGCTGAAACAGTGTCACCTGACCAAAACTGGCTTTTCAGTTTCTGTTCTGTTTCATTTTTACATTACAGTATGATAATAGCAGCACAGAACAAGAGAAAAAAATGTCTTTCTGTGTTTTGGCTTTAAGTCTGAGTCTCGTTGTGAGCATAGCATTTCAGTCTTCCCCACCATTATTTGCACTCCTGCAGTGGAGAAAGTGAGGGGGTGAGTCAGGAAAGTCTTGACTTTTGTTTGGAGGGGGAGTTATTTTAGTTTACCTATCAGGTGTAAATTTCCAGGCACTCAGTTCATTTTGGGCTTGCTCCAGTTTGTCTTTAGTCTGTTCCAGTTCGGCCTTCATTTTAAGGAAAAATAAGTTGATGGCTGGGTCCACCATGGAGGATCTCAGTTGAGCCACACTGGGTTGCTGCACTTGCTTCAAATACTGGATCTGCGTCTGCAAGGTGACAAACTGTGTTACAAACCGAACCAATAGAATAAATCACATCAATCTCAAATGTTCTATATCAGCAATAAGATCAAACCTGAGCAATTAAACAGATCATTACAGGCAACAAATGTGTAAGAGCTGGAAAATTCTATTTATTTAATTGCCTCCAACAATACTGTATTAAGTGTAACGAGAAAAATCAATACCAACTACAGAGACAGAACGAAAACTTGGCATTAAAACTTTATTGAACTTCTATGCTAATCAGTTCTGTTAAAACTAGAGAACGAACCCAAAAAAAACTATTCAGTTATGAATCAAAATTATTTTGTGCAGTGATTCACATATCGCCACACTGACTCCAAAAATCGATTTTTGAAAAACTATTTTTATATTTATAATAGAGATGAACCAGTGACCAGAACTGGCTGATTTAATACTAGGTATAGTCCTACAGGTGATGCACTCTAAACTATTCACACATTTTCTTCCCATGTGGTAGGAGTGAATTATTTGCCAAGTTTGTTGAGAAATAATAATTACGATGGATGACAGGTGCCAAGATAAATGTAGCTGATTTGCTTAATTTAATTTGAAGTAAAATCTTTAAATATTGTATTTTTTCCTTATTATTATTATTATTATTTTGTATTGTTTAAATGATGTGCTTGGTTTTTAAATGAGAAAACTAATATTACAAGAAATGGGCTACATTTAATTACTTAATCTTTTTAAAGGTTACATTGTAACAAAATCAGGGGGAAATGCAATATAGGATTAGGATATTTATAAATCGCTATTTTAATTTCATTGGCACCTAGGTATCTACTGTCAGGTGCTATTGTCTTGGGAGGTGACTGGTGATTCATATTCCTAGTTTAAGCCACCCAGAATTATGACTAATACACATACATACTACAGTATAATATTCAAATATACACAAAAATGGGATTTGTTTGCTATATACAGTGCTGGTCAACCGCTCCATACAAAAATATTTCCTTATCATTTGGCATTGAAATTAGCTCCAAAGCGGCCAGGGACCACAAAGGACAAGCTTTATCTCCATCTGCAAGGTCTGACAAATAGGACAGCAGCCTGTTTCCTTAAAATGGAACCACATTTAAAGCAAGTTATGTTTTAAAAAGGAGGAGGGGGAAAAAGTCCATGAGTTGACACCACTGTGCATGTTTGGGTGCAAAAGGGAAAAAAGGGTTATGCTCTACAGCATCTGCTGAACTGAATCTGCTTTGTTTTTATAAACTGTGCTTCGTAAGGAGTAACAGGTTAATACATTTGCACTTTCACCTCTTACACCCATACATGTTTAGATCACCCTGCTGCTAATATCGTTTGCGGTGGTGTAAATGTTACTAAACTGGAATTGAAAGAAGTAAGAGAAAGTGAAATACTTACTGTACACTCCTGCATTTCCTGCTCTTTTGTGGCCAGCCTCATCACCAGGATGTTCTCTCTACGTGCCGACTCTTGCTGTTGCTGCTTTAGCTTCTCTTCAGACTCTTTAAGACCAGTCACATCATTGGCTATAGACCATAAAATGCCATTAGTATAATGCTTGACAGTAACACCACACCAAACCTGAAACAATGCACTGCTATATTAAAACGATTAAAAACATCTAACACATGAACAGTTTGCCTCCCATGAAAGTGTGCAAGGCAAACTAATGAGATTTACTTACAATTCAAGTCAGCATATTTTGCTTCAAGCACCTGGACGTAGGCTTCATGCTGTTTCCACCTGAGAATGTTGCGGAAAATATTTAGAATATATTCATTTAGGTAAAAGCAATTCACAAAAGGAACACCACCAAATATAATGTAGTCTTCCTTACCTTGCACACAGCTCCTCTCTGGTCAGGGTCTTCATGTCAGATTCACTAAGGCGAACCTGAATTAAAAGAAAAGCATTATTTATTAGCAGACAGTACGCCAGTAGCGGTGTTTGATCACTGCAGTTTAATGTCGGACAATTGATTAATAATAATAATCCTCTGAAAGCTGAGTTTAAGGTCACATTGGCATAAAGTATTTGCATACATCAAGTACTACACAGGCTATTGCAAAAACTAGGATGTAAAATAAGCCAAGTGTTAACAGGCTGAAACAAAATACTTTTAAATAAAACTATTAAAATACTGTAGGGTAACAGTATTAAAATAATATTCTTAATGAAAAAACCCACCCTAAAAATCTGTATATTAACTGTTGAGAATTACCATAACATGTGGTGTCCAAGATTCATTTTCTAATGCAGCAGAGTTTTATTTTGAAAATTCTTTCATGAACACACTATGCACAACTACCTTCTGATAATGGCTGTGGGATTTGACCTTTACTTTACCTTTAAAAAGAGTGCTTTAGTTCTTCATGCTGACAAACATTCAACTTTTCAAAAAGTTCAACTTTGCTGATTTCACACTAACAATGTACTCATCATCTTGTGAAGCACCAAGGCAAAGACCTCTGCCATCATACAGAGCATCCGTAATTCACCAACACTTACACACACCCAGTGAACCTAGACACCCAGTCCTAACAGATTAATTCATATAATCGGCTGTGTTTGAGCAAAAGATTCACCAAATTGTGTTCAACATTGGTCCTCTAGGACTGGAGTTGAAGATCTCTGGTGGCTATAATTCTATGATAAATATAATATAATAAGGATGAACTGCACAAGTTAGGACGCTGTAGTAATGGTGCTTCACAAGTCTACAAACAAGAAACTGGTCTAGAGCAACTGAAGTTGGAATATTTGATTCATGGTGACAGTGGCACAGTGGTTAGCACTGTGGCCTCACATCTCCAGGGTCAAGGGGGTTAATTCCTCAGGTTTGTGTGCGTGTTCCACCCGTGCTTGGTGAGTTTCCTCTGGGTACTCTGGTTTCCTCACCCAGTCCAAAGATATGCAGTTTTACTTAATCGGTGTTCCCAAATTGCCCGTAGTGTGTGTGTGTGTCTGCCCTGCAATAGATTAGCACGCTATCCAGGGTGCAACGCAGGCCCCCTGTGAACCTGAATACACGATAAGTGGTACCGATGTTGAACAAATGAATGAATAAATTATTCGACTAATGAAAGTGAGCCACAGCTGGATGGAGCATATAATGCAAAGACTAACAGCTTGTTGTTAGTGTAGAAACAGTTTCACTGTAACAAACTGTTGCTGAAATTGCACATTATGGGAAGTACCCCAAACTGTAAAATGTCCCATAGCTCTCATAGCAAATATCAGCATTCTGAACGTCCCATCAGCCCAGCACTGAGCCGAGATAAAAAATAAAGCTCTTACTATTTTAACGGTGTTAAGAAGCTAAAAATGAAACCAGGTACTTTGACTGCAATTTTTCTTTTCTTCAAATGACATTGTATGTGAGAAGCCAGGCAATGTCCCCATGTCAGATCACTGCAGCACACATCTGCAGAGGGATAACTTCCTCTCAACACATCATCAGCTACAAAAACTAACATCGGGATTTCTACATAGGTCACAAATATCTCAATGTATCACAATGGGTGGATTTTTTTCTTTAACTCCACTGCTTCAGTTTTCTCACCTTCTTCGGGAGAGGTTCTTCATTAGTCATCTTGATCTCTGGAAAACAAACATACAAAAAATAATCAATCATAATAATACCTACTCATATGAGATACATCCTTAAGAACAACAAAAAGCCATCCGTAATCACGATTTCTACTTTGTCAGAATGTTTGAAATGGAGCAGATTGTGTAAGTTAATGTAGGCAGAGCTGAGCATGGATTTACTCCTTCACTACCTCACTGCTTTCTCCGTGTATGAAAAATTCCTCTTAGATATCAATATGCAAGTAATGCGTTTTGCACTGAACTACAAAACTAACGTTTACCACGATTGTATGCCAGATCTCCCCATCAGGACTGAAAGAAACGCGCACTGAGCTAAGACTATCAACGGTATAAAACAGGCGTTAGCATTAGCATTAGCCGTGGCATGGCGCTAACTCTGCTGCAGGCAGGCGGATGAGCAGCCAGCGAACAAACGCGCAGATTTATTAACGTTTTCACACACACCCCTGCTACTCCATACACATTAAATACAACATATGTTGCGCAGCTTGCTGTATTTTAGCCTGCTCGCGAGCTACCTGTAGACTTCGCCTTTTTTTAATCCGTTTCTTGCTGTCACAAAATGGCGGAAAGGGAAGAGACTCTCCCTGCGAGCAGCGGCGCTCTCCTCGAAAACAACGCCAACACACCGTGGGATACTTACACGCCCCTGAATTAGACCAAGACGACCAGGTTTCCTCTAAAAATGTTATGACTCCGCTCCCAGTCAATTTTATTAGCGTTATTTTAAAATATTTTATATGTGTATATATCAAGCAATTTTTCAGTTCAGAGCGAACTCGATGCAACCGCCATCACTGGGAGGATGATGTTCCGCCACAAAGTGTCACACGAGCCTACTGGTTGCCATGCTTTGTCCGCACGCGTTTCTCGCCGTATCCTGCGGTCTGATTGGCTCATAGCCGAGGGACTGCGCGCGAACGCCATCTATTAGCCAATCATTGTGCAGGAGGCGGGTTCAGTCTGAAAACCGACAAGGGTAAAAAAATAAAAATAAAAAAAAAGGAGAAATATAACGCTACTGGAAGCCAGTGCGCATGAGTGTTGTCTTCAGCCATTACTACTAATAAAAATAAATAATGGCAAAAATATTTATGAAAGCATGCAAGTTACTGCATAACATTTCTACACAATTAAAATATTTGCCTGTTTACAAGCAATTAGCCAAAGTGGCTAAAAACGAGGTATAAACAGCCCATTCAGTTAATAACCTAACTAACACTCTGAGTACCATGTTAAATAAATGTTTGGTACACACCATCGCACATTGTACTGCCAGTCTCCTTCAAGCTCAGGACACACACCTCGTCTTCTAAAATGAAACTCAGGACCTCGCAATATACTTTTGAGATATTGTTTGTAAGCAAAAGCAGCGCGAAACGACATGAATTAATAAAAAACAAAAACAAAAAAAAACAATAACAAGCATCAGTGCTAAGGCCGGTTAATAGCAGGGTTGGTATGTGTTTAAAAAAGGAGTCGACTCGCAGATTCCATGGATTGCCAATAGAGAGTCGACTCCAAAGAATCCTGGTCGATTCCGCGGCTTTGAAAAGATTGAGCACGAGCGCCGTGAAAAGAGATACAGTTATGATATGTATTCCCATTTTACAGCACCTCTGGTCAACATTCACACACACTATGGTATTGGGAATGCCAGTTAGTCAAATATGCATGTCCTTGAGCTGTGGGAGGAAACTCACCCAAGAACCCGAGGTGGGAATCAAACCCTCAACCCAGGAGGTGTGGGGTTACAGTGCTGGCAAAATAATAATAAGCTTGTTTTAAAGCAGGTCCTGTCCTATGTCCTATTTATCTTAAATGACAAAATAAAAATGTGTAAAATAAATTAGTGTAATCGATTGAATCGATGATCAGAACCGACTCATAAACACATTGTGGATTTGAGACTAGGATGGGTGTACAAATCCCAACTTTACAATTCATCAGATTCTTGTCTCTGTTAGATGCATAGTGGGCAGTGAACCACTTTATGCATTTCAGTCCTACCTAAATACACAAAATAGTACAGTCATCCCAGGGTCAATTTGAAAGTCCAAGGGCAATTTAGGTGCTGAAATCAGTGTGTAGAAGCTAATGTGACTGAGCAGTGTGAACTAACAGTGACTTCATAAGCTCATTGTACTGGCATTAAGTGGGCACATTTTGTATAGCAAATAGACTCTAGCATCACAATTAATATGGACTGACATGTAGCTGCAAGTGATATTTCTGATATCATTGAAAGCTGTCAGGTTTTTTTTTTTTTTTTTTGCATATACAGTACCAGTCAAAAGTTTGGACACATTTGGATTTTCTACATTCTAGAAAAATACTGGAGATTTTAAAATAACACAAATGACACTAGCTAATCTACAGCAGTCAGTTGTTATTGAAGACAGGAAGGTTAGCTGTTCAGGAATAATTCTTGTAAGAATAGTATTGCCAATGCATTTGTCAAATTTATCAAGCACCATGATGGCTGTCATGAAACTTGCTCTCAAGAAGACCATCTTAGAATCTTCTCTCTTTTGCAGAGGAGAAGTTCATTTTGAGTCATCATCCTTAAAAATCACCAATTTTGACAAATCTCAATATCAACTGTTCAAAGGAGATCATTACATGTTTGGATGCTTTCAAAGATATGCCAAAACATTTGACTGGTAGTATAATATAAAACCTATACTGCAAAAAGTATTCGCTCGACTGCCTTCACTTGCATATGAACTTGAGTAAGATCCAATTTCCAATCCATAGGGTTTAATATGATGTTGGCCCACCCTTTGCAGCACACTGATTGATTATGGTGCACAGTGCGATGAAGAACTCATATGTGAAATTGATTCCTCATGCTTCCCGAACCACACTTTCAAAATTTGAAATTCGCTTCATGTGCTTCCGTTCTTACCCTGATGTACCCATCATCGCTCTGATTTGAGGGTCAATCTGAACTCATCAGTCCACATGACATTTTTTCCATTGCTCCAAACTGGAATTAAGTCCCTTATGCAGTTAAGTCCCAGTCACGTTGTGCATGTAGAAATCATCTTAGTTTCACTTTTACCTAGCTCTATAATGTTTGTTCACATAACTACCATCTCTGAATCTGAAAATGCCTCTGACTACGTTCTTGAACTTTATTACAGTACTTGCCTGATTGGGAGAAAATGACTTCAAAATGTTGCTAAATAATCCTTCTCTTTCTTGGTGACTCCATAAAAAATAACTGTGTGGTATGCTGATTGGCACGTCACTGGTGATGTCGTTGGTTACGTCACGCACAGGGAACCGACACAGGCCTCTATAACGACGCTCTAGGTGGCCCCGCCCCTTCTGCCCGACACAAGCTTCGGAGCTTCAGAGTCATAGCCAACACCAATAACGTGAACTAGAAGAAGTAAGAGCATGCTGTGCAGAATTGGAAATGTTCAAAGGTAACGTTCATAACAGACACTCAGAGTTGCAGAAGCCCTTTAATAACTCGGTGTTGTGCTGAATTAAGCTTAGTGCTAAGTTAACTTAGCCTAGCTAGCAGGCGTTTACACCTTGTTAGCTAGCCATGCAGTAGTTTGACCCATAGCTGTGGTTCCTTTCATACTGTATAATTAGTCTCTGACGTTTGTATTTCGATGTGTTGTCGAAGTGTTCAGTTGTTCATGTAGGTCTAGATTAGCCGTCTGTGTCTGTGACAGGCTTGTACCACGTGATTCGTTTTGCAAAGTTAAATGACCTTTGTATTGCATCAAACCATTATCACGTATGTTTATTAGTTAATTACAATATAAACTATACATTTAATAAAAATGGGTACAGAACTTGAATAATGTTTTAGTGTACGGTTTATAATGATAATCCTGCTTGGCATGAGTGTCAGATATCTGAGGACATGGTGCATGGTTTTTATAGGGTTCCACCTTGATATGATCTTAATGTCTTAACGTCCTATTGGCTGATTCCTGCTCCAATAGCTGATACTCACATGCTTTGTTTTGGCAGGTTATGCAAACTCATGATGGCAGCTACAAGTCAAGCTGTGTCTTTGTGTGCCCAAGCTGTGTTGTGTTTGGCCAAACCTGCAGTGACATTGTATCCAAATACAAAGACATACAGTAGATATGGAGTTGGTCCTCCTTTTTATCAGCTTACACTCGTGTGCACTGAGGAACCGTGATGTTGGAATAGAAAAGAGCCTTCACCAAACGTTTGCCACAAAGCAGAGAATTGTCTTGGTGGATCTATTTGTATGCTCAAGCATTAGGATTGCCCTTCACTGGGGATAAGTGACCTGACTGAAACACCTAAATTCAATAATTAAAAGGTTACTTTTGTTCATATAGTGTATGTCAGAACTTTCAAAGCTTCAATACTTTGCACTGATATTATGCAGTTCCCTACAGGCGAGAGATCTGTAGAACCTTATTCACATTCTCAGTGAACATAAAGTTTATATCTTGAAAACTATGCAACATTGTGTTGTTTATTTATTTATTAGTACTTGACTGCAGACTTTCCAAACTGATGGATTGAGAGGGATACTGTAACATTATGGCCATCCTGTTCACCAGACTTTATCTATCTCATCCTATATTGTGCAGTTTAGTGAGTCCTGATATTTAAATCTTTGAAGGCAAGAATAATACACACTTTGGAAAGTGAAAAAATGGAATTGATAGATGTTAGATGTTCTCTACATATGTAATACTTGTGTTTGAAATCAGGGAAAGAGTTTCCATGGAGTTTGCTTGTTCTTACTGTGCTTGGTGGTTTTCCTCTGGGTACTCTGCCCCCCCCCACAGTCTAAAGACCTGCAGATTAGGGTAATTGGCATTCCCAAATTGCCTGCAATGTGTATATGTTGGTGTGTTCTGCTATGAATTGGGACCCCATCTAGGGTTTACCCACCGCATGCCCTAAGCATCCAGGCCCCCTGCAACCGTGTATACAGGATAAATCAGTATAGATGATCTCTAATCTCCATCACTTTGCTTCTTTTCTAACATTAATTAAACCATAATTCCCATTAGGTGTGCAGCGGGGTTAAAGCCCTTGCTGGGCATTGTGGCCTCCAGACAGAAGCACACACTTCCAGATCTGCCTTATGACTACGGCGCACTGGAGCCTCACATCTCAGCTGAGATCATGCAGCTTCATCACAGCAAGCACCATGCAACATACGTCAACAACCTTAATGTTACTGAAGAGAAATATCAAGAGGCCCTTGCCAAAGGTAAATTTACCAGAGTTTATCTGACATGCTTTTCTTTAAAAATAATTATGATATTTAATATTCTGTATTTTTTTTCCTTCCCTCGATTTGGCGAACCTGCAAATGAATGAGGAATTAATAATTGATCAACCTGTTTTGCAATAGAAGTTGCAAGTTGGTTCGCCTCTTGTCGTCTCAGTCCCCTGTTAATAATCTTCTCCGACAGGTGATGTAACAACACAAGTAGCACTTCAGGCAGCTCTGAAGTTTAATGGCGGTGGTCACATTAACCATACAATCTTCTGGACAAACCTATCTCCAAATGGTGGAGGAGAACCAGAGGGTCAGTGATGCTATATACTTCATTTTACTCTAAATATTCACAACATGTACTCCACACCATGCTTGTTCTCAAGCTGTAGCATAGCTCTGGTTGTAGCTGTTTTAAATTACATAAACCCCTATAAAGATGCACAAGCCAAAGAAAACAAACAACTAACTGCATATTATTGGATAATTCCCGTAGGTGAGTTGATGAAAGCCATTCAGCGTGACTTTGGCTCATTCGAGAAGATGAAGGAGAAGATGTCCGCTGCCACTGTAGCGGTTCAAGGATCGGGGTGGGGGTGGCTGGGCTTCGATAAGGAGAACGGGAGGCTACGAATTGCTGCATGTGCAAACCAAGATCCTCTGCAAGGAACCACTGGTAAGAATAATAATAAAAAAAAAATAGAGATGGAATTTAAAAGGGCGATTATAAAAATATTTATCTGTCTACACCGCTTCTTTAAATTGCAGCACAACATGCACATTTTTGTTATATTTCTGTATGAATTTAGTTTGGTGCAATTGCTGTTATTGTTTGAAATAATTTGCCATTCCTGATTTTTTTAGTTATTTTTTGCATGTTTGTCACCCTTAAATGATTGAGATCATCAAACACATTTTAATATTATACAAAGATAACTCATGTAAATGTGTCTTTAAATTATGATTTCATTTATTAAGGGAAAAAAGCTGCTCAAACCTGCCTGGCCCAATGTAAAAACGTAATTCCCCACTGGCTAAATCATAAATGAACTGTGATTATTAACCACATTAGTTTCGAAAGCTGAGTTAAATTTCACTTGCCACACCCAGGGCTGATTACTTCTGATCATGTAATCATGTATTTAATGCATCTATGTCTGATTAGCCATACACATGTTAAATGTCAAGTAGTGAAGAAAATTCACTTCAAAGAAATTCAAGAACAGATGAGAAACTACGACAAGTAAACGACACATCAGTCTGGCTTTGGGACTCCAGTGAACCATGGTCAGTGTCATTATCTGACCAAGTGGAGAAAACTTGGAACAGTGGCGATCCTTTCCATGAGTGGTCTGTCTACCAAACTCCGAGAGCGCAAGGACAACTCATCCAAGAGCTCATAAAATAACTCAGAACAACATCTAAAGAGCCTCAGGCCTCACTTGCCTCAGTTAAGGGCAGTGTTCATGATTCAACAATAAGAAAGGGACTCTGACATCCGTGGAAGAGTTCCAAGGTGAAAGCCACTCCAGGCCAAAAAGAACACAAAGGCTCATCTCATATTTGCCAAAAAAACACCTTGAATATATTTTAAAAACTTTTTTTCTAAAGTAAATATATTATTTAATAATTTTTTTATTAAATAGTCTCTGGACTGATGAGAGAAAAAAAAGGATTGAGATCATTAAACAGGCGTTCATGCTCGAAAACGCTCCAGCGTGGCTAAATTAAAACAATTCTACAAAGAAGAGCGGGCCAAAATTCCACCACAGTGATTTGAAAGAATCATTGCCAGTTATAGCAAATGCTTGATCAGTGGCTGGGTTTTGGGGGGCAATTACGTCTTCACATACGGCAAGGCAGGTTTGTGCAGCTTTTTTTCCCTTAATAAATGTTTTAATAAATCATCATTTAAAAACTGCATTTTGTATTTGCTTGGGTTATCTTTGTGTAATATTAAAATTTGTCTCAATCATTTAAGTGTGACAAATATGCGGGTGGAAAAAATCTCAGATGTAATAAGCATTTTCCTCATTTTTGCAGTCTCTCTCTCTCTCTCTCACACACACACACAAAGCAGGACTGTACAATACATTGAGAAATTGTTTATCCCATTTCCCTCAGCTTAAGTCCTCTCTCTCTAACTTTTGCTTTCTGTCTCTTTTTTCTTTTAAGGTCTCATCCCACTGCTTGGCATTGATGTGTGGGAACATGCATACTATCTTCAGTACAAAAACGTCAGACCTGACTACGTTAAAGCCATATGGAACATTATAAACTGGGAAAATATTAATGAGCGTTTTAAAGCTGCCAAGAAGTAAAACCATCACCACTAAAAATTAAACTGCTTTCTTTAAAATGCGCACACACAACACATTGTTTAACAAATGTCTAAGTCTGTACTTAGTAGAATAAAAAGAGGTGTGTGAAATATATATATATTTTTGCCAAAACCAAGGCTGTCTGTTAGAATTTCTCAGACGCTTGATTAGGTAGGATGATTGTTGATTAAGTTTGATGTATGATGCAGGTTTGATTTCAATATTTGTCATTAAACCATTAAATCAACTTGGCACTGTAGTCCTTTTACATTTTTTAAAAGAGATGAGTTAAACTGTAACATTATTTTAGGATGACTTGACTGCTTTAGTGATCTGTTATGTGATGGGTGTTCAAAAAACTCAACATTTGGACAATCATTTCATGCCTCAGACCCAATTATCATGAGAAACGGAGAATAAACTATTTTCAGCAAATTATGTCAGACACCCTGAATTATGACCCATCTGCTGATCTTGTGACTTAACCGTACTTGTACTCTGGTGATATTTGGGACTATTTTCTGGACTGACATTTTATACCTTGCTTAAAATTCATGATATATATCAGTAAGCTCATTTTATTTAATAGCCCAGTTTTATAGTTTATCAGTATATAGAACTGGATGTTTAGCATTGGCACTCTGAATGAGTGTAACAGAAGACGTAAGGATTATGTATCAGAAGGGGGCGCTGGTTACAACTGTTTACCTCCTGTTCCCATCTATTGATGCCGTGCAAGTAAAGTAAAGAACTTGATGTAGGGGAAACAAATCTACAACATATGCAGATAGAATTAATACAGCTGGCCTTAGATGTCTGCTTAATTTATTTGTCCTCATAAATAATGGAGTAACCTCTGTGTTTGTTAAATGTTACAGCGATGTCCTAATGCACTTGAGGTTTTTACACTTTTCCCCATCTACTTCTGTGTGCCAGTTTAGATATTGTCTCAGTAAGTCAGTGAGAGAGAATGGGTGGAGGAATTTTGGTCTGCCCTGCCTTAACTAATAAGGCTCTTTTCTCACTTTAGTTTTAAAAAGAACTACTTTTAGATGTTTTATTGGAGTTAAAAGAAAATGACCAAATAATTCCCAGATGGTTGGTGCACAGTGAGCCAACTCACCCTTCCATCAACAATTAGAGCATGTAGAGGGAAATCACATCTTTTCTTCCCATTTTTGTCCATTAATCCTTTCATGCTTTTGTTTTGTAGTGCGGCATGCCATGCTTTGTGCCTGCAGCACAGGTTTCAGTTTTGGCTCTCTTAGAAACATATCGGACTACTTCACCAAAAGGAGCAGAAGTGTCACTGAGTGGTTTAGACAGCTTGCTTATTTGTGTGGGACGGGACCTCTTCTGACTGTTTAGGAAACAGCTGCATCATGTACAAATTTGAACTTCAGAGAAAATGAGCCTTTCTAATTACATGAGAGAAAATGGCTCAAGCAGGGAGCTTCAAAGGGACCTGTTGTCCGTGGCGCGCATTCACTGGCAATTTGGCCTTTCCAGCTAGGCTGGATGCTTTCCTCTGTCCTGTGATTTTGGTTATAACATGCTGTAGAAGTGCAGTGGCAAGATGCATTAGTCTAACAGGCTTGACACTAAATGGGTCAAGCTGAAGAATCTCAGGTGTTGTAGCTTATTATTTTCATTGCTCTGTAAATTTTTTCCATATCCATTTCAGTTCCATGAAGTATACCACGCTCTAAATTTAGCTCATCTTCAGCAAGTGGTTTCTTCCCTTTTGAACAATGATTCACACCTCTGGGCAGTTTAGCTTGGCCAGTCCGCCTACACCTGCAGGTTTTTGGAAAGTGGAAGGAAACCAAAGAACCCGGTGCAGTAATCCACACAAGACATGAGAAGAACAAACAAATCACCACACGGGTAGTAAACCAAACTCAAAATCCAGTTGGGTCCCATAAGCTCTGAGGCAGCAATGCTATTTGCAGAGATGCTAAAAATAAAGGAAATACAAAACAGATTACCTCATAATTTAAATCAGAGCAGTCAGATACATTCAGCATTGATCACTTACAACAAAAAAATACCCCCAGCTGCATTACCATGACCTAACTAATATTGTGTACCTCTGACCCACAAAGGCCAGGACTTCCAAGATCTCTGAAGGTGTGCTGTGGTATCTGGCGCCAAGCCATCAGTAGCAGATACTTTAAGTCCTGTTTCGAATTGTGACAAGGAGCCTCCATTCACCGGAGTTGTTTGTCCAGCACATCCCACAGATACTCAATCAGAATGAGATCTGGGAAATTTCGAGGCCAAATCAATACCTTAATCTGTCTGTGAATACTGTTGCCAAGAGGAGGTGTACTTCATTGTATTGTACGGATTTGTATTGGATTGTATGTCTCGGAGTAACATCGACAAGAATGCCAGGCCCCAAGGTTTAAAGGTCACCTTCCTCCATTACCGCATGGTCCAGTTTTGATGCTCATGTACCTATTGCAAGTGGTAGTTAGGAAAATGCACTGCATTGTGCGTTCTGACACCTTTCTATCAGGCTAGCCTTCACTTCCTGTGTCGTTAGTCATATTTGGGTCAATTCAATTTTATTTGTATAGCGTATATTGTCGTAAAGCAGCCTTACACAATCCAAAGAATTGTGTATGAATCAAAACGATAAGATTGTCCCCGGATGAGCAAGCTGAGGACGACAGCGACAGTGGCAAGGAACAACTTCCTGAGATGGCAGTAGGAGGAAACCTTGAGAGGAACCAGACTCAACAGGGAACCCATCCTCATTTGGGTGATATCAGGTAGCAGGGATTGATCTGCAGTCATACTGTGTGTTAGGAGGCTGAAAGTTCAGTATAACAGGAGATTTAAGTTAATATGGAGTCCAGTTTGTTATTGGAGGCTCAGGTAGACTGTAGCAAATTCCAGCCCTGAATTATCGAGTGACTGCAGTCAGGATTCCCCCGAGAACAGCTGTCAGCATCAGCTTTGGCCAGGACCGTCTTCGTGGAAAAGTGGAACCGTCCCCCAAGCAGACCACAACGCATCCCAAGCAGACCTTGACGAGATCTCCAACCAATCACCGGGTCACCGTTTCACTAGTTGTCCTTGCTTGAAGCATTTTTGCTAGTTACTTACAGTACCACTGCATACTGGAGAGATCCCATAAGACCCGCTTTTTGGAGATACTCTGACCCAAATGTATAGCCGTCACTCAGGTCCTTTTCCTCTGTTCAATACATCAAATTCAAGAACTGACTGTTCAATATCTGCCTAACATATCTCACCCCATATATCTAACAGGTGTCATGGCAAATGGAAAATTTAATAATATTTACTTCACCCATCAGTGATTTTAATGTTACTGCTGATCAGTGTATAATATCTGAAAATTATATGTCTGGGATCTACAATATGAGCTGGATTACTGGGATATTTGCTTTTACGTCTTCATCGGTGACCCCAGTCTCCTTAGGACATGCAACTGTATAGCTTGAAACAATTCCAAACAAACCAAGCAACTGGATACAAGCAGAATGGTGAAAATGGCTCTTTACCCTGAGAAGGGGGGAAAAACCTCTAACAGTAGCCTTTATCCTGTTTAAACCAGTGACAGGCCTCATGCCTCAATAGTTAAAAGTTATTTTTATTCAGTAATTCTTCCAAGCTTTTGTTTTCTGTAGCATGCCTCATTCTTTACCAATCTCTATAATTACGCTGGCTAAAATCCTGTTGTTGTTATTCAAGTTAGAAATGCATTAAACACCCTGACTAGATGCATCAGTACTCCTCTTTAAAATCATTCATTCCAGATTTTTATTTTTATATATATATATATATATATTTTACTGCATTTAGATCTGGATTTTGATTTGGTCTTTTTTTTTTTTTTTTAAATGTTGATCGTTTTCTGAAATCATTCCATGTTGACTTTTGTAACATTTGTACATTAGGTCATTACCATGATGAAAGCTGAAAAATGCTTAATGTCCCAGTTCTGCGCAAAAACAGATCCGTACATGGATTTATAAAAGACTAGAGACCCATCTATTACCATACCTATAAACCTTCGCTCTATCTAAACTATTTCTTTCTTGTTTTTTTTTTTTTGCATTAAACATATATTTTAGCATTAGTCTCTACAGAGTATAACACATTTTGCTGTCTCGGCCACTTTATTAGGAATACCTGCACATTCATGCAGTTTCCCAATCCACCATGTGGCAGCAGCACAATGTATAAAACCATGCTATACATCAGGTAATGTTCATATAAATGTAATAATAAAAATGAATTTAAAATGATTTGGTTGGGCTGTGGCTTTTGAAAGTCCGGTTTGAATATTTCGGAAACGGCCAATCTACAGGGATTTTCTAGAAGTGTGCACAGTAGCCTTAGTCGATTCCGGCTGTTATAAGCTGCAAGTTCCATAAAAAGAATCTCTCAACTCAGCATTAGGAGGAACTACCTTTTAAAACGTACAATAAAGTAAAAAGTAAAGAGAATACCAGGATGCATTACTTTCCGCCTGCTTCTGTATTGACTCCAAAGCTCTTTTATTCCTGGAACGGAAAATTGGTGGAAAAATATCTGTTCTGAATATGGAGCATATTTAGTTTTTTTTTTTTTTTTACCCATTTACTCAACCAGCTGCAAAATTTCTCTGCTAAAGAAACGTATGATTCTGTAGGACAAAAATAAACCACAGAATTACCAAAGCCAGCCTCTGCATAATCCGGAATAAAATAGTCGGTTGATTTATTGGTTTCTGGAATAGAAATAAATTTTAAAGACACTTACTAAAGCCTCAGCACATGATTCTGCTCAAGAAAGGACTACAATACCAGACATATCTTTATAGTATACACGTTATCAGCTATCTTGCCCATTCTCCCATTGTGCCTAAAAGTGAGAAGCAACTGTGTTAGGACAATTGTCCTTCGCTTTCTGTAGATAAATAAAAGAACAATGCTACAATATTACCTGAAAGTCAACCTGTCTAAGGAGATTGTAGTATAAATGGAAAATATGAATAAACGACTGCACTTGCATTTGAATTATTATAAATTATGTTGTTTTTTGGATGGTGTGGTGTGGTGTGGGGGGATATTGACTGGTCACATGGCAGTGGGTTTAGGCGGTTCCACAACCGAGGACCAGCAACCACAGAGTCTCATTGTCTCACTCACTTGGATCAATCTCTCATGTTTTCGTCCGTGCAGTTAAAGCTGAAGTGAGCTTGCGATATAATCCCTTCAGATTTAATCATGAGGGAGAGATGAGGCGGATTTGGCAGTCGTTCTGAATCCAGCATGATCCAGTTAGGATAGTCTCAATCACCGAGTGCAGACAGAGGGAAATGAGAAGGAAAAGAAAATGTCATATACACTGGGAAGATGCTGAAATAGGATAGCACGGTTCCCAAGATGTCTGCCGCACACACAATTCTAGCATTCTGCCAAAGAAAGAGCATTTAATTTTCCGTTTGAATCCATCATAAGGAATAGTTTAAAGACATCACTCAGGTTAAGGCGGTGGTTATAGCTTAAAAATGTAATGGGTATTGACACATCCTATGTCTTGTGGTGAAAAGAACCTGCTCTATGAGAAGTCTCAGTTGCAGGGCATGTAGAGTTTGGTGAGTAATGTTTGAGTGAAAGTTCATTTTATATCTTTGAAATGGCTATCCAAAATCTGTCTGATTTAATTTAAAACGTAGATTGAAAATCTAAAATCGAATTTTTCCTCCAACATTATTTAAAAGAAAATGAATATGTTTTGGCGTAGTGGTTAGTGATGTGGTCTCGCACCTCCAGGGTCAGGGGTTCGATTCCCACCTCTGTTATGTGAGCTTGTGGTGTTTGCATGTTCTCCCCGTTCCGGTTGGCTTTCCTGTGTACTCGGGTCGAAAACCGTGCAGATTAGTATGATTGGTGTTTCCAAATTGTGTGTGAGTGTGTGAGCTTGTGTACCCTTCAGTGGAAGGTCATCCTGTCCAGGGTTTACCCTGCCTAGTGCCCTCAAGACGCCTGGGATAGGCTCCAAGCCTCCTGTGACCCTGTACATAATAAGATGTGTAGAGAGAAAGAGAGAGAGAGAGAGAGTGGAAATGTTGCATTACATATAAGGCGGCACGGTGGTGTAGTGGTTAGCACTGCCGCCTCGCACCTCCAGGGTCTGGGTTTGATTCCCAGCTAGGTTTGATTCCCGTCTCTGTGTGCATGGAGTTTACATGTTCTCCCTGTGCTAGGTGGGTTTTCTCCAGGTACCCTGGTTTCCTCACACAGTCCAAAGACATGTAGGTTAGGTTAATTGGCATTCCCAACTTGGCCATAGTGTGTGTACCCTGTGATGGATTGGCACCCTGTCCAGGGTGTACCCCACCTTGTGCCCTAAGTCTCCTGGGATAGGCTCCAAGCTCTGTGACCCTGAACACAGGATTAAGCGGTATAGATGATGAGTGAGTGAGTGTTTAGGTATCTCCTAGCAAGCAAACACCATGTTAGGTGTGGAACCAGTTGAACAAAAGTGGTTACAAAAATAATAAAAGGGTGGTAAAAATATTGTTTTGAATTATAGACATAATCTAATAAAAATGATTAATACCAATAACATTAGCCAGCAGACCACAACTATATGAATTGTGTGTGGTTATTATTTTCAACTGATGAGAGTGAACAGAGATGAAGTGACAATTTGAGAATCTTTGATATCTGACAAACTCTTAAAGTCTTTTAAGATCAGCCACAACACAAACATCACCACCAGGTGAACTGAATACCATTGATTATCAATTATATACAAGTAAACTGGTGATAAGATCAGGGGCACCAAAGGCTCATTTATGTCTGTGGGGAGTGCAAAGGCTAGCTAGTCTGGTCCGATCCTACAGAAAAGCCAATGCAACACAAATCGCAAGATAGTAAGGTATCAGAACATCCAGTGCATCACAGCACGTTGTGTATGGAGCTTGGTAGGCAAGGAATTCAAGCTTGTTGATCCAATTCCTAATTCTGCAGACCTAAATCCCACTGAACATTCATGGGATGTGCTGGACAATCAAGTCTGATCCTCTGAGAGCCCACCTTGCAACAACTTTCGTCATGCTGCCAGACACCACAGCACACATTCAGAGGTCCTGTGGAATCATGTAGCTCAAGGCTAACTGTTTTTTTTTTTTTTTTTTTGGCACAAGAGGAACATTCACATTGGGCAAGTGGTTTTGATCTTATGGCTAATTGGTATATGACTGTACAATGGAAATAATCATTTATGATTCTTCTTTTTAATTAGGCCTAGGCACACATCCTTTAGATCCTTAAAACACAGAAGTATCCTCTAACACACAGATGGGTCTTCAATGGGGAGAACACAATGACGTTTTGTGGCAAGGTAAAGATGTTCTATCATATTATTCACGCATGTTTGTTTTATTCAAATGTAGGGCAGAACCATGAAGGGACGGATATACAGTAGCAAGCAAATAGATAAAAAAAAAAAACTAGAGAAAACACATAGT
The DNA here is from genome assembly GCA_030347435.1 of Clarias fuscus. Lineage (NCBI taxonomy): Eukaryota > Metazoa > Chordata > Actinopteri > Siluriformes > Clariidae > Clarias > Clarias fuscus. The sequence goes on along the minus strand of CM059229.1, from coordinate 11,504,522 downwards.
CACAAGTTACCCAACCTGTGACCTGGAGTAACCCATTGCTGTGCATATTTTAGCTGTCTGTATCCAACACACCTGATTCAACTTACAAGCTAGTTAACAAACCTTCCTGGTTGAAAATGGGTGTGTTTGAGCAGGAAAAAAACGTTCAAATATGCAGGACATGAGGCACTCCAGGACTAGGGTTGGGATCTTATGCACTAACCTAATAAATCAGAGATACCGGATTATTAATTGTAACATTCCTGAAGAAGTAGCCGTAATGATTTGGCTTATTTCAACACATTGGATCCATCACTTTGTCTTTCTTATTATCTACATAATGACATGAGTTGTTTCCTGTTCTCTCTGGCAACCCAAAGCAAACATCTGTCCTGGACATAAGAACGAGTCGTGGTGGCTTTTGCCAACGCCAGAGACAAATACACACACAGACCACGAATACATTTGTTTATAACACAAATAAAAATTTTAGAATAAAATAACCATAAGATCATGATAAAATAAGTCGTGGTGATGATAAAGCAGAAAAGTGCTCTAGTCGTGGTGATGATAAAGCAGAAAAGTGCTCTAGTCGTGGTGATGATAAAGCAGAAAAGTGCTCTAGATTAGTGTAGAATGTGTGAAATCAACAGATTATGTGTAACATATTGTGTATCACTTTTGTATAAAATTGACCATTATCAGTGCACTAGAAGTTTAGGGTTAGAGTTTTTTAAATGACTATTCTTAACATGCTGTTGATAAATGTTACATAGATGGGTTGACTCCAATTTAAAATCACATCCAGCTGTCACTGCTCCTAATTAGTCATTCTCTTTGACACACTAGAATTTCTGGGTACAGCACATTTTTATGGCTATTTTTTTGTTTTTGTTCATTTTTGTAAGTTCAAATTCAAACAATGTGTGTAACCCTGAGGTGGATACATGCACTCGAATTTAATTAGTATTAAATGACAAACACCGAAAATGTCTTACTTACTCTCATTGAATCGATGTCCCCTAGGAAAAATATTCTGCATTCTGATTTATTTCACAACTTGTGAGATAATTCAATCCAGTTGTCATGATTTATTTTTGAATTAGTGTTTTTACTTCTTAGGTTTCCCCTAACCTCACCACTCTTTGTTTATTTCTTGCAATTGCAAGATTGCCTAAAATTTTATTTGACAGCCTTTAGCTTTGATTGGTCACCAGTTCATGTATGAAAATACTTCCTCATGCTCATGGAACCACTCCTTCAAAATGTAAGTGCTAGAATATACCCCTTACGCATGGAAAAAAAAAAACTCCATAGTTTTTCAGTACATTCAGGTAGTCAGCTGACTTCATTTTATTGTCACATAACGTTGCTAGTCTAGACCTGACCTAGACCTAAAACAGGGGTGTCCAAATCCAGTGGTGGAGGGCCAGTGACCAGCACAGTTTGTAATTCACCAACAACTAAACACACCCACTGAACCTAGTAATTAACAGATTAGTTAAATCAGCTGTGTTTGAGAAGAAGAAGCACCAAACTGTGTTGGACACTGGCCCTCCAGGACCGGATTTGGACACCCCTGACCTAAAGCAACCCCAGATCATAACACTGCCACCCGAGGCTTGTACAGTGGACACTATGCAGGATGGATGCATCGCTTCATGTGTTTCCCGTCTTCCACTGGTGCACCTGGAATGATGCAATCTGGAATAGGCTCAATCTGGACTCATTAGAGCACATGACCTTTTTCCATTGCTCCAAAGTCCAATTTTTATGCTCCCTAGCAAATTGAAGTGTTTGTTTTTTCCTGAGTAGTCTTATTAACAAGTGGTTTTCACATGGCCACAGATCAATTTAGTCCCAATCCTGTGAGATCACAGTGTGTGTGTAAAGACTCTTACTTTTACTGTTCAACATAACTCTTATTTCTCTTTTCACAGAGCATTAAAAAATTCTAAAGCCTATTTTATTCACAATGCAACATCAATCAAGTATTTAAGGATATATTTAATGATGGAAACTTCAAAGCAATTGTGTAAGTGGCTCAGGATACGAGCGTCTGCCAAATGGCTAAATGTAAATCTAAGTTTTCTTGGATCACAGTCATTCATTAATTTTTTTCTGACTACTTTTCTTTGGCAAAGTTGACAGTTCAGAATTGTCCTTCCAGGTTTTAATAATGCACTGGACACTTCCTAACACAATTCCAGTAATTTTAGTGTTTCCTTTTCTTGATGCGGGCCAATAATTTTACCCTTCTGGAACAGCGACTTCTGTTGTTTTGGCCGGTGTAAATCTTGATATTTTCTTGTGAAAGAAACAAGGTCCTACATGTATTACCAGTGGCAAAGAAAGTAGAAAAATACAAAATGAAAGGCTTTGATTATTCTTTAAGTATTTCTGGAATCTTACTGTATTTTTATTTCAATTTAACTAAAAATAATTTCTACTAAAATTCAATGAGATCCCAGCACTTTATAAAAGACCATAGTCTTACTTATTAAGAAAGTATTCAACCCTATTACACAAGACGTATTATCTAAAACCAGCGAAGCTATAGGATGTAGAACAACAAGTAGAATATTGCAAACTGACAGAAAGACAAGAAATGTGGACATCATTACATATAAGTATTAGGCTAAGCTACATATGTGAAACCTAAAAGCTTTAGCTAATAAAATTCCTAGATTTTGACACGATGCCATATTATTCAAAGTATTGAAGCCTGGCCAAACTTTCCTGTACAAATTACTCTTTTCCCTTTAGTGGAAAAAAGAACCTCAGTCTAAAGAAAAATACTGGCACTTACAGGCCTCACTGCAGAAATTTGAGTGAAAAAACAACAACAAAAAAACGAAATTCATATGCCAAGATGTTTACAACTTTTAGCTTAGACTTTATCTACTGTATTTAACTGGAACATATTTACTGATTTATTTAATGCCGTTCAGTGTCAGTTTATCTTTTGCAAACAACCAGAGTGGCAGTTGATGCTAACATGCTAACAACAGTCTTTCAATCCTTCCTTATTTTTCTGGGTTGTCACAAGTATCAAATCCATTTGTCTCTCTTTTTCAGCAGTAGCCCTCCCTCTTTTTCCAGTGTATTAGACATTGACTATAAATATGGCTGTCATTCCATGTTAAAAGTTTTCCACAGACTTCTGGAGTGGTCAGGTAGCCCTCTGGAGTTCTTTAGTGTTTGGAAAACGAGCTCATCTCTCAACAACGTTTACCTATTACCTTAGTAAGTCTCTCTCTCTCTCTCTCTCTCTCTCTCTCTCTCTCTCTCTCTCTCTCTCTCTCTCTCTCTCTCTTTCTTCAAGGAATTCCAGTTTAACTTAAGGGTATGAGAACATTTTATTAACAGTGAGCCAGGAAAAGAGTCACACATTAATGCAGAGTGTTGAGTAGCAAACAGACAGTGAAATTAAAACCAGACAGTATTGCAGTCACACTTGTATTCAGTTAAACATACTTGATCATAATTTCCTTTAATACTGGTTTTACTTTATTGCCTTGTAAATACAACATTGTTTGTTGAAGTAGAACCCATTAATACTCCAGAGTATCAAGGGTGGTAGATCGAAGCTAGTCGATCTTGGTCTCCATCATCCAGGTGGGTATTAATCAATTCCCTCACGACTTCAGGACAGAAAGCCAGGTTTTTTTTTTTTTTTTTTTTTGATGACTCTAACACTTAAATCATTAGTCTTTGCTGATTTGTCCATTTCTGAAGCGGTCATTTCACTTACAAGAGCTATCTGTAGACGTCGATGCTAATGCTAAAGCACTCGCGCTTGTTTCTTTACCTGAGAACATTGCGGTTAAGGTTTCGCTTAGGAAGATTTATGATCACGTTTGTGGTTCCTGCATCTTGTAACTTCGTGTGTTCTCTCAGTTGTGTGTGAGCGTGTGCATGTGTATGATAGGGATTCTTCTTCATTGCCAGGGGATTTTCCATCAGCAGAACGTTAGATAGAAACAGATGCTCTCCATGCTGAAAAGCCAGGACACTTGAGTGCAGTATCAAAAATAACCTTTCAAAGCCTTACATTCTTTTTTCTTTATTTCTTTCCTGCTATGTTGTTTGTTTGTTTACCCATTTCAGTATAATGGGCTTCATGTTCATGTGCTGTTTTACCAGCTGATCCACTTCATCCTTCCTGTCTCAGGATTTAGATCAATATTACAACTTTTCTAAACATTTCCTGTTCTGAACAGTATATGTCATACTGAAAAATTGGAGAAAGCAATCTCACCTTCTTAATGACCCTGTGATACCGTACCACTTTGTCTCCATGATTCAGCTATGACTTCAGTTGGGAAATGTTAAAGATTTATGATCTGAGTAATATCACACATTCTGTGCTAAGGGGAAATTTTTTAGGGTTGTTTTAGTCAGAAAAACAGCCCTATTTTATCTGGATAAAATATGTATTTTTTACATAGATTCATTGGTTTATTATGGCGGCACATTGGATTAGTGGTTAGCACGGTCACCTTGCCAGGGTCCAGGTTCGATTCTTGCTTACGGTCTGGGTGCATGGAGTTTGCATGTTCTCCCCGTGCTTGGTGGATTTTCTCTGGTTTTCTCCCACCGTCCAAAGACATGCGGTTTAGGCTAATTGGTGTTCCCAAATTGCCCCGTAGTGTGTGAATGTGCATGTGATTGCGTGTATGTGTGTGTGCCCTGCAATGGATGGGCACCCTGTCCAGAGTGTACCCCGCCTTGTGCCCTAAGTCTCCTGTGTAGACTCCAGGCCGCCTCTGATCCTGTATACAGGATAAAGCGGTACAGACGTTGAGTGAGTGAGCGGTTTATTATGTTACTGTCATATTTTGAACTCTGACCCAACAAATTTGTATCTGCTGTTTACTTATGTATTGCTATATTGGCATGGATCATACGCATTTAATAAAGATTAATTAAATAAAGATTTGTTTTTAATATAACACAGTCAAACAAGGACTTTTGGGCCTCCGAGTGGCGCAGTGGTTAAAGCGCTCGCCCTATCATCCGGAGATCGCTAGTTCGAATCCCGGGTGGTGCTGTAACCTCTCGCAGCCGGAGGTCTAGAGAGAGCTGATTGGCCGAGCTCTCTCAGAGGGGAGGGATGAGAGGTACTTAGTGCTCCCACATTAATCACGGCTCTACAGCCAGTCAGGGGCGTCTGTGAGCTCGCGCAACGGAGGGAGCGGATAGCGCTGTCCTCCGAGTGTGTTACGCCACCCCCAACAGTGCGCGAGCGAGCAGTTCGAAAAGATGCGGTCGGCTGGCGTCACGTGGTTCGGAGGAAACACGTGATAGTCTTCGGCCCTCCCGGCTGAGTGGTAGTAGTAGCCTTAATGTGGGAGCCCCCTAGTGACGGGGAGGAATTGGACACGACTAAATTAGGGAGAAAATCGGGGAAAAATCCAAAAAAAAAAAAAAGGACTTTTGATTGTGCAGAATGACGAAACACAATTATCAGAGTCAAAACCACTTTTATTTCTCTATATAATCCGCTCCTACACTAATGCAATTATCCCAGCATTTCCCTAGTGCTTGGATACCATCAAGGTAGAAAGTTTTCTTAGTATGCTGTAGCCGTGATCTGACTGCACGCTTCACGCCTGAAAGACTGGCCTCCCAGGGTCACTTTTAATGGCCAAAACATGTGGAAATGGCTGGGAGCGAGGTCAGGAATGTACAGGGGATGTGGCAATAACTCACAGCTCAGTTTCTTTAATGTGTAATTGGTGTTAGTGAATGACTGTGTGTACAGTTCCCACAGACAGATATGTCTCTTCCTTAAGTTGATGACAGGTTACCCGTGGAGTTTCAAGGATCAGTCACTCCACTGATGTACAGGATTCTTTCAAATATCCGCGCCATTAAAATCTACTGCAAACATGAGACTCGTGATCGTACTGTGCTTGAAATATTCTGTAAATGTCAAAGTTTTGCATGTTCATTTGTGAGGGATTTCAGTCCCTGTTTGGCTTGAACACCCCTCTTACTGTATTTGGAAGCTAAATAAATTGAGTCCGGCGGCACGGTGGTGTAGTGGTTAACACTGTCGCCATGCCCCTCCGGGGTCCGGGTTCTCCCCGTGCTTAGTGGATTTCCTCCGGGTACTCTGGTTTCCTCCCACAGTCCAAAGACATGCAGATTAAGCTAATTGCCGCTCCCAAATTGCCTGTAATGTGTGAATGAGTGTATGTGTATGTGTGTGTGCCCTGCGATGGATTGGCACCCTGTCCGAGGGTGTACCCCGCCTCGTGCCCTAAGTCTCCAGAGATAGGCTCCAGGCCAGGCACAACCCTGGATACAGGATAAAGCGGTACAGACAATGAGGGATAAATTGAGTCCCAGGTAATTATTGTTATTTGGTTTTATCATATTAGGCAGTTTCTTCTATTAACTATTAGTAACTTCAGTTAAACTAATGTAAAAGATCCCATCAGTGAGTCCTGGTAGTTTAGTGGTTAAAACATCCAAAAGCTACTATATCTGATTACTAAATTATCACACATGTTACTGTTGTGACTCACCGAAAACTCACTTCAGTTCACTCTGTTCATTGTGATGTTTTTCCAGCAGCCATGTCCAGGGGTTAATGTGAGTCCAAACTGTAAAGCACTTGTACATAGCCACGCCTTAGGTCATTCTTCAAGCTGTTCAACAAACCATCTTATAATTAAACCCTCCCAGCTGTAGTTTAGGTGGTCATGCTGAGGGACATATGTAAGATTGTATTTGTTAGACAGGGGGGGGGGGGTCACATTTTCAGAACCAAAAGAGTGCCTACTGAAACATGCTCTGTGTTATAAGTTCCTTAATGACTCTGGAGGACTCTGGCCTCTGGAGACACTTGATTATTAGCATGGAGCACTTTAATAACAAACAGACAGTGGAGAACATGTTGAACTAGTTAAGCCATTGGCAGGAATGAGGACGTGTCCTCGGAAGGTGGAGTATCCATGTCCGTCACCTAAAATGTTTCAGCACACAGCAACGGATCAGCCATATTCTTGTCTTCTCCTGGTAACTAAATGTGATTTTAGTTCTTGCATTCTGTGCAATGTGAGTGGGGTGAGTTTGTTGACAGTTGAGTTTGTTGGGAACGGGATCTGCTCAATCACACTTTGTTCCAACACCTTGGTTCAGGATGTTTAATGATTTTTTTGCATGATCGTCATTATGTTGTATATTACTTCCAAAACCTGTCTGCCAGGAAATTAAATGAATGTGTGACACTTTTATATTTTTCCATGTACCCTATGACGTACCCGACACTTAATGAGTTTTCAAGATGCATTTCTGAAAAGAATGTTTCAAATTTAATAACTCCCATCCATAGCCAAGACAGAAAAGGAGCACTAGGCTCCCGATATCTATGTTGGGTATTAAATTGTCTAAAGGTATTCCTTAACGTTTAAATCACCCCCCAAAACAACAATGCCATATGAGACCGCTCCATTTTAACTCTGTAGAACCACTATTTTTAACCATACACCTTTCTGTTTATGCATGTTACCAAGTATGCAAAATTCATTTACTGCTACTGTTATTCTCCCACTGCCATGAAATCACCACGCATGAGTCAACTCCAGTAGTCTTTAACCCCTCAGGGGAAACTATGTGAGGTCCAGCATTTCCCACAATGTTTATCTGTCTGTCTCCCTATCACTTTTATAATTATCACCCTCTTCCGCCATCTTTCCCCTTGTTGCATTTTGTCATGGTCCGTTTGTCTTTGTGCACTTGACCATAATTCTGGCACAGAAACAAGTCCCGATGGATAACATTAAAATATAATTCATGGTGTGTGATGAGTGTGCAAGCATGCAGATAAGACTAATGTCTCTGCTACGTAATCGTCTGTCTGTCCAGATGTTTTTCCTCTCTTTTAGCGTCATTTTACTGTCTGTTTTCCTCTGCTGCCCTCTGAACAGGATTATCAGGAGTGTCATATGTATCTAGAGGGGGGGAATGGTTTCTTCATTAGATGATGCAAGATTGAAAAAGACACACTGTTATCCTATTTTATTTTGTTTCCCGGTTTCACCCGAATGAGTTTCCCACAACATTTTGCAAATATCAAAGATAGTATATGTGGCTTTGTTTGTATTTTATTTAAGCTTGTTTATTGAACACTTTCGTCATAGCCTTTTATGTAACTATTCATCAAAAAGCGCTGTTTTCAGGGATTTTATGGATTATTTTCTGACGACTGTCAAATTGTAAAGTGATCATTTGTTAGGTATGCAGTTATGAAAGTGAGAGTCTAAAGCCGCTGATGTTACAGGGTTAACTTTTATGCCGATATATACCGTATATACAGTGTGTGTGTGTGTGTGTGTGTGTGTGTGTGTGTGTGTGTGTACATACATATATATATATATATATATATATATATATATATATATATATATATATATATATATATATATATATATATAATATTACATACATACACACACCTTTATGCTTGTAATTCTTATTAGGAGTAAAGGGCTGCTCAGTGATTTTTTTTTATGGAATTTTACTAGGTACCACATAGTAAATTCTACATTGTTGGATTTTACATAGAAACATCAATAGAGAGAGAACCCAGCAGTGGCAGAGAGAGAGAGAGAAGTAGAGAGAGAGAGAGAGAGAGAGAGAGAGAGAGCTAGAGAGAGATAATTAATTAATTAATTAATTAATAATTATAACTTGCCAGTCCTAAAACCTTTGGACTTTTTTGTAAATATATTAATTTAACAATACAAATATAAATATAATATAAAAAAGTAAAATTATATATAATTACTGTGTGTGTGTGTGTGTGTGTGTGTGTGTGTGTGTGTGTGTGTGTGTGTGTATATGTATGTATGTATGTATATATATATATATATATATATATATATATATATATATATATATATATATATACAGTAAAAAAATTTCAATTATATATAATTACTGTATTATATATACAGTAATTATATATAATTTTACATTTTTATATTATATTTATATTTATTTTGTTATATTATTATATTCACAAAAAACAAATAACTAAACTAATAACAAATATAATATATATATATATATATATATATATATATATATATATATATATATATATATATATATATATATATATATATATATATATATATATAAACCTTTAGATTAATAGCCTACAGCCTTTACCACTGAGGGACCAAGTGAAGAGACCTTAAAGGGGTTTAGATTTATTCTTTCAAACAGAATAACAACCTGAAAGCAAGCAGGCATTTATATATCATCCCATAAAATATGTCAGTGTTATAATGTTAACAGTAAACGTTACAACCCTTGCACTGACACACGGCTTTATTTAAATACTCATTTAACATGTTTCCTTAATTTACTGTATGTCCATCAGAATGTGGAAAATGCGTGTAAAAAAAAAAAGTAGTGCTGTTATAAACATAAAAATACACGGTTATTTTCATATGCTTATTATGTGTTGAAAAATTTGTGGTGCCTTGGAGTGGAGTGTCGTCCCACCCCTTGTCTCATTCCCAGTGTTCCTGGAACTCTGAATCCAGCACGGTTCCACGGTTAAGAATGAGGAATAAATATAAAAAGAAAAGACAAAAATGTGAATCCTTTTTTTTATTATTATTAATAATGTTAGTAGTACATTTATCTTCAGTGTTGGTTTAAAACCTTTTAAATTGCATTTTGTTAGCTCACAATGGCCTTTTCAGGTGATTATACTTGTCATTTATAAATAACAGTATTCTGTAAAGGAATAACAAGATTAAGACAAGAATGGAACGCATAGTCTGTTAAAGCGGATTTGGTGATTCACTGCTGGTCCATTCGTTCTTACTAGAAATACTTTTGCAGATTAAATCACTAAGTGTCTGATCTAGACCAATCAGCAGCAACCACATGTATGTAGGTATGTAGCCCAGTCCTTTTTTTTTTTTTTTTTTTGTGGATGACATTTTATCTGTACACATAAAAAAAAAAAAAAAAAAAAGTAGTGGCCAAAAGTATGTGGACACCCACGCACCACATTAATATATATTTGTTTAACATCTCACAGGAGCTTTAATGAGCTCAGACAATGATGTTGGCCACAAAGGCATCAACATCCTAAAAGTTTTTTTACCCCCCTCCTTCTGTGGCAACATTTATTTGAAGTACTTAGAGAGAGACACATTATTATTTTTGTTTAATATTTCCCACTGTACAACCAGTGGATTTTAAATGAAGCAAGTGATTTAAGTGCAGACAGACAGTGCAAAAAAGAAAAATCCATTAGCCATTCAGGTATTATAACCATTTCACCGTCTCAAGAATAAGTAGACAAACTAACATAATCATAAATATTAGGATTACTTTTAATTCTTGCATGCAAATCCTTTGTAGTCAATGACTGTCTGGATTTTGCTGCGTTCCTCCCTTGAGCTGCTTTGCCAGACCTTTACTACACCTGATTTCAGGCTTGGGGATCTTTCTGCCTTCAGTTTGCTTTTTAGGAATTCTTATTAGGAGTAAAGGGCTGCTGATGAATGACATTGCATGCTTACTTGGGCTGAGGTCAGGTGACCTTTAGGAACATTTATTTGTTTTGCCTTAAGAAGCTCTTCCATCATGTACATGTATAATTTTGAGTCATTATCCATATGCGTACCCATATGTGAATTCTAAACTAATCAGTTTTATAGCGTTTGACTAAATTTAAGAAAGAAATTATAGCTTTATTCACTTCAGAGTTCATCCTGCTACTTTTGTTAGGAGGAAATGAATGGCTCATGTTCCAAACGTTACCACATCATCATTAAGCACCAGTGAGCCAGTCCCATTGGGAGCCATACTGTCCATGCCCGTGCCATATGACACTACCTCCTCATGTTTGAAAGATGATGTGGTATGTTTTGGAACATGAGTCATTTTTTTCCTTCTCCATGCGCTTCTTTTTTCTTTATTTAAGCAAGCAAAGTTGATTTCATGTTTCATTGATTGTATTCACTTGTTCCTGGATGCCTTGTTTCCCTTATTATGTTCTCCTGATTCCAGTGATAATGTAACTCAATCCACTGTTTCTCCACATGTCTTTGCAAAATTGAATTGCAAAAACTGTCAATACCTATTATTGTTTAGAGTTAGTTTGTTGGTGTTTGATCCTTGCATATTCAATTCAGTTCAATTCGGATTTCTTTACAGTATACTGTATGGCGCTTTTAACAATGGTTGTTAATGGTCGCAAAGCACCTTACAGAATCAAGCAAATATGGAAATGAGGAAATATGTGTAAATCATAACTGTCAGATTGTGTCTGATGAGCAGGCCCAAGGCGACGGTGAAGAAACCTTTAGAGGAACCAGACGCGACAAGGAACCCATGCTCAATTGGCTATGTATGTATGTATGTATGTGTGGGGGTTGGACAATGAAAGTGAAACGCCTGGGGCTTATACGTGGCGCAGTGGTAAAGTGCTGGCCCTTTCATCCGTAGATTGCGAGTTCGATTCCCGGGTGATGCTGTAACCTCTCGCAGCCGGAGGCCTAGAGAGAGCTGATTGGCTGAGCTCTCTCAGAGGGGAGGGATAAGAGGTACATAGTGCTCCCACATTAATCACGGCTCTACATTCAATCAAGGTTGTCTGTGAGCTCATGCAAGTGGATGGAGCGGATAGCGCTGTGCTCAGAGTGTGTTACGCGGCCCCCAACGGTGTGTCGGCGAGCAGTTTCGAAAAGATGCGCTCGACTGGCCCCACGTGGTTCGGAGGAAACACTTGATGGTCTTCGACCCTCCTGACTGAGTGGCAGTAGTAGCCTTAATGTGGGAGCCCTTTAGTGACGGGGAGGAATTGGACACGACTAAAATTTGGGATGCCTTCAGGATACAATGTTTGAACCAATGGCTGCACATGGTCCTCCAGAATTGTTCGGTAGTCCTTAATGGTGACGCGCTCATCTAGCACAAGTATTGGGCCTAGGGAATGCCATGATATTGCAGCCCAAACCATCACTGATCCACCCCCATGCTTCACTCTGGGCATGCAACAGTCTGAGTAGTACACTTCTTTGGGGCTTCTCCACACTGTAACTCTCCCGGATGTGGGAAAGGCAGTGAATGTGGACTCATCAGACAACAATACATGTTTCACATTGTCGACAGCCCAAGATTTTCACTGCTGGCAACATTGAAACCGACGTTTGGCAATGGCATGAGTGACCAAATGTTTGGCTATAGCAGCCCGGCCATATACATCAACCCTGTGGAGCTCCTGACAAACACTTTTGGTGGAAACAGGACAGTTGAGGTGCACATTTAATTCTGCAGTGAGTTAGGCAGCTGTGATTTTACGTTTTTTGGATACAATGCGGGTTAACACCCGGACATCCCTTTCAAACAGCTTCCTCTTGCGTCCACGGTTACTTCTGTTGGATGTGGTTTGTCCTTCATGGTGGTATGCTGACATTTCCCTGGATACTGTGGCTCTTGATTCATCACAAAGACTTGCTGTCTTGGTCACAGATGCGCCAATGAGAGGCGCACCAACAATTTGTCCTCTTTTGAACTCTGATATGTCACCCATAATGTTGTGTCTATTGCAATATTTTAAGCAAAACTGTACTATAACTCTGCTAATTGAACCTTCACACATTGTTCTTGCTGGTGGAATGTGCAATCAATGAAGATTGGCCACCAGGCTGGTCAAATTTAGCCATAAATCCTCCAACACTAAATTAGCCATTGTTTCATTTTCATTGTCCAACCCCTGTGTGTATATATATATATATATATATATATATATATATATATATATATATATATATATATATATATATATATATATTTTCTTTTATGAGCATAGATTAATTTATGTGTATGTTTTTGACCCCTGCACTGAAATCTGGCTTTGATTTTTGGATTTCCCCAGTAAAGCTCTTGCGGCATGTACACACATGTTCCCTGTCTTCAATCGACGATTACACATATGGTGAATGTGCAGTGAATACATACACTAATCTAAAGCCTGCTTCTTCATATTAGAGAAGAACAAGATCATATGTTTCTGGCTAACAGCTGAGTTCAGTTCTATATTTAGTAGACAAGCAATAGTGATCGACACTGTTTGGTCTGAGACAGTGGATAAGTACTGGAACATATTGGCGATAAGGAAGGGTTGTAACTAATAAACACTTGGAAGAACACTTTGATATAACTATACTCCTATCATTCAAAGATAGGAATCCACCCAATAACATGTCAAAACTCCGTAAGTTTATTCTCATACAGTATATACTGTAGCTACATTACATGTATGAAATAGACCAGGATTTATTCTGTTTGTGTGCCGGTGGCTTGAGACTCTGAAGAAGGAGTGAGTGGTAACTGTGGAGCTCATGTGAATTACTGGGCAGTAACACTAATATTCCACCTGCAATGCATTTAAGCCATGGGCAGGCACTTTGTTGGCCACTCCTGTGTTTTATTACTCTGACAAAGAGCACAGCAAAAAGAGGGCAGTCTGTGAGTTTTTCCATTTCTCCTTACAAAGACCCAGCATCTGGGTTATGCAGCTGCTTGTCATCAAATTGCTAGAACTACAACGTGGAATAATGATAAAAATAATAATAAAAAAGATTAAAAAAAAAAAAAAGAGATATCTTTATTGTAGTATATAAGCTGAAAACACTGGTAATTGCTTGATGCTTTTTAATTTTGCAGAGAATCTGATTATTTTTCCTATAATTGTTATTTTGGCCTTCACCGAGTAAGGTAGAGGTTGTATAAAGGGAATGAATTATATAAATAGACTTGCTACAGTGATGGCACCCAAATACTTTCTACACACAGTCACTTTCTCAAGACACTCATTTTTCTTTCTATATTTTTTTTTGTAAGACTCAAATAGCACACTAGCTACCATGAGTCTAATGAAATATGCATCTTTCATGCATATTTGTTATAAGGCTGTTGTGCCAAAGTTCTCTCTCTTTCTCTCTCTCTCTGTCTTGCTCACTCTCTTGTAAACCATAATCTGTTAATAAGCAGCGTTACAATATATGTTTAGATTTAAGCGATGGTGTTAAAGGAGATCCTTTCAGAGTTCCAGTCTGCTGTAGATCCACAGGCATCTACTGTGTCCGCTGTGTTGCCAGCGTGATTTCAGAGCATCACACTGTGATGACATAATGATTTCCAATTTCCTTCAGAGAAGTTACTGTGACTGAGGTAATGAGCAGTTATTACAGAACTCCAGTCACTTAGGGAGGTATAAACGCTCCATTTCAGGGCTTACAACTGACTGATAAAATTTCCTACAAGTTTCCGCGGTGGACAACATCCTTGGTGATCGTTATATGACATCAGTCATCAGGGTCCGGGTTTATTATTCGGTTATTCGTTCCAAGGATGCATCATTGATTTTAAATCCGATGCAGGCAGCTACAGGGAGCCGTCGTAGGGATCGGAGCGACGGGGTGGTGTAAGAAAACTTGGGAAGGTTGAAAACAAGTTGTGCAGCTGTGTTTTGGATCAGTTGCAAAGCGCAAACGGTGCACAGAGGCAGACCTGCCACGAGCGAGCTGCAGTAGCAGAGGCTTGAAATGACAAACACCTGAGAGGCCAATGTAGATAAGAATAGACAAATCCTTATGATGTTGTAAAGGAGAAATGAACATGAGTATGTAATATTAGCAGGGTGAGCGAGAAAGGACAGCTGATTGTACCAAATGTACGATTATAGCGATTTCCAGGGAGATCACAAGATCGTGCCCAGAGAATGAATGACCCGGGTTGAATAGCTTTTCGGTTTTGCTGGGATTAAACTTAATCTTCTTTCGAGATGCCATTCTTTCCAAGTCATAGTTGATTCCCATCTGTCTCTCTATTAGAGCACTCTCCCAACAATTACTACAGATGCCAGCTCACCACATCTTTTTAACCTGCTGCTTATGCAACATTAGGGACAATATGATGTATTTAACTTAAACTTGCTCCTGGTTGCTCCCATCAAGGGGGTCGCCTCAGCAGACCATCCAGTCTGCACCCAATTTTGGCACAGGTTTTATGCCAGACGCAACCCTCCCACTTTTACCATGCTTGGGACCGACACTGCATGCAGTGGCTGAGTAGTATGGGGTGTAGCAACCCACCAAAGGCGGGGCTCCCACCCGGCTCCTCAGATCCCCAACAGAACCACCTAGAGCCACCCCTCCCCCCATCCCCTCCCCCCATCTTGAGCCTATTTAAAATGTCAATTTTGGCCTCCGAGTGGCGCAGTGGTTAAAGCGCTCGCCCTATCATCCGGAGATCGTTAGTTCGAATCCCGGGTGGTGCTGTAACCTCTCGCAGCCGGAGGTCTAGAGAGAGCTGATTGGCCGAGCTCTCTCAGAGGGGAGGGATGAGAGGTACTTAGTGCTCCTACATTAATCACGGCTCTACAGCCAGTCAGGGGCGTCTGTGAGCTCGCACAACGGAGGGAGCGGATAGCGCTGTCCTCCGAGTGTGTTACGCCGCCCCCAACGGTGCGCGAGCGAGCAGTTCGAAAAGATGCGGTCGGCTGGCGGTCGGCTCATAGTCTTCGGCCCTCCCGGCTGAGTGGTAGTAGTAGCCTTAATGTGGGAGTCCCCTAGTGATGGGGAGGAATTGGACACGACTAAATTAGGGAGAAAATCGGGGGGAAAAAAAGTCAATTTTGGGTTCAACTTTATAGCAATGACTTATTTTATTTTACCATTCTACCCCAACCCACCTACACAAGTGGTTCATAAATTATTCACCTTATACAGTATAATCTATATTCACATCAAGATAGGCTTTGAACGCTTTATCTATTAAATTGAGGTGGACTGTGTAGGCTGTCTGCTTTCATGTTGGGGTTATTATGGACAGCTACTTCACAGTTAAGGCCGCTAGAGCAGAGCTGCATGACCCTCATTACAGAGAGGCTATCATCCTCTCCCAACGATTAATAGCCGTTGTTAAAGAGAGTTAAAAATGTGCCTTAGATTACATGATCAAAGCTAAATAACAGGAGAAGGTGAAATTAAACAATGGAGGACAGAGTATAAATTGATGCATGTTTTCTTACATGTGCTTCAGAATGTGAGGGGAGTTTCATATAAACTGTCAGCATAAATTCTCGATAAAAACAGCAACTTTTCTTATTTTTTACAGCTCTTCCATTTTTCTTTGTGCTGCAAATCATGAATTATTGTGCTTTAGTGGCGAGCTTTGGTTGCAAAGATCCTTAGACCAAAGTCATTATTTTTCATCCCTTGATTAATATCTGGCCTCGGACAGCATAACGGCTTGGTAGGAAACAAGGTGCAGAGTGGAAGTGAAGCCAGAGAAGAAGTCATCCACATCCATTTTATGAGGCCATAAAGGAGCGGTAGTGTCCTGCTGGTGTCTGCGTCTCATGTTGCAGATCTTGCGCCAGGCGTCCTTTATACACTACATCACCATCATAGACATGCATATAAAGCGGGGAATTAAATGTCTGGACAAAAATGTATTTAAAAGAATCAACTAAAACAAGGATGTTAAAACATTTCTTAATGTATCAGAACTGGTCTTACTGTACATGCGATGATTTCATCCAATAGTGCAATGACCCCTTTTGGACAATTCTGATCAAGGAAAAAGATCCAGGCTTTTGTGCCACTTTGGAAAAGAAAGCAATTAACTGAACAGCACGTGATAAATTTAGTCAGACATTAGACTCAAAGTTTTCCCTGCATTCTTTCAATCCTCTTTACCTCATTGGAGTAGCACATATATTTGCACTACATAAAGCATCATACATACTGTATATAATTTGTATAGGTCACATGGTACTGTCAGCCAATTAATTTAACCAATTAAAATTTTATTTAAATTATGATTAAAATTTGGTTAATATTTTAACTTCAAATGACACATTTCTTTAAAAGGTTTTAGAAAAGCTTGAAGGGGCAGATACTATTACTACTACTTCTGTAGGTGCAGTGTTCTCTTCCCCTCGTGTCCATGTGGGTTTCTTCATATCACGTCCCATAAACATGCTACTGTAGCAGGTGGATTGCTGACTCGAAATTATCCGTAAGTCAAACATCAAATGAGTGAAAGTGTCTGTGCATGGATCCTTGCGGATGGAACTGTTATGCTATATAGGGGCGTATTACTGGATTAAGCCTGGTGTTTCTAGTTTTGGCTTCAGATCCAGTGCAGCCCTGACCAGTATAAAGCATAACAGGATAAGTTACCGGTTTTACTGTTCTGTGTTGTTAATGTGTAGAAACGCTCATGAAGTAATATGAGGATATTGAACACTCCCGTCAAAGAATCGCCACAGTGGACTATCCGATCGTCATACAACTTGGCACTGATTTTATGCTGGACGCACTTCCCTCCCGTTCTATCCAGGCTCCGGGGCTAGGAACCGAGCCTGGGCCTTCGCCGTGGAAGGCGAGAATCCTATCAGTGAGCCAAGGATATATAACACTGTTCTTCTGTTATTAAAAGCGATCACATCCTTTTAAAACACGAGGTGAGAAAGTGGCAATAAAATTAAACAATGCAAACAATACAAATGTGTTAACTGAATTTTTATTTGTTCGTCATTTATTTTTACTCGCTTGATTATAAGCTGATTAGATTCATTTGGAAAAACACTAATTCAATCACACAGCAGGGTCGTGTCTCATGGGAAAGTCGTGCAGATGTTGTCTGTGTGTCCCACCTAAGCACATGATAATAAATAGCCATCTGTCTGCTGACTGTGCTCATGTCCATGTGTCTGGCAGCTGTGTTAGGGAGGGGGTAGCCGGTCGATTATGTAACACAGCACATAATATCAGTATCACTTATACTAAACACAGACACAGTGCCTCCACTTTATGAACATCCATCTAAATGAATCTGTTGTATATTTGAATTTGTTCACTTTCCTAGAGCTTAGAAAACATAATTGTTCTTTGAACAAGAGTTCACTTCGTGCAGGTTCCTGGAATTATGAACGTTTTCTGTTGCACGAGCTGTTTGACTTAGTTAGACAAACGTTTCTGAAAGTTGATTTTGTCCTGGAGAAAATATCTGGATGGAAAATAACTGCAAGGATAAACATTAGGAAACATTGTACATCATTTCTGTTTTTTTTTCGGGCAAGAACTGGAGTTACATTTTCTGTTTGAAGTGAGCATTAGAAAATAGATAGAAAACACATGAGCTCTGAAGACAAAGATAAACAGAAATATGTAGAAGAGAAATGAATAACTCAAGTGTGGATACAATGTTTTATGATCAGAATGTTTTACGGTCAGTTTTTAAATGTACATAGATTTTCCCATTGCTTGGCCCACCGATTCGGTTTTGTTTGATCATCATCCAGTGTCATGCAGCTCTGTTCCTGGGTAGCCATACTGTATGTTCGTCATGATTGTACCTGAGAACCAGTTACTGTATGTTCAATTCTGCCAATAATTTTCCTGTACTTCCTGCAATTTTCGGAATACATGACTAACTTTAAATAATAAACCTTAATAATCAAAACCAGCAATCATGTTTATTTACCATGTGCACAAAATGTCAGTGACAGTTTTGCATTAATTGCTTGTTGTGAGGCTCACAAACTCTACAGCTGTGCAATATACAGTAAAAATATGCTTCCAATAATATAACAGACGGAGAAGATGAGGAGGATGATTATTTAGAAATACAGACTGTTTGCAAATGCAATATGTAAAATGAGCTAAATATTTTACTAACTGTGTGTATTACATAATTTCAGACTTACAAAGTTACAAAATGGAAAAATTGTTCAGACCATAACAACATACTAAGTGGCTAACTCGAGTGATGTATTTTTATTTATTTATACAGGAAACTGTACTTTCAGTGTTTTAGATGTAGCAAACAAATATGTTTTTATGTTTGTTGAATAATATAAAGCTAATACTTACATATACGGAATAATTCACTCTTTGTCTATGTCTGATGCTGAGTGCAGCCATGTTGATGTGATGTCATTCTGTACGGAGGGGGAAATTCAGATTTGGGAATAATTTGGGCATTTCATGTTATTAAAGACATTCTCTCCATTTCCTCTTTTGAAAAAAAAAAAAAAAAAAAAAACGGTTCACCAAACTCTGTAAAAATAGTAAAAGTACCCTAATGTACTAAAAGTCCCCGATTTACAAACATTGGAGTTACGAATTTCTCGCAGATACGAACGAACCACGTAGAACATTTGTAGCTGCGAACAAATTATGGAAGTAGCTCAGATGTATTGTAGAACACATAGATACTGCAGTGTACCATATACCAATATTTACAAGTGTATATATAATATTTTCAGTGCGTTAGTGAATATATAAAATGTGTAAAGTCCGGTATATTGTATGTTTGAGGTGCAGGAGAACTAAGTAGGCCACATCGGTTTCAATGATAGAAAATGGCTGTCCTGTAAAATTGTCTTAATGCTGAATAATCTTAATGTCCTCAACAACATCCTAAATTCCTCAACAAAACACAATTCACCGTCCAGTACAGCAGAAAACAGCTCATAGACAAAAATGCCGTCCAGGACTCCCCTCGCGATTTAAAGGCGCAGAGACAACACTGTGAGGTTAGGTGCAGTTACGGTTTTTGACCACATGATGGCAGTGTGGGGAAAGGGGTCAGAGATTTTGTCTTGATTAGTATAAGTGGATTGATTTGCTTTACATTTTATATTCGTGTTAAAGGCGTATAAGACTCAATTTGTTGGACTTGAGAACAAATCTGACTTATGAATGTGCTCCCGGAACCGAACTTGTTTGTAAGTCAGGGACTAACAGTATTGGCTATAGATAGTCCGCTAGTCTTAAACCCTTTTGCACCTAACGGAGATACCTAGATCTAGTTATGTTTATTTTTTCCTAGAAAGATAGATGCTTTTTGTGCATTTTTTTTTATTGGAATTATGGCACATATGCCAATAATGTAATAATTGCAAGTTTGTACAAGATTATATATTTAAATTTAGTTAAATTCATAATAAAGTAAAGTTTTCCTTAATGGGACAGTATGAGTATTGCCTTCTTTAGCTCAGTAGAGCTTTGTGGTACATATTTTTAAAATAAAATGATGAAAGCATCAACAATTGCAAATTTTCCCTAAATTGTAAAAAACAATGCTAAAGGCGTCCAAAATATGCAATAATCTCCTTTGAACAGCTGATATTGAGATGTGTCTGCTACTTATGCACTGTAAACCCGAATAAGTTGACAAAACTTAAAAGATTTGAGGTAATCAGTTACATAAAACTTAATAAAAGTAATGATGTTTCCAATTTTAAGTAAACAGAACTATCAGTTTTTGAGTTTGTTGTACTCATTCATATTAATCATTCTTTACTTGCATTATTGAGCAAGTAACTCATACTGTTTAATAGCAATAGCTTTTTTTTTTTTTTTAGTTGTTGGAAATCAAATAAATTGTTGGTCTTTCGGCTGCTCTCAGCAATGGGTCGCCACAGCAGACGATCCGGTCCACACACAAGCTTGGCACAGGTTTTACACCAGATGCCTTTCCTGACGCAACCCTCCCATTTTATCTGGGCTTGAGACAGACACTTCACCCAGTTTTTGGGAATCGAACCTAGGCCTGACTGTTGTTTTTGTTTTTGTTGTTGTTACTCAATTATCCAAATCTTCATGCGTTATTTCGTAGTTTTCCAGTATTGTTCTAGAATGTAGAAAATATGAAATTATTGATTGTATATTTAAATATCAGGTATGGTATTAATATGAGGCAAATGAAAGAGTAAGGTAATAGTATTACGTCAGAAATGTTCCGTTTGGAAAAATTTGGCATTCTTTTTTGGCCTATTCATCTGTACCACATCATTTCTCACTGTATTAGTGGACATTCTCAGATCGTTCAAGTTCATTGAAGTCTTTGATGCTCTATGTCCTATTTCAGAACCTTTCTAAAAATCAGTAGATAGTAGCCTTTATCTTAAGTCAAGTGTGATAACCTCTTCACCTAATTTTTTTCAAAGACTCTTCTTCATTATTTAATGTTGTCTGTCATCAGAGTAACCTAAGGACGCACACACATCTGTACACCGTGGTATACTTCCACTGTATAACACTTTTGTCTGTTTACCTATGAAGTGCTGGAGCTGGAGCTCAGCAAAGGACTGATCGGTTGTGTTTTGCTTTTAGCCCTTGGATACTGTTTCCTACTGTTTCTGCACAGCATGATGCAAACACAACATACCACTGGGCTAAAGCTTTAATCTGGTGTGTCATTGATTTGACAGATGCAGTCCAATTGCTTTACATTAAAGAAAGCATAATATTTGCTATATGTTTAAAAACGCAAGTAATAGGTTCATACTCAGCTGCTTATATTAAAGCCAAATATAACAGTCTTTCATATATTCATGTCAATGGACTATTTTGACTATTTGGCCAAAATAATATTGTGTCAGTTTCCTGACACAAGTCTACCACATGCCGAAGTTGAACGTCTCACCTGGAATCTAAAAACTGCTGACTTAATAGTACATATTCAAAAGCCGTAGCAAGAGTAATGACTATTCACTATACACTTTCCATTTGAGTCTGGCTGCTTTCAAGGTTTCTTCCTCATGTTGTCTCAGCATATTTTTTCTTGCCACTGTTTTGGGATCAAAATTTATGCCTGTTTTTTTGTTACAGCTTTCTTTTGATTGCTAAACGTGTTCTACAAATCTGCAGTCATGCTTGCATCTGAATGTCAGCAGGTTTACGTTGAGAAAGTTATCAGAAATATTCTGTAATGTAATATACAGTATATGAAATATTTAACCATATAATACTAATATCCCTAGGCAATATGCAAGATATTGTTGAGTCAGCCATCTGTACACTACAATACAGCAATCTGTTCTATGTAATCTTCATATTGAATGTCATATTATTTCTGTGCTATATATTTTTCTGCACATGCTAACCCAAAATTACTTCATATTTATATATTTATTAAGATTTGCATTCCTTTCATTCAGGTAATATATATATATATATATATATATATATATATATATATATATATATATATATATATATATATATATATATATATATATATATATATATATATATATATGTGTATGTGACAAATAAAATTTAAATTTTATATATATATATATGTATATTCAAAAATCTGGCAAACGTAATATTTTCAGTGTTTATTTCATCTTATGCCAGTGCTCACTGTTTTAGATGGTGTTCCCACCCAGCCAAACCGATAGAAAAGACCAAAGACCAATAGAGAAAACAAAGTCCTTATTCTAGTAGCACTAAATTTTAATAGGTCATAAAATAACACTCAAAATTCACAAGGCTGTACAGACTTTTTAAAACTCGTCACAGGACTCTATTTCATAACTGCAACTGCCATATTATTTGATGTACAAGAAATTAATGATTAAGTAGTGAGTTAATCATTTTTTAAATGAGAAAACTAATCAAACCTATAGATGTAAAAGCTGTGCATTCAATTTGCAGTAGAAGTAAACGCAGTTTATAATAAAACACGCAAAAAATCACTTTAAAATAAAGTACAATAAAATTAATAATTTTTTAAAATCACATTGCATTTTTTTTTCAAAATAGCAAGCTATCAAATTCATAACATTATTTATGTATGTATGTGTGTGTGTGTGTGTGTATGTATGTATGTATGTATGTATGTATGTATGTATTTATTTATTTGTTTGTTTGTTTATATGTGCCAAGTATAAATCTTCTGTATCCAAATCTGCAGGTTTGATGATCAAAATAAGAACTGGAGTGCTATATGTTTATATAAAATGTTTTATATATATTTTAATATGTGAAATTTTAAAGGGATTATGAATGTTCTATAGTGCATAACATTGTGCTTCACTGCCTTTCATTGTGCAATGGAATCATTTATTTCCATGATATTACTCATTCCATTTTTACATGGCTCAAAAAGTGACATATAGTAGTATATGGTAGTATATGGTAGTAATATAAGTACTGCATGTTAAATAGTAAGTATGTATATACAGACTATATATGTCAGAAAGCACATATTTAATTATTTCATGCAGATGAAATAAATATAAATAAATAAATCCTGGAACAAAACTGTCATTTTCTTCTTCTTCTTCTAAAAAAAAAAGCAGACTCTCTCATTCTCTCTGCTTGCCTTTCTCACTTTTGACCTCAAACTTTCTATGATTTAATCCTCACAAAATGAATGGTAAGATTTTCCAGGCATGGTGCATGACCTACTTTTAAAAGACATAGTTAAGTAGCATGTGGAAAACAGTTCGAATCCTGCTTGAGTTTACCATGCTGGACTGCACTTGCAATTACAAATAATTAGACAAGATTAAATCAGTGCAGGCACATAACAAAGGCCTATAACCCGCCGCAGACAAAATGGTCAACTTCATAACGTCACTGTAACTTGGGGTTACTTCAAGGAAGACACATGGATGATTCAGACCGTTCCAGAATTGTTGACAGCGTTTACAAAAAGCAGACATAATTACTTTATGAAATAAATATTACTCACAATATGGATCAGATTTTACACTCATGGAGTTAAAAGAAATGATTACGTTTCCCTTTAACAAAAAAGAACCCCATAAGAAAAAATGTTCAATTAATAAATTTCCCTCGTTATTAATGTGAGATAGCATTTAAAATAAATACACAAACACACTGCTTTTGTTAAAACATATTAATTCATTTCAGGCTCCAGGAATCCAGGCTCCTGCTGTTGACTGTCTCTGCTAAGAATTTGTATGCTAATAGAAATGTCTTTGCCATTTATCACCACAGGGGAAAAACAATAGGCTGTCAAGAAGAAATGGATATAAAATACTATTGTGTCAAATCTGGGCTATAATCAACAAGTACTATTTCAAAATCCTGTGAAACAGGCCCCTATGGACTATTCATTCTATGATCTGGTGTGATTATTGTCTACCTCCTCACTTTGCAACTGAGTTTTCTTTTTGTTTTTTCCAGAGCTGCATTAAAACAGTTTATTGCACATAGATCCTCACTGATATGCTACAATGGATTATTAATGCTTTTTGGTTGCACTGTGGTTAGTGGTCTGGGGCACTTGTGAATAGTGGCGGTACAAGGAATGTTGCCAAGCACCATGATATTTTATCACCACGATTCATGAATTCTCTGCATTCTTTTTAAAGACATGCTAAAAAAAGAAACTCATATAATAATAATCATAATAATAATAATAATAAATATGGGCAGCCCTTTCCTCATGAGCAGCAGTTTGTAAATGACATGGTGATTTCATGTGTCTGTGAGGAAGCAAGCTCTTTCCTTCACCCTCGGTGCTTGTCCAAGTATCGGTTTTTGCATGTTCTATTTACTTCATACTTGTTTTTCTAAGAATTCTTGAATTGGCAAAAATACAAAGGATATATTTAATGATGTAAAGCATTTGCAATTTTTCCAGACACTACATAGGCTGTTGACATATTAGAGACAAATAAAGAGATATCAGTTATTAATCAGGGCCTGGATGACTGTGGGGGCTGAAATGACAAAACTGACCTGTATGGAAATAATTTGTGTTTTTAAACTCTGCATGTAGTTTCAAAAACCTAAAGAAACCATTGTTTGTTGAAGAAATTGACAGAAACTACTCCTACTGATTTATACCCTTCCTCTATGAATCATAATCAACAAAACTCTTAAATCAACATTACATTTTTTTAAAAACACAAAACTTCAATTTTTTTTTTTTTTTCACCATAGGAACGATCATCTGCAAGAAAATTATGATTGTATGGACCTTATTAGCACATTTGATTTTATCACTATGGTTTAATGTGTTTCGTTAGAATTACATAATTAAATAAACTGCATTCGCAAACTGGATTATTTCATTTTGTTACATTTTGAACAATAAACATTGTCTTCTATACAAATATTTATAGACTCAAGAGATGCCAGAGATGATTGATGATGATGATGATGATGATGATGATGATTAATATTTTGCTAATTTTATAAGGAAGAGACATACAGTAGGCTACTAAACATGTATCAATTTGTTGGTTCCTCGTTGCTGGGAAGAGATTATTCACAAACTAATTGTTGTCTGTTCTCATACTCTTCCTCTCTTCATACTGTATGCAGTTGCTAGTGCTTATGCTTGCAGTTACTGCAGCATGAGGATGATGGGTTGGACGCCCCCAAGTCTCCCACCGGGGTGGGGAGGAATGTTATTCTTTGCTTGCCAATTACATTGAATTGAGTAAACCAACCACTTTATAATGTTTTTTAAGAGTAATTCGAATGTATTATTATTATTATTATTATTATTATATTTGTGAGGGTGACACGATGGCTTAGTGGTTAGCACTGTCACATTGCACCTCCAGGTTCCCGTCTCAAGTCTGTGTGCATGGAGTTTGCATTTTCTCCCCGTGCTTGGTGGGTTTCATCAGTGTACTCCGGTTTCCTCCCACAGTCCAAAGACGTGAGGCTAAATTGCTCGTAGTGTGTAAATGAGTCTGTAAGTATGTGTTCCCTACGATGGATCGGACCCCATCCAAGGTACCCCACTTTGTGCCCTAAGTGTCCTGGGATAGACTACAGGCCCCCTGTGACATTGTATAGAGGATAAGTATGTGTAAACCCAACTACAGGCAAATGTTGCACAATTAAACACTCTTACATTATATTAAATAGTGATGTTTTATTCATAACCCAACGTTGAAGTGATTGTCTCCAGGACGTTTTCATCAACGCAGATTGATTGGTAGAACATGTATTATTATGTAACACCCTGTTCCCAAACATGCTGTGCTTGATAATGGAAATATGGTTCCAGACAACCATTTTAAACAAAGGAGGATACAAAACAGATTACCGCTGGAGCACGTCTTTATTCAGGAGCTGAAATGAGTGCAAAATGTGCTCTGCTTTGCTAGGGTCCATCCTTAAAACAAAACAATTACTGTCACCAAGATCAACGGAAAGTAATGCCTGTCCAAAGGAGAGATGATTGAGCTAGTTCACTTCGGATTTCCCCTTTGTATGAACTGATCAACACATTTTTTCCTCTAAATGCCAAGTGAAACACAAACATGTTAGACTTTTGTGATAAAGAACTTCTGGTCCTTGAGATAATATTTTCCACAAAGTAGTATGAAGAACAAACAAATATGCTCCAAAACTACATGACTGGATGACTGCATGGCAATAAATATAAAAAAATTGTTGTTTCTGGATGTGTAGAAATGTCAACGGATAATAGGAAACCTATTTGACAGGGTTGGAAAATATCAATGAATTTTAATGTCAAATAAATGAACCATTTACTCTTGTTCTTAGAATGTGTGCGGACAAGGAAAATAAGTGACTTGCTTGATTAATTTTACAAACTATAATTAAGATGATAATGCTATTATAAATTCATAATATTGCCAGACCATATAGAAATCCTTGTCCTAACCTACAGTATGTATTATTTTCTCACCTGTTGTTCACATGACTTTTTTTCTGTTATAAGAAAAAAAAAAAAGTAAGATTGCCAGTTTTCAGATCAATGAACCCTTCCCTTATTTCTCTCACTTATTAAAATGGTATTATATATATATATAAAAAAAACATGAATGATGTACATAGTATCTTTATTCAGTATTCGACCTTTCCTGAGCAAATAAAATTACCTTTTTATCTGCCCTAATATGGGCAATATTTCCAAGCCAACTGCCATTCAAGGTAAGAGGATAGAAAACATGAGTACAAAGTTATTAATAAAATTACAAAAAATATGTTCATGGACAATTTGTTACATCATTATTGTATAGGCCATTGCAATTGTAAGGCTTGAGATTCGTATCAAACAACTTAACATCGCCAGCAGTAATAAGAAGCCATCAACGCCATTTTCACTGGCAATTGTTCAGGATAAAATGTTCCTGATGATGTTGTTAATAAACTGAGCACACATGCTTGTATTTCCTCATATACAGACTGCTTTGTAAAAGTGCTTAATAATGCAACAGTTAAAGAGAAAATGTTATTTTAATTATTATATCCTCTCTGACAGAAACAGTATGTTGGTTTAGGCTGTACTTGCTGTGGTTGGCAATAGTTCATTTATGGACTTGGCAAACAGAGAGATTGTAGGAGGATGAATTGTAGCTGCCAGAGATAACTGGCATTCAGAATGTCCTTTGCTACCATTTCCCAGGGATTGGGACCCCGCACTCGTACCAGCCCACAAACTGATGAGCTGTACGCCTTCCAATGGGCCCAAAACCTACAGGCTCTTGTCTATATGATCGATAGTAACCTGAAATGTAGAGAAGGTTGTATGATTAGTGCTCATGATGAAAAGTAGGCACTAATGCCAGAACAAAATGCACTGTATGTTGCCTGGATTTGTACCTTGAGCTTGGGGTAGGTAGAAGGAAAGGGTTTGTGGTCCTGTTCTTCCATCCAGATGTGAGTCTACAAACTGACAGTGGTCTTCTCCATTGCCAAAAGAATCAGCAATACTATAGAAAGTTTCTGAAAATGTAGGGAAAAGAATAGGTCTTATCCTTTCTAAACTGAAAGGGAGCAATTGCAAGCTTAGGTTTTTGGAGACATTTGATCGAATTTGATAAAGAGTATGGAAATATGAATGGTACAGACTGAACCTGAGCAGGGGTGCCAAATTAAGAATCTGTTTGGGCCACATCAGTGATTTTTCTGGCCTCTTTAACAACAGATTATCTAGTCTATTAAGACCAAGAACCTGTTTCTATCCATGCTGTACATCTAGGAACCTCTGTTGTCCAACTAGGGGCTCTGGAGGCCAATGGTGACCAGTGTATTTATTCCCATTTTAACGACCATGGTAGAGCCTCCAGTCATCATTCACACACGCATACCCACACTACGGACAATTTGAGACCGCCAGTTAACATAATCTGCATGTCTTTGGGCGGTAGGAGGAAACTAGAGTACCTGGAGGAAACCCACCAAGCACAGGGAGAACATGCAAACTCCATGCACACAGACGGGAATCAAAAACAAAATGTAAATGTAAAATTAAAATGAAATAGCATTCTATTATAAATGTAAATCGGTTAGTGCTAACTATTAAGCCACTGTGCCACCAACATTCTAGTTCTGAAACTGATAAGACTGATAATGGATAATATATATGGTGTACACCAAGGAAAATGGTTCTGTTTCAGCAAAGATGCGCAAATAAAACAAATATCAATAGTACCCTTAAGTCCTTCTCCCATAAAGATCTTGTAGCGCAGCGAGTTGCACAGGACCACGCCCACAAACTTCCTGTACCAGGTGCGCTTCACATACTGACTTCCTTTACAGGAACTGTGGGTAGGGTTGTACCTAAAGGTGAAAGGAATCCAAATAGGCTCGCCACCTGGGGAAAGCAGGAATAAGGTATGAGACTTAAATTGATGAGTAAACACGATAGGGCATTTGTGTTTGTATAGACCTAAAGAGAGAACAGTACCTGGAGGTCTCTCGATAAGAAGAGGGTCATCTGTAAAAAAGGACAGCATTCTGTATAAATACAAATAAAGACAAATAAAGACAGAACTATGTCCCAACTGGAGAGGTTACTGACCTGATTCTGTGACATAAGTAATTGTTTCGCTGATCGGTCCGAGACCAAAAATATTCTTTGCTTGAACTCTGAAGTAATACCTGAAGGAAAACAAAACATTTGTTTTTTAAATTAAAGCAAAGTTACAACTGTGTACCGTAACAACTAATTCTGATGACTAAAGATGATATATTATAATACACTTATTTTTATTAATTAGTATTATTATTATCTTTATTAATTAGTACTAAATAGTGCAGTACTATTTTATTATATTGTCACCAACAGCACCATATTATACAGTACTGTAAGTCCATGACTGCTGGGGAAACTGAAATGGCAGTAACAGACAGGTAATATCTTTTCAAACACATTTATTTACTTATATATATATATATATAGTATATAGTTTTACTTTATTTATTCACTTAACAGAAAGTAGCAATTGGCCCTGTATAGAAGCATCATCTGTGTTGCATTTTGTCAAACATGTATGTTTAAAGCTTCAAAAGGATGTATTTGCATATATGAAAATTTTCCAAATTAAGTTTGAAAAAAAATTTTAAATAGTCAATATTGTCTGCCTGTGGAAAAAATTTGCCAGAAGCAATGAATGACCTTCATATTGTCATGGGTCTAGCTGGTGGTACTGGCTGGCTAGACTGGCTGATGTAGTAGCCGTGGGCATATACGCCAGGGAGAAACGCAGAGGAGTGTGCAAACAGAAAGTGTCTTTATTTGAACTCAAACAAACAAAGGAACCAAAACAACAAACTCAAACTAAAACTAGTGCTTAGGGCTACACACCGGGAACTGAGCGCTAACATCGGGAACTGAAACAGAAACAGGATCTGGAATAAGGAAACATGGAGCTGGACCTAACTAAAGACACATAGGGGAACTAGAGATGAGACAGGGCTAGACAGGAGAGACAGGGCTAGAGAGACAGGACTAGAGACCAGATGGGTTAGTGGTTAGTGAGGTTAGTAGCTACATGGAATATGGAGACACTGGATGCTGACCTAACCGGGTTAGTATCTAAGAGAGTTAGTGGCTAACCGGGTTAGTACTGACCTAATAGGGAAACACAAGAAGCAAAGCACACATGAGGCTATTCCAAACTAGCGGCTAACCTACTAGCGACCAGAACCACTAGCGGTCAATCCCACTAGAGGCTAGCCTATTGGAGGCTAACCCTACTAGCGGCTAACCCTACTAGCAGCCAAGGCCTACTAGCGGCTAACCCTGCTAGCGGCTAGGCCCCCATGTGGCTACACAAAACTAAACAGACAAAGAACTACACCAGAAGGCTGACACTGGGGAGACACAAAACAGTACTTACACGGGAGGAGACAAAGCCTAACTACACACTGAACAGAGCAGCTCCATGAATCCACTAACACAAGGAACATCAAGAAAACAAACAATAGAGCCCTCTAGAAAAACAAAGGTAAAACAATATAACTAAAATATAAATTCAAAGAAACAAACAAAAAGGAATGCCCACATGACGGTAAAACAAAACAAACAAACAATGCAGTTTCCCAGAACAAACTGCTATTTATAGAAGTTTTAATGAGCCACCTCGGTTCAGGTGAGCCCTCATCACCTGACCGAGGTGCCTTCTGGGAAACTGAGTCGGCCAACAAAACTACAAAAAACAGGCAAGAACAGTGACCTCTAGTGGAGGTTCCTAACACATATACACCTCACACCCATTGGTCCCAGGCTAGGCTCCTGATCTACCACAACACTGACCTAGTGGTTACTATGAAGAACATTGTTTTTTTTTCTTCTTTTAAAATTTTTTTTTATAGTCAATTGAGACTAAAGAGAACTCAGTCCAACCAGAGAAAAACAAGAAGGAGTTGTAGCAGAGTTAGGGATTTGTATCACTGATAAACATCTTGCTTCAAGATACTTAATTAAACTTTTTGAGAAAGATTTCATAAAAGGAAAAAAAACATAGTGACGTTTAAGACGCATTCAGTGAAGGACAACCGTCTTCAATTTCGTGTCTGTGTGTGTGCGTGCAGAAGGTCACTACCTTCACGCTTCGCCTCTTTTTATTCGAGACTCATTTAATGACATAATATCTGTGCGGCTGGATCAGATTAGAGAAGCTATATGGAAACTCTGACCAAAATAAAGTGGGAAATACAGGGAGACAGCCTGGGACAGGGAGGCCTATACCTTTGACATTAAATCTGAGTATAACTGTAAATGAAAGTATTACAAAGTCCCAACATCTGTACATTAATGTGGATATAATGCACTACACAGTGACAAAATATTTTTTTTTTTTCAAACAGTTTTAAGAGTGAAATCTTCCATTTACATATAGTATTCAGACCTATCGCTTAATATTTGGTTAACGCATGCTTGACATCAATGACAGCCTCAAGGCTTGGCACAGCTGTCTTTTGGAAGTTTCTTACATTCAGAATTGTTGAAGCTCAATCGGGATGGGCAGCGTCAGTGCACAGTCATTTTCAGGTCTTTCCAGAGATGCTCTATTGTGTTCAGGCCCAGACTCCCCATGGGTCTCTCCAGGACTTCTTGTCCTGAAGTCACTCCTGTGTTTTCTTGGCAGTAGTCTTTGGGTTGTTACCTCTTGAAAGATCCTGAGCACTCTGATCAACTGGAAAAGGTTATACCTCAGGATAGTGCTTTATTTTTCTGCATCCGTTTGACTGTAGGGATGGTTTTAATAAGATGATGTTCGGTGCCTGATTTCCTGATTCCAAATAGTTCAGTCTTTTTGTCATCAGACCGGAGGATTTTGTTTCTCATAGTCTGAGAATCCTTCAGAAGCGTTTCTGGCGAACTCCCAGCAAGCTGTCATGTGCCTTTTAGTGAGGAATGGCTTCTATCTGGCCACTGTGCCATAAAGGCTTGATTTATTGTATCCTTCCCCAGATCTGTGTCCTGACACAATCGTGTCTCACAGGTCTACAGATAATTCTCAACCTCATGGCTATGTTTTCACTCTGACATATACCACCTACAGTGAGAGCTTATATAGACATGTGCGTGCCGTTCCTGATTATGTCAAATGAAGTCAATTAGATACAGGCCGACTCCAATCAGGAAGCAGAAGCAGTTCAAGGATCACTGATAGGAGTAGGATGCACCATAGTGAAAGGGTCTATATATTTATGTAAATGGAATGTTAGTCTTTTTTGTCTTTAAAAAAGTAAAAAAGAAAAATTAACAAAACACTCCAAATGCCTGTTTTTACTTTGCCATAGTTGAGTATTGTGTGCAGAATGATTAGAAAAATAGGATTTGAATCCAATATGGTATGTATTAAATATTACATAAAATATTAAAACATTATATTTCACTAGGCTGTGAGTCAACAGAACTTTGGCGTTTGTTCTCGTCAATCACAATTTTCCTTTCTAGGCAAAGAAAACATACCACAAAATCAAGCATGGCACTTTTCATTTCTACATTCCAATCTTGTGATCTATCTACATTCTGACACGTGTAAAGACGTTAGAGCATTTTAAAATTAGTCACCAGATCAGACGACTTCTGTCGGCTGATCAGCTTAAGACTCGAATACCTGTTTTTTTGTGTGTGTGTGTGTGCGTGTGTGTGTGTGTGTGTGCGCGCACAAGGAGCTTAATGTGAAGGAATGTTATACACGCACACTCTTTTGGAGTGGATGATGTGTGTTAGGTCAGATCTGGTAGCTCCACATCTGTAAGAAATGTCCAGGCGTTCCATAAGCACTTTTTCAGATCTACTGCAACCATGACTACTGAGCACCTCCACGGCCAACTCAGAAATCAGAATTCTGACAAGACCCGGGTGCGTTTTTGTTTATGTGCAGCTGTAGGGTTCATAAGAGAGACACAAGTCACAGATCAGTGAGCCTGAAATGAGTAAAAAAAAAAAAAAAAATCTAGTGAAGCTGCCAGGATCTAGCGAATGGGCCATATGCTCCATATTAGCCACATTCTGCAACATAAAATACCAGTATTCTTTAGCTCGTTTGAAACGAATCAGACGTGTAATCTTGTTCCTTTTGAATTACTTAGAGTTGAACTGACGGCTGTCTCTTTTGCACCATGAAAGATAAATAGAGGGCAGTAGTGGGAGTGGGTGTTTTGCACATTACATTATAAGAATATAGATATACTGTACTCAGTCACATACATTATAGTTTCAACTATCAAAATCCATCCCGAACATTTGCTCAGCCTAAACACTTTCTGTACTGCATAATGCCAGCCAGTCGATGTGACTTAAACCTTGCAATATATTATATATACTGTATATAAGTCTATCTTCAGACATGGTGGTTGAAGCACTGATCTGAAGACTCTGTGCAACTGCTTTCCTCTGTCATGATGCATGAACTTTAAACACAAACACCCATTCCAGGGCACAAATCAAAATAGTTTATCACCATGTTGACTCTCCATCTCACTGAAAGATGAATGGGTACTGCAAAATATTTGCACGGAACAAAATGATGTTTAGACTGAGGTTTGATGTTGGAATCATAGGTCTGATGTGCCATAAGATGACATCAGCTCTCATTCTGTGTCAAGCTTATTGAGGTATTTGTTTATTTCCATGCTGTCCACCAATCATTCTGATTGATGAATGTTTTATTCATTCCATTCTGACGAATAAAAATGATTCTGTGTCGATCGCACTGTTACCTTTAAAGCCCCCCCCCAAATCATGGTTTATGTATTTTTTTATTGTAAGGGTATCACTCACACACACACACACACACACACACACACACACACACACACACACACACACACACACACACACACACCCACACACACACACACACACACACACAGTACACTTCAGGAAAAGAAAAATAGTATGATTTATATTATATTAATATAATAATACTATTATCATAAACTGTATATCAATATATAATGTTTAGCAATAACTTTTGTATTAAATATTTATAGTTTTCTTTTTCTCAAGTGTGTATAATTTTTTGTTTGTTTATATTTGTTTGTAATATATCTATATATTATACCCTTGGATGACTTTGTACACACACGCGCACACACACACACACACACACACACACACACACACACACACACACACACACACACACACACACACACACACACACACACATACATACGTGGACAAAATTGTTGGTACCCTTCGGTCAATGAAAGAAAAACTCACAATGGTCACAGAAATAACTTTAATCTGACAAAAGTAATAATAAATAAGAATTCTATGAATGTTAACCAATGAAAGTCAGACATTGCTTTTCAACCATGCTTCAACGGAATTATTTAAAAAAAATTAAGGTTGAAGTTCATTGAAGTTCATGGAACAGGCCTGGACAAAAATGATGGTACCCCTAACTTAATAGTCTGTTGCACAACCTTTTGAGGCAATCACTGCAATCAAACGATTCCTGTAACTGTCAGTGAGACTTCTGCACCACTCTGCAGGTATTTTGGCCCACTCCTCATGAGCAAGCTGCTCCAGTTGTTTCCGGTTTGAAGGGTGCCTTTTCCAGACGGCATGTTTCAGCTCCTTCCAAAGATGCTCAATAGGATTGAGGTCAGGGCTCATAGAAGGCCACTTTAGAATAGTCCAATGTTTTCCTCTTAGCCATTCTTGGGTGTTTTTAGCTGTGTGTTTTGGGTCATTGTCCTGTTGCAAGACCCATAACCTGCGACTGAGACCCAGCTTTCTGACACTGGCCTGCACATTTCTCTCTAGAATCCCTTGATAGTCTTGAGATTTCATTGTACCCTGAACAGATTCAAGACACCCTGTGCCAGATGCAGCAAAGCAGCCCCAGAACATAACAGAGCCTCCTCCATGTTTCACAGTAGGGACAGTGTTCTTTTCTTCATATGCTTCATTTTTCCATCTGTGAACATAGAGCTGATTTGCCTTGGCAAAAAGTTCCATTTTTGTCTCATCTGTCCATAGGACATTCTCCCAGAAGCTTTGTGGCTTGTCAACATGTAGTTTGGCATATTCCAGTCTGGCTTTTTTATGATTTGTTTTCAACAATGGTGTCCTCCTTGGTCGTCTCCCATGTAGTCCACTTTGGCTCAAATAAGGACGGATGGAGCGATTTGACACTGATGTTCCTTGAGCATGAAGTTCACCTTGGATCTCTTTAGAAGTCTTTCTGCGCTCTTTTGTTACCATTCGGATTATCCATCTCTTTGATTTGTCATCAATTTTCCTCCTGCTGCCACGTCCAGGGAGGTTGGCTACAGTCCCATGGATCTTAAATTTCTGAATAATATGTGCAACTGTAGTCACAGGAACATCTAGCTGCTTGGAGATGGTCTTATAGCCTTTACCTTTAACATGCTTGTCTATAATTTTCTTTCGAATCTCCTGAGACAACTCTTTCCTTCGCTTCCTCTGGTCCATGTTGAGTGTGATACATACCATGTCACCAAACAACACAGTGACTACCTGGAGCTCTATATATAGGCCCACTGACTGATTACAAGATTGTAGACACCTGTGATGCTAATTAGTGGACACACCTTGAATTAACATGTCCCTATGGTCACATTATTTTCAGTATTTTCTAGGGGTACCATCATTTTTGTCCAGGCCTGTTCCATGAGTTTATTTTTTAAAATAATTCTGTTGAAGCATGGTTGAAAAGCAATGTCTGACTTTCATTGGTTAACATTCATAGAATTTTTTTAAATGATTACTTTTGTCAGATTAAAGTTATTTATGTGACCATTGTGAGTTTTTCTTTCATTGACCGAAGGGTACCAACAATTTTGTCCACGTGTGTGTGTATATATATATATATATATATATATATATATATATATATATACTGTATTACAATGATATAATGATTACTGACCAAGTCGCTTAGTCTAACCTAGAATATTACTTATTATAAATAAATATCTGATTTCCATCAGATTAGAATCACCAGCTTTTCTCTGCTGAGTGTAATGTTTAAGATTGGCTGTAATATACTGTATAAGGAGTTCAGAAAGATACAGCATACCTTTACCATTCAGACTTTTAAATGTCATGAGTAGGACTACTGTACTGTATGTATTCAAACAGACTCGGTATTTAGAATAAATAAGATTTATTTCTGCGCTGATTTCGAACAAGCAGAAGGTTACAGTTACAGTCAGCAGACCAGCTAGACCAATCATGTTACAAAGTTACAAACACATACACTAGTTTCTTAGTGTTATGTAGGGTAAGCATACTATTTTTTTTTTTAATCAATGTTCCTAAGACGATAACAAGCGTTTTAGAGGGAGTTATATAAGAATGACAAACCAGCATCTGGGGTCTTGGCTGCCAAATTAACAGCCATATTGTGGACAGATAAAAGTTCCAATATAAGCATGTCTTTTTGAAAATTGTCTAGGAATCCAAACTTTTTGTCCCATAAAGAGTCTCTGTAGAGCTGCCCTGCTAAATGATGCCAAACTGACAAATATGATTATAATCTCTATAAAAGTGAATGTCGACATTGTTTTGTGGGGTTTTATGTGCAAGATATGGGACATAAACAGAAAACATGACACTTAAAATTATTATATGTATTGTTTTAGGCTCAGTTTGTGTTGGGCATAGCCAAACTATCTCCACAAATGACTTGAGATGTACAGTAGGTGCTGTCTATTGCTTACATAGTGAATATCAAGAATATGTATCTATATTTAAGGTTAATGCCCAACTTACACTTACATCTATGCATTTCTTTTTTGCATCGAATGTCCCTGGCTATAGTAGCTATATAAATAAAAGGGAGATGTTGTCTGTCAACTGGTCAGAACTCGCTCTTTCGATGATATCTTTACGTTTCGTACATTGGAGGAACCGAAACCAGCCTCTATGTTTATTCTTCCTGCGGGAAGTTTATTTCATATGTTCTGAAACTGTTGTGCTAATTAAAGCATTCATTTGAAGTGCCACTTTGAGATAAAACACGGACTGTTAGAGCAAACATATCCACAGCAGTCCGAAGTGAGGGCGTGTAAAATACCCGAACTGACAGTGTTATGCACTCAAATCAAATTGTTTGATGTAAAAAATGTAAAAGTGATGTTATGAACAGTCATGTGCTGTTCGTAACAGTTATGCAGAGAGTTCTGCTTTACAGAAAGATGAGCAGACATGTACGTGGGCTTCAACCAGAAATAAGGATAATATCACTAATTCTATCAAAGCTGATCAGAATATTTTTAGCTTTAACCTTTTAACTATTTCTATAAACTCTTTTCCCATCATTGACGGGTACTAACGCTAGTTGCTTACAGTATATAATGATGCAGGGAATTAGATTTGATTTTAGACAATCACACTTCAAATACCCTGAGTGTTTGAATAGCCTCATCAAAAATCAAAAATTTCTATTTTTGCATTTTTTTGCATTGTGTCATTATATCTAAAAAGAATTAAATGAATGTTTTGTCTGTACATTGGTCAGAACTCTCTCTCTCTCTTTCAATTATATCTGTACGTTTCAAACATTTGTGGACCAGAAACCACTGTATGTCTGTCCAGTCAGATTTCGTTACAGCATCATGCAAAACTGGTTAGCCAGAATTTAATAAGACTTATGCAGTAACTAGCTATTTGCCTGAAGTCAAACCTGCACCATAAATGAAATAAAAATTTATGAGCAGAGGTCAAGTTATGAGCAGTTATGTGCCAGATGTTTTGACGGTGTACTGCGTCAAACTGTGGGAGCGTCTTAAATCGACCACTGGACAGAATTTTTTGAAACTTTTGCACTACTTACAGTAGATATCTGCCTGAAGGTTAACCTGCACCATAAGTGAAATCAAATAAATATGATTTAATAATGTACTTTTCAATTATATCATAATTTAGCTTTAACCTTTTAACTAACTCTAGAAACTCTTTCTGCTAGTAGAAGAACTGACACTCAACTTCGACAATGCTTATGTTCAATATGACATTGATGAAAATCATAGACAGAGCTTGTGTGTCTGACAGTTCAGTTTATCAATTACATTTATATTTGACAGTTACCTGCTACTTTTACTCCTACTAAAGATTGGGAAAGAAGAAAGACAGGACAGCAGCTGCCTGCCAAAATCCACATTCAAAACCAAATTTGTTTAAGTTACGTCATCTTAAATCCTGTATTCAGGGTCGCAGGGGGCCGGGAGCCTATCCCAGGAGGCTTAAGGCACGAGGCAGGGTACACCCTGGACAGGGTGCTAATCCATCGAAGGGCGCACACACATACACTACGAGCAATTTGGGAATGCCAATGAGCCTAATCTGCATGTCTTTGGACTGTGGGAGGAAACCGGAGTACCCGGAGGAAACCCACCAAGCACGGGGAGAACATGCAAACTCCATGCACACAGAGACGGGAATCGAACCCGGACCCTGGAAATTGCAAGGCGACAGTGCTAACCACTGCACCACCGTGCCACCTTTTTCAAGAGCAATATTTTCAAACCAGTCTTTCTGGTTGGAACAATCATTCTATGGCCAGATGTGCATCTGTTCCTAATTAGTATTTAGTCATATTTGAGTGAGCTTGAATACTTAGGTTAAAATAGTGAACATCCACAAAACTTGTTTATAAAAAAGGGACATTGCATTGTATTTAAAAAAAAAAAGTAAGATTTTTCCTAGTTAGTAACACCGAAATATGGAACAAATTATATCAAAAATGTCACTATGATAACCTCCCTACCTTTTGTAATGCGTCACTGTATCGACACAGGCTTATTCATTCAGCAATCAGCTAAGTTGATGCAGCCAAATTGTGATTGTACCCACATGGAGATACATGTCTTACACCACAATGGTTTTTAAAAAGCTGCCAATCCAGTTATAGCTTTTACATATACAACTCTGCTCACTGTATTTACTTTAATGGAAACATGCCCAACAAATTCCGGAAAACCTACACCAATGCTATATGTGTGTTTATATAAGAAAAATAGTTCACCTGGAGTTCGGCTTGAGGTTCTCCATCGCTAGGTGGGTGCCAGATGAGAGACTCGATGACCATCTGTTGTTCAGGACATCATCATAGGAGGCACTGTGCACCATATACCCTGCAGAGACAGACAACAGTGACGTACAGAACAGAACGAATTTCTTCCAGTCAAATGAATAAACATGGAAAAAAATTATTTTTGCTGCTACATTCTGGAAAACCTGCTATGCATTACTCTACTGCTGATGGAGGTGCTTATAACCATGCAACAAAATATAGCACCTACAGTGTACAGTATTTTTAAATCAGTATGTTGCACTAACGTAGGCAGAGTTGGGGTTGCAAAAACCGAAATAAGGAAAAAAAGAAAGAAACAGTATGGAATGGGAAAAGACGGGGTGAGGAAAACAACTGCTATCTGTTTTAGACATCAAGCTCTTCTATTCAGAGGGAACATACTTAAACCACACAGAGACACTAAATATTTAAGCCTGACAAGAAAATCCAGTATTCTTAGAGACTCTGGCGTGTACCTGGTCTCAGAAGGAGTTGTCTATGTTTATAAATTTAAGTTGAATCAACAATACCGTTAAGCCATGTAAATCAAAGGCAAAATGCGTTTCTTAGGTCATGCTAAAAGTCAGCGGAGGCGTCACCTGACACCATGTCATCCTTCAATGGACGGGCCCAGTCCAAGATAACAAACGAGTGACAGCCCTCCATAGCAATCACAGTGATGTTGTGGGGCTTGTGCTTGGGTGGCTGCTTTTGGTTCGCTGTGAGAGAGTCCTTCTCAATGAGATCAGCTAGCACATCCACCTGCAGGTACTCTAGAGCTTCAGTCAGGGAACACGGAGCACCAGGATCCTTCTGGATGTAGTTCACATATGGAGCTGAGAAAATGAAAGAAGCAGGGAGAGTGAAATAG
Organism: Clarias fuscus; assembly: GCA_030347435.1. Taxonomy (NCBI): domain Eukaryota; kingdom Metazoa; phylum Chordata; class Actinopteri; order Siluriformes; family Clariidae; genus Clarias; species Clarias fuscus. The sequence goes on along the minus strand of CM059229.1, from coordinate 11,465,070 downwards.
GGAAAGTAATAAAAACAGTTTCTTGGTTGGATTTAGACCACATGTCCTACCATACATTCCTGGTACAGTCTAGCTGACTGAATGAAACATTTGACTCATTGCGGTTCTCTGGTTTGTTTAGAGGGCAAGAAGTGGTTGGTTGTTATTTGAGAATTATGTTTATCTCTTATCTGTTGGCAGTCGAGTGGGCTTCGTCTCTATTGCTGGCTGATTGTGTTTCTGTGATTGCTATAATCTAACAGCCGGGAGCATGTCCAGAAATTTGATTAGGTTACAAGACATACACCTGGAGCTAATCAAATGATTCGGAGACATTGCTGACCAGATACAGACCTGCACATATCGCATCGTACTGAGTTATGAGCTAATACCCAAGGCCTCTGTTTCATGTGACATAAAAGATGCTTAGGTAAAAATGTAAAATGCTTCGAATATAATACATGGCAGAACATGCACACACTGTGTACAGTAGTTGGGTTTTCTAAATGTGAGGGTCAAAAACTGAAAACACACTGAAAACAGTGTATGTACTGGAGAACTGGGGTTTAAAGGAGATTCGCTGGCTTTTTAAGCCACTTTAAAGCATGACAGCACACAACACTCTCTCGCTTTCTGTCTATGAATGTCCTACTTGCTGATCCGGCACTTTTTATTGTCAGGATACTAAACCATGTTCGTTGGTTCAATTATGAGTGCCACGTTCTGTATTACGGCAGTCTTTTGCATGTTGTAATTTAATAACACTCATGCTGTTAGCTCAGGAGAATTATTGCACCCTTATTTTACTAGTCCAATACTCCATATCCTAGTTCATCTTTTCTTCATCATTGTTCCCAGGGTGAAAATAACTGGCTAACTGCCATTAGTAGAAAAAGAATGGTTTGAACTTGTGCAGAGTTCATTTGGATGTCTATAATCGGACCATTTTAAGGATTTTGAGTGCTGTGACAGCAGTTCTGCACTGGTGCTACTGGCTCCACTGGTATCTGTGGCGTTGACATCTGTGCTTGCTCCCTCAGTCCGGTAAGCCTGAGGACCACTGTGGGGCTCGTTCGTAAAAACAACAAGGAGCTGGCTTATTATGTTGCTCATTCTTTAGTGTGTTTTTATATGATTTTCCCAGACAAAAGCTGTTGATGTCAAACTGCTGCCAAGAAAAGCACATTAGAAGAGACACGAGACCGTGAACTCCCACAACACATTTTAATATCCAGGGGAAAAAAAGGGATTTCCAGGTCAGGGTGATTTTTCTGACACAATTTACACCTTTGTATTGGAGATGACCTTCAAAACTCCGAGCAACTGTGGATGGTCTGATACTTTATGTATAAGATAAAATCAGCTTAAACTTCCCGGATAACAGCATGGAAAACAGATCATAACTGGAGGAATGTATGAGAGGTAAATAAAAGTGTTCAGAGCAGTGGATTAACAGCCGGTGTAGCTCGTCTTCTGACTGGATACGAAGATTTCCATTAAGTCACAACTACGAACAAAATCACACTTCAAAAATAGGGAAGGTAGGAAACCATTAAGCTAAAGGTCCTTGACCATCCCACCATGAGTCCCATGCTCGGAGCTGGCCTCAGATCAGAAGCTTGAGCTGGGAAAAGTAAATGAGTAAAGCAGACACAGTGCTGTTATGCTAACATCATAATTTATCTCTACAGACCGTGCTGGAGAGGAAGTATTGGCCAAAATAATGTTTACTGTAAATTCAAACAAATTTTCAGCTTCTAACTTCCAGCCCTGCACTCAACATCTGCACCAGGTTCTGTATACAAAAACCTTAATCAGGGAAATATTGCAAAAGCAAGGAAAATAATACACTTGAGAGATATAATCAACAAAGACAAAATCAACTTTACACATCCTGCTTCCAGATGACTTGCGATTATCAAGTGCAGATATTGAGTGTAACAAGTGTCTAATAAGTGTTAACCCCTGAGAGAGGGCACTACTTGGTGCGTGGAACAAGGGATTGTCCACCCTACTTAGCGTACTAGCTTTCCATATTATGCTATTTGAGATTCATTTAATAACACTCATGTTATTAGATCAGGAGACACACAGGATAGCATTAGCTGTTCGCTGCATCCCTAAGTGAAAGTGATGCTATAATAAAGCTACCAAGAACTTGTAGAGATCATTCTAGTGAAAAAAAAGTCCCATACTTACCATGGAACCTCGAGCCGAGTGAAAGTGAGGCATACCAGAAGAGTGTTTAATTAATTAAGTAATTAATTGAATTACATGTTTTTTTCATTTCTACCTGTTTAGTGAGGTAAAAGTTAGCCGTTAGCTGCTAACCGCAAACAACATTAGATTTGAGTGTTGTCTTGCCTCAATTTTAGACTGTGTAATTGAATAAATAATAAAATGTGACGTATATGAAACTATATTTAATGGTCTGTCTGTTTTTAAGAGGTTAGGTTAGCTGTAAGCAACTAACTGCAAACAGCTAATCTAATTTCTGTTAAGTAAATACGAATCTTAGTTTGTGGTAACATCCTCAAATCCTCATCCTTAAAAGCCTGTCTATGGAGTAGATACCTGTATGATACCTATAATGGATCATTCGCCCACCCTTTCTCTCTTTCTTTATCTGTCTCCCTCAGTTTTGGCAGGAAGCCACATGCCACCGGTTTACAGATTATGGTTAATCCTCTCTCTCAGGCATTCAGAGATATTCTGTAGGCTACTGAAGTTACACACATTAAAGGAACTGAGCTATTAGACTTTGCAACATCAATAGCTTTCTCAAATAACCCACTTCAACAAAACAAATACAGCATGGGCCAAGACTCATATTACTTGCTGAGAGCCATACCCAGGTGAATTATGGTTAAGTCATGGTTTTAAACCTATAAATGCAGTGGAAAATACAAGCCGATTTTTGAGATGTTCACACATGCACACACAAACTTACGTTACCTGTGAAGCGTTTCTTGCCAGCGGCATCAAACTCAGAGATCGGGCTGTTTTTGTTGAGTAAGCGGAACTCAGTAGTGGGGGAGTGAGTGGTGGCGGGCAGCTGAGTGGTGGTGGGCAGCTGAGTGGTGGTGGGGAACATGGTGGTCTCCATCAAAAACTCATCTGTATAAAAAAGGTACATTGAGAGCATGAAAGATCAAAGCATTAATAAAGGTATTACTATAATATAATTATGTATGAAGGTTTTAACTGATTTAGCTATTTGATAAGGTCTTAAACAATGTTTGAAAATTCCTCTTGTCAGTCGATGTAAACTCATTGAACTGACACTGCCAGAACTAGAAAACTCAGCTCTAGTTTCTTTATATTAACTCAGATTGGCTAACATGAAACCTGCCAAAGAAAAGCACACCTGAACTAATCTGCAGTCATGGCCACAATTATTAAGGGAAAATATGCCATGCATTAATTCTAGTTGTGCACGAAACAAGTGATTATACTCATTCATTTTTGTCTATCTGGCTGAAGAGTTGTGGATGTAACCCCGGAACCCTTGATGTCACTGTAGTTGACATTCTAAAAAATGTATAAGAATAAGCAGTAATATAAAATTCATTTTGCCAGTTTCACAGGACGGTCTACTGTGCCACCTCCATGGTTTATTTGTAGTACCAGCAAGAATTTAAAACTACATACTTTTGTTTAATTATACTGTTGGCCGCTAACCAAGAGGCAGTTCCTCTCATGCAATATTATTTAATTGTATAGCAATTTTATTGCATAAACTAGCATTTTTTTACTATCTTGATTTTTCAATATTTTAAAGAAATTGAGAGGTTATTAAAAGATTTTTTTCAATACTTTGTATTGAATGTATATGGCACTTTTTTTTATTTCCTTTTTTTATAAGTTTACACAGCCATTTGATGAGAAAAATTCCTACTGTATATATTGAGTATCAAGAAGTACTAAAAACTGCCATGACTGCCATGCTCGGGAACAGCAAAAGGCTTGGAAGACCATGAAAGACAACTAAAGTGGATGACCACAGAATTCTGTCCATAGTGAAGAAGAACCTTTTCACAACATCAAGCCAGGTCAAGAACACTTTTTAATGTATAAGGTACTGTAGGTGTGTCATTGTCAAAATCTAGAGTCAAGAGACAACTTTATGAATGTAAATAAAGAGGCTTCACAATAAAGTGCAAACCACTATAGCACTTAAGGCCAGATTGGAGTGATGAAACTTGTACTTGTACCTGAATTATGGCAACTGAAAAGCATGTAGAAGTAACAGTAACGGCTCATGATCCAAATCATACCACATCATATGCCAATCATGGTGAGACAGTGTTATGCCATAAGCTTGTATCGCTGCCAATGGTACCAGGTCACTTGTATGAATTTTGTGTACAGGATATACTTTCTGTTCAAATTCTGCCAAACGGTGCTTCATATTGTAGAAGGACAATGACCTAAAACATACAATGAAAGCTACTCAAGAGTTTCGCAAGGCAAGGAACCCAAACCCAGTGGAGCATGCTTTTCATTTACTGAAGACAAAAAAACAATAAAAAAGCAGCAGCTGAATAATAGGATAATGGCTGTTGATGAAAGAGGGGGGGGGGGGGGGGGGGGGAGGGGCAATACTCAGCATTTGGTCAGATATCAGGCAGTCATTGACTGCAGATCATCCAAGTATTAAACATAATTCTTATGTTTACAATTATGTAAGTTTATTCTATCGTTTATGAGCCACCAAAAATGGGTGTGTATGAACATGTCTCTAATTCCTGAATGGTAAAGTCAGTTTCTTAAAACACTTGAATTAAAGCTGAAAGTCTTGACTGTGCTCAAATCCTGAGTGTTTAATTTAAAATTCACTGCAGTGGTTTACAGAGGCCAAATTCCAAAAAACCATCATTATTCAAAAATGTATGAGCCTGACCTGAAGCAGTAAAACATACAGTATACTCCTCATTCATACTTTCCCAGATTACAGTATTCAAGAGTCATGAGAGAATCATGTGTTATGTCCAAACCCTCTTTAATTATAATAATATTCTATCATGTACTTTATGCAAAATTATTATAATTTTTTTTTATTTTTTTACATATCCCAGGTTGGAAGCTGGGGTCAAAGTGCAGGGTCAGCATCCCTGGAGCAAAAAGACTTAAGGGTCTTGCTTAAGGGCTCAACAGTACCAACTTGATGGTAATGGGGCTCGAACCCCCAACCTTCTAATCAGTAACCCACAGCCTTAACCCTTTGAGCTACCACTGGCCCTATTTACAGTTTAATTATGGTTACATTGTCATTACATTTAATCAAATGCCAAGAATTTGGCATTTGCATGCAAAAATTTTTTTTAGTTTCATCACTGAATAGCTATTTTTTTATGGACACGAAGGATGTAACATATAAAATACGTGGAAAATGTATATGTTTTATAAAAGCTCACCACTTGGGTAGCAGTCCAGTATTCCATAAATATCCACAACTGGAATACCATCCTTATCCAGCCTTGCAAATGTTCCAGGGGGACAGGTAGGGAGAGCTTCAGTTGTGGATTCCAAAGTTGTAATTTCTGTCGTTGTTGGTTCAGCAGTGGTTGTGGTGGTGGTGGTTGTGGGTGTAGTTGTGCGTCTAGTTGTAGTTGTTGTTGTGGTTGTTGTGGTTGTAGTACTGGGTGTAGGACGGTCCAGGCCCACCATTGGCTTCCCTCCCACAGTCAAGTACTTTTCTTTGGGGTTAACCACAGGCCGACTGTCCCTCCCATGACCAAACAAAGCCATACCTTCCTGGTTTACTAATGGGGAACCCTGCTCATCTAATAAAACATGGGTGGTATGAGAACTGTTTAAATTGTTTTTTTTTTTTACCATATTTTCAGCAATCGGCTAAAAGCAAAAAGAATACAAAAACATACCAAAGATAGTTTTTCCATCTTCTCCAAGCACTACTTTTCTGGGTCGCCCTCTCGAATCCTGCAAAACCCTTCCATCTTCATTCATTAGGACTCCTTTATCCAAATCTACAACCTAAGGGAGGGTAAATTCACTGTAAATACATGAGAAAGATTAAGAAAGACACATGACAGGAGCCTAAGCCACATCATTAAGACATCCCTTAACCAAATGTTTTAACCTTTCTAAAGTTATTGGCAGAGCAAGCCTTGTTATATGCATATTATTCCTAATAATGATATATATTATAATATAATTATTAAAGAAAACACACCCATTTGGTTCCATCAGGGCCTGTAATATGTTTGACCCCATTTCCTTTTGCATTTTCATGTGATGGTGATGCAATTTTGCCATTTGCAGCTGTAAGATTTGGTCGCCCATTCTTGCCTTCACAAGAAAATAAAATATGGCACGCTGAAACTTCACACCTTAATTCATACTTCTATATATATCAAACAAGATGTGTAAGTAAAATTCAATTTACCTTGCCCATAACTAGGTTTGTGCAAGCTGATTGGTGTTTTTCCTCTTAAATTTTTGTCTGATCTGCTTGGATAGCGTGATCTCACCACTGGATTTCTAGCTGGAGCTGATAAGGAGGTCTTAAAATTAGTTGATGTGTCACCACCAGAAATTTGTTTGGAAGCAGGTTGCTTCAGGTATGAATGTGAGACTGATCCCACAGGTGATCTTACATTAGTATTTTATTTAGCACCCTTACCTTGATCTGACGTTGAAGCTTTATGGTCCCTGGGCTGGGAGGCGGAAGATGATGAAGACGTTGAAACAGATGGAGAAGGGGAGTTTTGTTTAGCAGCAGACCCCTGCGGTGTATTTTTCACTGTATGTAACCTACCCTGCAACTGCAACTCCTTCAGACGTTCAGCCATTAGAGGAGAACGAACCTTTCCTTTAAAACCCAAACCAAGTCTATTAAGGGTATAGGATGAGTGAGAGCTGTTCTGGGAGGGTTGTCCAGGCCGCTGAATCTCTTTAACATCTGGAGCAATTGTTTTGGGGGATGCAGTTGGTGCAGAATTCTTATTGCTTTTCTCTTGGGATTCTTTGCTGACCTCAGAGAGGTAATCATGTTTGTGGTCATTGCTAGAGCTTGTTTCTTCTTTGTCAGTATGATCGTTAGAGGTTGCTGGTTCCTTACTTGGAGTTGCTTGTCTGTTGTTTACTGTGGGTTTAAGATTAGTGTCAACCAAATGTTTTGTGTTATAGCTTGTTGGAGAGGTTTTGCTTTTATCACTAACATTCTCTCCTAATGTTGGATTTGATGGTATTCCTCTCAGAATTGGCCTCCCTGCACCTACAGAAGAAGCAGTCCTGCTCCATGGGATCCTGCCATCTTTCCTTTGGCTACTTCCAAAAACTATCCTGGAATTTCTGTTAGACGAGGAGGAACCATGTCCTGGGCTTGCTGTAGAAGGAATCAGAGATGAAGGCAAATAACTGTTAACAGCCTTGTCTGGTCTATAATTATTGCTACCAAGGTCCCGTGTATTGTCTTCTTTGATTGGATGGGGACGAGCAGTGGTATATTGATAGGGTGGGTCTTCATTATTTTTAATCTTTTGCTTCTGATCATTTGTATTGTCATGTTTTATATCTACAGTCCTTGTTGAGTGGGTATCCTTGTCATCAGGACTGGTTCCTGCTGAAGATTGTGATGAAGCAGATGAGGTTAAAGCTGTTTTTTGTCGTCCTGCTTGATATCTGTTGCCCTTAGGTTGAGGTAGTCTTCTGCCATTCACATAGACAGGGCTAAGGCCTGAGTTACTGGCATGACTTGTTGGGGTGGAAATTCTACTAATTCCAGCTGATGACAATGGCAAAGACATAGATAAAGACTCTCTCTCTTTTTCCATCATTGTTTCCTGAGGTGATGGGGTGGATGATTTTGCTACTGTAGGACTGACTTTGTCTTCATTAGATGGGCTGGTGTGGACTTTCTTCTCATGGTCTTGGCTGCTAGGTAAACTAGAAGATGCTTCTTTTTGATTCCTTGCCCGTGACCCTGAGGTACCATAAGGTGGTCGTCTTAAACGGCCAGCACTGACAACAGATGATGTGCGTGGTGTCAATGACTGAGACTGGTGTTGGGCATCTTTAAACACCGGAGGGGAGGAATGAGTTTTGGGTAATGAACTTTTAAGAATAGAGCTCGATTCTTTAGCTCCAGTTGAAGCCTTTTGTTGTTCTTCCTGTCCAGTTTTAGATGGAACACTGTTGGTACTTTCAGGTTGCATATCTTCAACAGCTTCATTTGCTGTTTCTTCAGCTTCTTTTGGAATGTCTGTTGGTGTCTCTTCTTCATTTTCTTCTCTATCACTGCTAATGGTTGTCCTAGAGCTGGAACCTGAATTCCTGACCGAGCCCCTTATAGATGAAAAAATGCTGTGATAAGACCGTGTTTGAGACAGGGGGCGAGATTTCTTGTTTGCGGGTGGAGAAGTAGTTGTAGGCATATGAGGGTCTTCTGTGTCTTCCGCATCCTCATCTTCTAAGTCATCATTTATAGATGTTCTGGAGGGACTCTTGGTCAGAATAGAATGCCGTGAGGCAGTAGCGCTGGCTGGCAACAAAGAAAAACACAGATTTGAACCTTTTTTAAGCATTCATATTCAGGCTTGAGTTAAACCTATGGTAAACTATTTTTTGAGTAAAACTATTTGGAAATTACTTTGTGGCATTGCAACACTCAAGGTTTTAGACTGTGGTCCTTGTCCTTTCCTGTTGGCTGCTCGGATTTTGAAGATATAGCGATCACCAGGTGTCAGTCCATCTATGGTGGCTGAGGTCATAGTACCACGATATGTTACTGACTTTGCTCCAAAGGGTTTCAGGGCTGGAGCATAAGACAGAATGTATTCTGGAAGAAAAAGCACAGAGCAATACATCTGGTCATTTATTTTTGGATAGGATTCAATCCCCTTTGAGTAATAGAAAGCAGCACTTTGACTAATGCAATATGTAAAAACAGAAAATGTGATTTTTATTTGTAACTTGGCAACATAGTAGTGTATGTTTTCACAGCCAATTCCTTTGGAAAGCTGGGAATATTCCTCACAGACTAAACCAGACAGAAACTGTAATATTTTAAACAGGAGCAAGTCTCACCTCTGATTTTACCATTGGGTTCATCAGGTGGGTCCCATGTTGCAGTGACTGCTGTGCCTTTCCCTTTAAGTGCCGTTACCTCAAAGTTCTCAGGAGGACCGGAGGGAGCTGCAGAGTTAGGGTCATGAAAAATGTCAAAAATGTAAGAAAATATACGCGTTACCAAAGAAAAGGAGCAATACAGAGATTGTGCTATAGAATTTCATTGCTCCCCAGCCACACTTTTAGATTTTTGAAACAACTTCGGATTTTCCAGGAAAATGTCACCATGATGTCACCATTGGTTTTCCAAAGCAGGCAGGCAGTGACTCCTAAATGATCCATTACACAGAGACGGTCATTGCATGCTACGTACATGATTTACACATGCCTTTGTTAATTGCATTTATGCATTTTTTGGCATGAGTATGGGTTTGCATGAGTGTGTACAGTATGTGTGCGCCTGTGTGTCTTGCACATAAATTACTTTACAAAAAAAAAAAAAAAATCAACCATATAACAAACAGTTGGAGTGTAACTGCAAAACAATTGCATATACTGTATATGTCTACAACTTCAAAGCACAACACAAAATGATCGGAGCTCACTCATCTACCCAGGAACATCCTGGGCTGTCCATACCTGATTCAGGAGTCCTTTGGAACACAGATACACTCCATTTTCCATGTTGGTCTCCCTGGGTGATCCGAACAGAGAATTCATACATTCCATCAGCAGAGAGCTTCTCAATCACTAGCCGTTTCTGTGAAGTGTCCTTGTATTCCCAGCGAGCAGATTCTCCCTTTTCTCTATATCTGACAGTATACTGTCTACAAGTAAAAGATGATTATTGACATATTGAAAATACCTTGAATTTTCCTCTTTCTCCCTAAAGACCATTTATTACAACATGACACAAACTATGCATAAATCATTTTTACCTGGTACCTTCAGGGACACTTTTCTGTTTCTGGACAAGTGGATCCACCCATGTGATTACAACAGACTGGGGAGACAGAATCCTCACTGTGATGTCTTCCACCTCCTCTACTTCCTCATGCTCTGATAAACATGGTTAATGATAGCAGACTTAATTTCCCAGAAGACAAAGACTATTTACATGTATCATACCAGTGTCATGTCATTATAGCAGCTTTAAACCTAATTGTGACTGGACAATTTTTCGGATCAAGTGTGTCCCTTATGTAATGTGCTGTTTTGAGATATGCAACATTCATGTTTTGGAATTCCAACTAACAAAAATCAAAATTACAGACATGTACAGCTTTTACACCAATCAACTAATGTATCAATTATATACCAGTAAAGTGGCAACAGGATCATAGGCACCCAAGGCCCATTTATACCTGCAGAGACCAAAGGCCAAGCTTGATCTCACAGAAAAGCCAATGCAGCACAATCTGGGTACAAAAGTCTACACTGGCCATGACACAAATGTATCAGAACACCTAGCGCATTATAGCCATGTCATGTCATGCACAGTGCTTAGGAGGCAAACAGATCAAAGATGTTGACCCGGCCTCCAATCGTCCCACACCTCAACCGATAGAGCATCCATGGGATGCGCCGGACAAACAAGCCTGATCCATGGCGTCCCCACCCCGCAAGCTTCAGTAGTCAAAGGATCCGCTGCCAACATCCTGTGCCAGACAGAACAGTCCACACCCAGAGGTCTTGTGGAGTCATGCCTTGGAGAGGAAGAGCTGTCCTGGCAACACAAGGGGAGTCTAAAACCTAGGTGGTTTTAAGGTTGATGTTTTTATGTTTTTTTAAGTTATGGCTGTTACCGAACAAGTTCTAAAATACTGTTCTAAAGGCAAATAACCTTATTCTGGGAGATTACCTGCTATTTTATACGTTTCTATAAGGTGGCTATTTCTTATTAAGCCATCTTTAAAGATCATAAAATAAACAAATGATAATAAAAATTTATTATAGCTCCCCATGTTACAGGCACTATATGTTTATCCTGGATGATGCTTGGCTGACAGATAAAATGCCATCAAACCAATTATATCGTTCACCTTTTCATTTTTTCCCCCAAGTATAACACAACATGAGAATAAAGTATTCAACATTGAAGTTTATTATTTTCAACCAAAACTCAAAAGAAAAAAAACCTTCCAATCCAGAGCTCATGTGGTGCCACAATAACAAACTCTACCTGGAGGAGGATTTTCGGTTTTGACAGTCTTGATCGCTGGTATTTTCCTCTGTGGGGCTTTCTGTGCCTGTAGTGATACCACATGGATGGACTCAGATGCTATGAGTAGAGCGGAATATCAGATACAGCCATCATTATACATGCCATGCTATTCACAAAACGAAGATGCATTTTAACACTAGATTGATTACAAACCATGCTAATTAACTCTCAAAGGATACATGCTTCTAGGATCTCATTCTACTATATTAAGGTAACTAGGCAATGGTAAGTTATTTCTACATAAACAGTATAAACGTGTTTAAGGAATATCAAAAACTAATGTCATTATGAAATCAGGTATGAAGTCAAGAGGCGTCCTGTCCTTACCTAGTTTAGGTTTGTTAGCATTGCGCTGGTCAGCTTGGGGCTGACTTAGGTCCATCCTATGCTTGTTCTGAGAGCGGATGGGCAGATATCCTCCTCTGCGTGGAGCCTCAGGGCCTGAGGAGGATTGTGGGGCTCTCTGCCGTACCAACTTTGGTCTCTGAACTGTAGGACGTGGGCTCACGTTAGAGGAGATTTCAGGTGACCTCCTACCTAACAAGAGATCAAGACAATATTGCCATTAGCATTGGCATTTAGTTACAATGGCACCTAAAAGTGGGTGGGATATATTAAAAAGCAAGTGAACATCTTGTCCCTGAAGGTCATACAGTATGTTAATAAGCAGTCAGGATCTGAGCGACTTTGACAAGGACCAAATTGCAGTCGCTAAACGAATGGACCAAGGCTGCAGTGGTCAGGACCTACTAAAAGTAGTCCAAAGAAGCAAAACTGGTAAATAGGGTCATGGGCAGCCAAGACTCACTGATGCACATACTGTACAGTAGGGAGTGAAGGCTAGCTCGTGTAGTCAGATCCAATAGAAGAGCTACTGTAGTTCTGGTGAAAATGCTAGTAAATGCTTCCAATAGAAAGGTGTCAGAACACACAGTGCATTCCAGTTTGTTGCATATGGGCCTGTGTAGCTGCTTAACCCAGGACAACCACCAAAAGTGCCTACAATGGGCACATGAGCATCAGAACTGGACCACGGAACAATGGGAGAAGGTGGTTTTATCTGATGAATCAAGTTTTCGCCAACATCATGTGGAAGGCCTGGAGCACTTATGTCTCTGGGGAAGAGCTGGCACCAGGATACACTATGTGAAGAAGGCACGCCAGCAGAGACAGTGTGATACTTTGGGCAATGTTCTGCTGGGAAACCTTGATTCCTGCCACTTGTACATGTACATGTACCATCTACTAAATATTTTTGTGGACCACGTACACCCCGTCCTTGGAAATAGCATTCCTGATGACCAAAAGAGCTGCAAGTTTAAAAATGGTTTGAGGATAACAACAATCCAATTGAGCATCTATGGGATGTGCTGGAAAAACAAGTCCAATCCAGGGTCCAGGAGGATTGTCGCAACTTACAGGACTTAAAGTTCTACTGACGACTTGATGCCAGATACCACACTGAGGTCAAGTTTAGTCCATGCCTTAATGGGTTAGGGTTGTTTGGGTGGCAAAGGGGGTCGGGCCACAGTCAATATTAGGTAGGTGGTCATAATGTTATGGCTGACTGGTGGTATATTAAAGTTCGGTGCATGAACCTACAGTATAAGGCAATGACTTGGGATAAGGGCCATTTACATGATGTTATTCATTAACTTTAAGATCTTCGTGACTTTCTGTATCTGATCATGAGTTTGTTTGTTTGTCTGTTTTTTTTTTGTTTTTGTTTTTTAATGTGGCATCAATTTCCCAGTGTAAGTCATACTGTGGCTTCAAAAATGCTGATTAGTTCTTATGGCAAATAAATGTGATATTGAGTCTCACAGAAAACGTTTGCAAAATGCAGAGAGAATTTAGTAACCCATGTTTATCCAAGCTTATAGCCATTCAGGACCACACAGTCCTCTGTTCTCTCACTTCCTTTTTGCTGTTTTCCTAGTGTTATTCCCCATATGACCAAACTTGGCCAGCAGACAGCCAGGCAGTTTTTCCTCTCTTTCTGTCAAAGCATTGATTTCTCCCCCCATTTTTCGGTGTCCCACTTTTTTGTTCGCGTTTCTCAGTGTTGCTCTGCAGTCTTATTTCATAGACAGTGTAATGAAAAACATGCCCCTTAGCCTTTCCTCTGTCTCTTTCAGTAATCAGTCACAGATGACAGACTGCAGTCTGATTTTGTCATTGGACACAATGTCATTGTGTTTTGAGGGCTGATTGCAGAAGATCAGAATTTCATATCTTAATCAAGGTTTTCTAAAGCAACACCAGGCTGAATGCTAAAGAAAGACATATTTTGAGTTGGCCCTTGAATTCTGGCCCTTGAATCCCGTTGCTCTGCATCATTTAGTGGTTTCTATGCTATAGTTCAAGACTATGTGATAGTTTGGCACTCGTTTCTGCAAGACAGGCTTCCTCCACATTGATTTATGTATTTATTTAACTTTTTGCCGTTACTATTTCTATTACATTACTATTATACAGTATCTAGTTAAAAATCATGAAGAAGACTTGAAGTCTTTGTGTCTTTGGAACTTTAGCTAGGCAAGAAATGCATCAGAAATGTTGTACATCAAAAGCAAAGAACAAAAATGTACATGCTGAGGTTGACTGCAACTGGGGTGAACGAGTTCTAGATGGAGGAACAGGTCTGCAAGAAGAAGAAGAAGATGGAAGAGAAAGAGAGAGAGAGAGAGAGAGAGAGAGAGAGAATGCCAGCGGTAGTCATTCTGTTCATGCAACCTTTGGCTTAATCCTGGATCATTTTTCCACTCTGTCTCACTTTCCAAAAGGCAGCACTACAACCTGTTTACACTGGCACTACTGCTGAAGGTATAGTAGTATCACCAGAGTAATTAATATCATACTATACTAATAAAAGACACTGGCCAGTTGTTGAAACGGAAAAGGAATATGCTTTTACCATTCTGTACATGTTTTTAAATGATCCGTCGCCAGGTATTTCAGTAGAAAAATTCCTCCAGCTTATTAATTTTTTTTTTTTCAACTATTACCCCTAGGCTGCATTTTGTGCAGTGGGTAGCTAGTGCTTCACACCTCTATGGTTCATGGTTCAATTCTATGCTCAAGTGTTTGCCTGGGGTATTGCATGTTTTCCCTGTCCACATGGGTCTCTTATAGGTTCTTTGGCTTCCTTCCACTTCCTCGGCAGTAGGTTGATTGGCTACATTAATAAAGGTCCTGTTTCTTTAGCAAGTTAGCTTAGCGCTCAGAGCTCCCGAAAATGTGTGTGTTAATGCTTCAGCTGAAATACCCATTAAATAATGCATGTTTTTTATTTACACTCTCTTTATTTCACTGCTTCTCTTTGAATGTGCTATTTCAGTATCGGTATCAGTATCAATAAATTGTAAACATTTGTAAATGAATTATTGCTAAGCTGACTAGAGCTAGCAACAAGCCAGGGGAGGGCATTTTCTTCGGCTAATACAAAAGCAGGGATTTTTTTTTTGTGTGTGTGTGTGTGTTTGTCTTTGCACACTACAAGGTGAAATTTGCATAATATCCCCAGGGGTCAGTAAATCTGCGAATGTGTGTGCATGTGACCCTGTTATGGACTGGTGTCCCATCCAGGGACCCACTGCAACCCTGCCCAGGATAAACCGATTAAAGTAGAAGAATGATATTATCTCTATTCGTATTCTTTTAATGTAAGAATTTAGGCATTGCACACAAATCAAATTAGAGATAAAGACAGTCCCGTTCTTTCATTTGTTATCTGTTTTTCGCTTTCCCCCTTTTACATCCACGTCCCACTTTATTTTACATGCCTTGCTTTCTGACAGGTGCTAGATGAACTGGCCAGCTCTAGAGGCCAGAGCAGCTGCCATGGTCCAGCTATGTGTGCACTCAGCTGTTTTATAAGGCCTGGCTCCCAACATGTGTTCACACCTGGTTATGCTGAAAGGGCTTGTTAAGGTTTCCTACATCATATTTGAACACTTAAGCATCATGTAACTCAAAAGAAAAAAAAAAAACCTTCCAATCCTGAGCTCATGTGGTGCCACAATAACAAACTCTACCTGGAGGAGGGTTTTCGGTTTTGACAGTCATGCATGCATCAAAAGAGCTCGTAAACAACGTGAAGCTGATCCAGCTTTATTTTCAATAAGATGATAATAAATGGCAAAAAGAATTTGACATTTTCTGCACAGCTTGAGCAAATAAATAATTGAACCCAGTGCACTCAGACAGACATTAACATATATCTCTTATTAGCTCCCAGCCAAACAGGGATTAGAGTGCAATGTTATGGCAACGGCATGGCATTTCCAAGGTGAATCAGCACTGAGTCAGCATTATAGGAATGTTAAGCCAGTGCCAGTTTCACAGACGTCAATCAGGTGCAAAAAAAAAAAAAAAAAGTCTAAAAACGTTGCCTGTTTTTAATGTTACCTCTTTATCTTTTCTCTAAGTCTAGATTTATCTTTGAAGTATAAATAAGTGTAATCTGACATAATGGGATCCTGCTGCGGTAATCAAATCCACCGAGATGGGCTTAATATCCCTAAAAGGGAGTAATAATATAGCAAGTGCAAGTCGTTGTGTGTTTATCGATGTCTCTATATAATTACAAAGGCATTTGAAGACTTAAAGCGGTAACTCTATCTGACAGAGCACCCACAGTGCTACTATAGCTATCCATTTTATTTCTATTTGACCTCATTTACTCCTGGGAGTGAAGGAAACTGTTGTCATTTGGTTTATATAGACAGATTCCTTCCCTTCACTCTGGGAGAGGAAAGACGCTTAAGGTTTGGCTTCAAGCAAGCTTGGTGGATTAAAAAAAAAGAAATGGATTATTTTTTATCGTTTTATTTTATTGTATGATTGAGACACTATCTAGTGTAACAGGAGCTATGTGCTAAATTCACCCTTCATTTGTCACATATATATCACTGAACAGTGAAATTCTTTCTTCACATATCCCAGCTTGGGTGCTGGGTCAAAGTGTAGGGTCAGCCATGATATACCGTAGCATCCCAGAGCAGAAAAGATTAAGAGCCTTGCTCAAGGGCCCACACTGGTGGCCTGGTGGAGCTGATCTGATCTGTAACCCAGAGCCATAAGACCCTGAGCTACAAATGCCCCTGTAGTTACTTAAGCAAGTAAATCAAGCAAGCTTGCACAGGAAAGTCTAAAGTGAAAAAAACATTTTTGTATGTTTAAAAGGCTGTATATGACAGTTTTGCCTATTTAGGGCCTTTTTTAAAATTTGTATTACTTTTGGGATTAAATGGGATACATTACTAAATAATAATTTTCATTAGGAATCACAACATTTATATTTACCTATAAGCAGTAAATGTATAGGGTTTGTACATAAAGGCCAATTACAGGCCAAAGGGTGGCATTAACTAACTGTCTAATACACAAAGCAATCAATAACCAAATAACCAAAATACAATAATGATTACCTGGAATGGTCAAAATGTGTACTGTAAAATGTATAGTTTTTCTTCAGCATGCTTGTGCACTATATATGATAACTTTTATTACTGTTCTCCAGCAGCTACCGTATGTACAGTACAAACAGAACAAGTGAAAGCTACTGGACCCAACAATACTTTGGGAACATATGGGTGTAATACTCAGGTGTCTGAATACTTCTGGCCATATAAGTAAGACTATAAGCCACTGTAACTTTTTTTGCAAAAATGTAGCAAAACTATAACTTCATATGGCATTTCAGATGGTTGTTACATTCACTCCTAAAGAAGAGTACTGTCCTAGGACTTTCCCTTTCTTTTATGCTTTTCACATATCTTGTTTTCTGTGTTTTAATATGTATTAATATTTTCATAATTAAAAGGATTTGTATTAAGAGCATGAATCTGAAATTAGGTGGTTGTATTTTTTGGAAGGCACGTATATTAGGACCATTTGACCTCCAGCCAAACATACCTGTCTCTGTCTGGAGGGAAATAAATTCCAAAAGGATTCCCGAAAAAATGTCTTGCCCCACCCCAACCAAGCGGTTCACCAGATCCAAACTCCTTAGCAGTGTAAATTTTCAAATGCTGGGATTCTTTCATCTGAAACCTCCATATTTTCCCTTGAGTAATTTGAAGTGTGGTGCCTTCATGCTTCCAGAGCAGTACAGATGGTGGGGGATATTCGCTAGACGAATTTACTCGGTTAATTAATATTTGGTGGTGCTGTTTTTCTTTGGGGGAACTGACATTATTGATTAGACTGTATGAGATCCTACCTGGTGAGGAGCTGTTTCCACCTTCAACAGCAAAGCCGTCCAGTTTTACCCATTCCCCACCTGTAGTGAAAAACACGGTAACTTATGACAATGGCGAGTTATTTCATATCAAAGTACTTGTGTTACACTGAGAAAGTAGGAGGATATATTGTATAACACTTCATTAAAACGTTTACTTAATCTTAGACCATTAAAATAAAAATGCTCCGACAGACACATTTATGGCCTAACGTGCGTCCTAATTTAGTGTGGGGCTGGTGTAATATGAGTGTTCTGGAAATGCAACCCTGCGCACACGGACGTTGTTTGTCAGAGGCAGAATAGGAAATCATTTCAAGATTTATGTGGCATGCATTGGATGGGTGACAAGCTGCCACAACACAAGGCCTTGATTTCGGTTTTGGGTCTAACAACACAAAGCTCGGCTGTTGGCTTTTTATGGTCGAGTGCGATTCCAGATTTTAGGCAAGCCCAATAATGGAGGAGAATTGAATAATTAGAAAAGCAGACTGGATTGATTATGTTCTGTACCGTGGTCAAGTGTGTGTCATTTTATTAGTCATCCAGTCTGGTTTTAAAAGTCAGGATTAAGAATAAGCAGTCAGACCATGAAGCTATAGATGTTTTTTTGGTATAAAAGATCAAAAATGACTTTTAGCCACATTAGAATCTTGCTGAAGTGTTGATTGACGATGTAATATTGAAATAGTTTTTTCTGTTACGTCACTTGGATGTGTAAAGCTTTAATAAAATGTATTTTCTATGCAATACATAAAAGGCATGTACTTTTATGGGTTTCTGAATGCAGTCAATTAAACATGCTCAAAAAATATATGGCTCTTTGAGATAAAACAGACTCACAATAGCAATAATAGGAATCAACGGAAAGCTCTGTCATACCTACACATGCACACACACGCATATACACACATATACACGTGCGCGCAAGCACACACATACACACACACACACACACATACACACACACGTACCTCCTGGAGTTTCTGCTCTGTAGACTGGTTTACTCATTCCCTCCTCATTTTCAGAACTGATCTTGAGAAAGTGCAGGACTCCAGGTTCTAACACACACACACACACACACACACACACACCATGCAAATTAGACAAAACGGTGCATGCTGTGGTCGTGCATTTTATGCCTTCAAATAATTTACATCTTTGTACAGACAGTAATATAATACCTGTCCACCTTACCTACATCCTCTAGTACCTCGGAGCGGCGGTCCTTGTCCACCTTGATGAAGCGCAAAGACCTCATGGACTTTCCGTAGCCAATACTGTATCGATCAACTGGCCGACCGTCCAACTCATTAGGTGGTTCCCATGTCACCTTTAAGCCCTTATCCACTGACGTTAGCTTCACATTGCGTGGATGAAGTGGCTTATAGGCTAAGAAAGAGAACGATAGCATGACTGACAAATTAAACATGCTGTCAATACAAAGGTTTTCATATTCTGAATATAGATTATTTCAAGCCTCAAGGTGTTGACAAAGGATTCCACTAGGAATGTGGAATGCTCTGATTAAATTCCACACGGATTTAATATGGAATTTGCTATAACTTTTAGTTTTTTTATTCACACAACTAAGCTGCCATGTGGATTTCATTAACAATACTGAGCTCATTCAACATTTTTAGAATATTTTGACTACACAAACAACAGGAAAAACAAAAAAAATACTGAAACAACAACTTCCATTTTGGAATCATACAACAATTTCAATCATACAACATAAACAAGGTCTATAATCTGAAGATCAACAGAATCTTAATGACAACTGCTTGCATTTTGAATGAATTATTTGTCACATATACCTTACAGCACAGTGAAATTATTTATATGTATATTTATATCCCAGTTAGGAAGCTGGGGTCAGAGCACATGGTCAGCCAGTATTCAGCGCCCCCTGGAGCAGACAGGGTTATGAGTCTTACTTAAGGGCTCAACAGTGGTAACATGGTGTTGCTGAGGCTCAAATCCCCGACCTTTGGATCAGAAACCGAGTAACCGTTTGGGCAACCCCTACCCATAGGCGCATGGTGTCAATATAGCCAGAAACAGTTTAAAATCAACTAAAATGAAAAACAAAAAAATATATACAGTACAGACCAAAAGTTTGGACACACCTTCTCATCTCATGAGGTTGAATTTGTATTATGGCAAGAAGCAGCTAAGTAAAGAAAAACGAGTGGCCATCATTACTTTAAGAAATGAAGGTCAGTCAGTCCGAAAAATTGGGAAAACTTTGAAAGTGTCCCTAAGCGCAGTCACAAAAACCATCAAGCGCTACAAAGAAACTGGCTCACATGCGGAACCCCCCAAGAAAGGAAGACCGAGAGTCACCTCTGCTGCGGAGGATAAGTTCATCCGAGTCACCAGCCTCAGAAATCGCAGGTTAACAGCAGCTCAGATCAGAGAGCAGGTCAGTGCCACACAGAGTTCTAGCAGCAGACACATCTCCAGAACAACTGTTAAGAGGAGACTGTGTGAATCAGGCCTTCATGGTAGAATATCTGCTAGGAAACCACTGCGAAGGACAGGCAACAAACAGAAGAGACGCGTTTGGGCTAAAGAACACAATAAAGAAAACTCTTTGAATGACAAAGTGTCCAAACTTTTGGTCTGTACTGTATTTTTGGATTTCCCCCTAATTTAGTCATATCCAATTCCTCTCCAATCACTAGGGGCTATTAAGGCTACTACTACATTAAGGCTACTACTACCACTCAGTCGGAAGGGCCGAAGACTATCACATGTTTCCGCCGAATGACGTGACGCCAGCCGACCACATCTTTTCGAACTGCCCTCTCACGCACCATTGGGGGCGGCGTAACACACTCGGAGGACAGAGCTATCTGCTCTATTCGCTTGCATGAGCTCACATGAGTTACAGCATCACCCTGGACACGAACTTGCGATCTCCGTATGATAGGGCGAACACTTTACCACTACGCCACTCGGCCAAAATTTTTTTACATTTTGCCACCTCTTTTTTATGTACACTGTAAATCATACACTCGTGGGGCTGGTGTTGTGTGAAAGATACTGAAGAGCTCTTTATTTGTTATAGCATAGTTATATAATAATGGATAAAGCTTGTCAATAGAAGTCGGGCGATTAATCTATAGGATTTTTGCTATCTTTTTAGTAATCAGGCCTTGCTGATGCCTAAGCATTTTAAATCGATTAACAGGCAGGTACAGGGGTTGGACAATGAAACTGAAACGCCTGGTTTTAGACCACAATAATTCATTAGTATGGTGTAGGGCCTCCTTTTATGGCCAATACAGCATTAGTTCGTCTTGGGATTGACAGATACAAGTCCTGCCCAGTGGCCAGAGGGATTCTGAGCCATTCTTCTTGCAGAATAGTGGCCAGGTCACTTCATGTGATGCTGGTGGAGGAAAACGTGACTCCTGACTCGCTCCTCCAAAACACCTCAAAAGTGTCTCAACTGGTGACTGTGCAGGTCATGGAAGATGTTCAACTTTCATGTTCATCACACCACTCTGTCACCAGTCTTGCTGTGTGTATTGGTGCATTATCATCCTGATACACAGCACTGCCTTCAGGATACAATGTTTGAACCATTGGGTGCACGTGGTCCTCCAGAATGGTTCGGTAGTTCTTGGCTCAAGTATTCTCGGTAGTCTAGCACAAGTATTGGGCCTAGGGAACGCCATGATATTGCAGCCTAAACCATCACTGATCCACCCCCGTACTTCACTCTGGACATGCAACAGTCTGGGTGGTACGCTTCTTTGGGGCTTCTCCACACCGTAACTCTCTCGGATGTGGGAAAGACCGTGAAGGTGGACTCATCAGAGAACAATACATGTTTCACATTGTCCACAGCCCAAGATTTTCGCTGCTGGCACCATTGAAACCAACATTTGGCACTGGCACGAGTGACCAAAGGTTTGGCTATAGCAGCCCGGCCATGTACATTGAACCTGTGGAGCTCCTGACGAACAGTTTTGGTGGAAACAGGAGAGTTGAGGTGCACATTTAATTCTGCACTGAGTAGGATAGCTGTGGTTTTATGTTTTTATGGATACAATCCGGGGTATCACCCGGACATCCCCTTCAGACAGCTTCCTCTTGCGTCCACAGTTACTCCTGTTGGATGTGGTTCGTCCTTCTTGGTGGTATGCTGACATTACCCTGGATACCGTGGCTCTTGATACATTACAAAGACTTGCTGTCTTCGTCACAGATGCGCCAGCGAGACGCACACCAACATTTTGTCCTTTTTGAACTCATAATGTTGTGTGGATTGCAATATTTTAAGCAAAACTGTGCTACTACTCTGCTAATTGAACCTTCACAGTCTGCTCTTACTGGTGGAATGTGCAATCAATGAAGATTGGCCTCCAGGCTGGTCAAAGTTAGCCATGAAACCTCCAACACTAAATTGGTCAGTGTTTCAGTTATACTGTTCAACCCCTGTATATCTAATGGCAATGAGTGGCAACATAATCAGTAAGAGTTCAGCTGTTGTTTTCCTGCTTTACTTTTCCTTATTCCCTAAAGAACATACATCTCTAAGTAAAAGTGATAGTACTTACTATCTCAATACTTATTTTAAAACTGTTCAGTTCGTTTGTGTCTGGTAGCACAATATAAAACTGTATGATGGTAATTGCACTTGAACGTCCATGGGATTTGTAACATTATGCTAGCATAGTGGTAATCAAGCTAAAATGTGCTAAACTCTTGCTAATGTTAGCTGCTAGAGAATGTTAAATGCACTTGTTTTACGTTGCAGCTATGGTTTATAACCATATTCATGTTCATAAAAAGGAAAACAGCTGTTAACAGTTTAATTACAGATTTACTGTACAGTGCTTACATCAGTAAACATCCAAAACAAAGACAGATGGTTCCTGGGTAGTTATTGGAGGAAGCTAATAGCTATCTCCTCACTACCTCACCTACCTCACTCGCTAGCAAGGGCATAGTATTAGAATGTAATGTGCACAGAATAATGGAGTTCTAGAAAAAAAAAAACCTAAAAAAAAAAAATAAATTTTATACTAAAACTACATTTTTTTTATTTTATCAGATGAAGGGGAAAAAAAGAAAACCAGCCAAATATATCAGGCAAAAAATAGATAATTAAACATCAGCAGCGTATATCAGTCATGAGCTGCCCTCATTTCTAAAGCTCGGCATCAGCTTTGACATCGGCCGTAGAAAACCTCATATTGGTCCACCTTTATTCATCAGTCATTCTGATCTGAGAGAGTACTGTAGCTATCATTCATGTCACAGATAATCCCTTTTTTGTAAAAGAACTCACATGAACAGCATGCTCTCTACATACAGTGTTTTAACTCTATGATTAATATGATTTGGGTTCTCTGGTGTTCACACAGTGCAACTGCATTAACTGCTTAACTGAGACATTGCTGATATCGCATAATCCCAAATTTGTCATTAACACTTTTTTTAACCATGTTGAATTGTGCCTCAATGTCCTATTATACCACTACAGGCAATTGAGCACAACACATTAATGGCAGGAAAATACATCTTCCATCTACTCTTGCCAGTTCTGAAGAAGCACCAAGAGACAGAGCTAAAAAGACGAGAGCACGGTGCATCGCCTCGACTGTTTAGACTGCCAAAAATAATACATGTCCCTTCAGACCACTTGCTCAAGGTACAGGAAATAGTGTCTGATTTACTGATTTGACATATCCTTAACACTGAGTATCAGCTTCTACTCTTTACTAGAAGATACAGAGGTCCAGGGTGCAAACTTAAGAACTGATTTATATCAGCTTCAATATATAAATATACAGGTATAGGGAACTGTGTCGTACTGAGACTGTGGGATATGGTATGCCACTATGTTGCTATTAACTCATTATCCTCTCTAACAGGATTTTTACTTGATAATATCCCTGATAGTACTATCATGTGCATATAGAGATTTAGATAAGAGCATCTTCCGAATTCCAAATACCTGCACAATCCTTTGTTGGTTTACAGTATAATGTTTGGCAGCCTGGTGGTTTAGTGGTTAGCACTTGCACCTCCAGTGTCCGGATTCGAGTTTGCATGACCTCCCTGTGCTTGGTGGGCTTGCTCCCACAGTCCAAAGACATGCAGAAAAAATGGCGTGCCCAAAGTGTTTGAATGCATGTGTGAATGTTGACTGGAGGTCCTACCACGGTTATAAAAATTGGAATAAATACAATGATCACCACTGGCCTCCACGGTCCCTAGTTGGACTACAGAGGTTCCTAGATGGATGGATGGATTATCATTTTTAATTAAATCAGTTTTTGTAACTTAAAGGCAAAATCAAGACAAGACGGATCAGAGACCGAAATGAGAACAAGATCTGGATGCATTACTGTATATCAAAAACTACAATCTTAGTGCACCACTAGTTAATTATTCTGTAGTACATATTAGATAATCAGTTGAGGTTTGGTGCGGTGCACCTCTAGCATTGCTAAACCACATTGATTAGGTGCTTTTGGCACGGCGTAAGAAGTAATAAAATCATCTGCATCAGTAAAGAAGCACACGTGAGCAAGGATGTTGCAAGCACACGGTGTTTCTGTCATGTTCTGCTGTGGTTTTGGACTCTGTTTATTGGAAAATACTTTTCAAACGACTCGTTTCTGAATGTCTGTGTTTTATTGTTATGGAAAAAAAATGTATTACAGAACCTGACAGTTTTATAGCTGTTAAATCAATGATGCAATTTGGAGGGTAATTGAAGTAAGGATTTCTTGCCAAGGAATAGTTAACAAGCACAAAAAAACTAAACTAATGCAGATACCTCATGATGTCACTTTTATTTAAAAAAAAAAAAAAAAACTAAAAAAAAAAAAGGTTTTTTTTCTGTATTGCACCTTTGCCGATAAATTAAAGG
This sequence comes from Clarias fuscus, assembly GCA_030347435.1. Lineage (NCBI taxonomy): Eukaryota > Metazoa > Chordata > Actinopteri > Siluriformes > Clariidae > Clarias > Clarias fuscus. The sequence goes on along the minus strand of CM059229.1, from coordinate 11,440,692 downwards.
GTTTCCCTGTACATCAACACCTTGACAAAGACAACAGAGATCCGTACTTTAATTCATTCATGTTCTATACCGCTTATCCTGTATCCTTTGAGCACGAGGCAGTGTACAACCTGGATAGGGTGTAAATCCATTACAGGGAACAAATACACTCACATACACACACACACACACACACACACACACACACACACACACACTAGGGGCAGGCACTATAAGCAATTTGGGACTTAGCCTACTCTGAAAGCCTTTAGACTGGGGGGGAAAACCCGTCTACCCAGCAAGCAACATGCAAACTCCACACACAGACCCAAGGTGTGAACCGAACCCTTGACCTTGTAGGTCTAAGGCCACAGTGCTAAAGACTACACCACTGTGCCACTATACAGTATATAGCTGTCTCGTTATCCACATTATTAGAGACAGCTGCACATTCATGAAGCTATTATAATTACATCCAGTTACATGGCCGCATAACTGTGCACAGCAATAGGTCAAGAGGTTAAGAGTTTCAGTTAATGCTCACATCAAACCAAAAAACTGTGATCTCTGTGACTTTGATCGTATTAGGACCAGATGGACTGGTGTGAGTGATTCATAAACTGTTGGTCTCCTGATTATTTTTGATTATCTTGAGAGATTACCAAGAATGGTGTAAAAAAAAAAAAAAAGAAAACTGAGTGAGCAACAGATCTGTGATGGGAAACTGTCTGTTGATAAGAGACGTTAAAGGAAAATGCAAAGATTGGTTCAAGCTGCTTGGAAAGGTATAGTACTACACAACTCATAGAGTTGGCTTTATATCCATGGTGAGCGAAAAAGCATCTTAGAATGCAATAAGTACTCTCCGCTTCATGTCAGTCTCCACCCACAGAACTGTCACTCACTTAAAGTTCATTTTTTTTTATCACAACATTATGTGTAAACTCTAGAGAATGGCGTGTGCGCAAATCCCAGGAGAGCAAAATAATCTGAAATACTCAAGCCAGGCGTTCTGAAACCAACATCCATGTCTCAATCAAATCCACAGAAATCAGATTCAATCTACATTCTAATGTTCGATGTGAACATTAATTGAAGCTCTTTACCTGTATCAGCACAAATTTTTAACCGCACTGTTGCCACATGAATGGCTGATTAGATACGTGCACGGAGTAGTTGTATAACACAGATATGGATTTTTCTTAATCATAATAAATTCATGGAAACAAAAATCAAGAGCTGCTGTACCCGACCTGAGTTAACCCACAAGGCAGGCATTTCGTAAACATTGTCGCACTTTTCAATTCTGGCAGTACAATAACACAATTTTGTAGTGTTTCCTAAAACGCACACACATCACATCACACTCTTTTAAGTCCTTTTAAGTCTTTAAACCTACATGTTAAATTTGAATATGGTTGGATTAGCCCAAGCTCTTTAAAACTAAACAAGAGAGCTTTGGCCTCATATAAAAACTTTATGGAGAGTAAACCGATACATCACAATTCCAGTACTAATAAAATCTAATTGAGAGCAAATAAACTCAACCAAATTTCTAAAAGGGTATTACTGTATGACTTGATTAATGTAGATTTTTGAACAATAAAATCAGATAGGCTGAGGTTGTTTACAAGCATCACATTATTAATTATTGGTTTGTGCTCATTTACATGTATGGACCATTAACCTCTTAAAGCATCTTTACTGTATATGAACGGCGAACGTGTACTGTAAATGGTGCATATGATGGCTATGGAAAAGGTATGTGATACAAAAATGGACCAGGCTGCTGGGCAAGTTCATTCCAGTATATACGTCCACACCCTCATACCTTCTTCTCATGCTCGTCCACCTTGATGACGTAGCAAAGAGTGCGAATGAAGGCGGGATGGGGGGGTGGGTTGTTTCGTTTCCTATTCCGCCATACAAGGTCACAGATCGGTCATGGGTAATATTATAGTACCATAAAAGGTCAAATGAAAAGTTACATGGTCAAATACATTTAGCATTTTATTAGGTCAGAATATCAGGGAATACCGGTGTGTATGAGTGACTATGCTCGTGTCTGCCATCATAGTGTCAGCCGTATCCGCAACATTTTATAAGGACTCATGGAAAGAGCTGCAGGGCAAGCACCTGCCGTTTAAACGCCAGAGTGTCAATAAAGTATGTGAAATTTATGCATTACAACTGTCCTGAACCCCACACAGAGACAGAGTTCTTCTCAACAAGTTCACTCTTATTATTGTTCCAACCATTTCCATGAATTAAAAAAAAAAAGAAGAAATTAATGAATTATATACTTATATAATATAATATGAAGTATAATGAATTTTATATGGTGCATTTGTGCTTGTCAGATTACAGGATATGTTGGCCCTTGTCAGCTGGATCAGATGTTTTCAATCAGGAAATCACAAAACCATGAGGTAACAGGTGTAATTTCTCCTGGCATTCAAACGTACACAGCGCGTTCAGAAAGTAATCAGACCTTTTCACATTTTCCCGTTACGTGGCCGTCTTGCTTACACCCTAACCTAATCCAAAAATATCCTCTTTAATGGAAAAACATAAACAGGTTTAATGAGTTATGCCATTGATTACCAACAAAAAAAAAGAGAAAAATAATATTTACATAAGTGATGCATCATAGTCTTAACTCGATTCTTTATTCTAGGACACTGGCAGTGATTACAGCCTCACGGTTTGCCAAGTATGATGTTTTAAGCTCATGTTTCTCAAGTATTATCAGTTTAAATGAGGAGTGTCATTGTACCACTATTTTCCGATCCCTTGAGGGAAGTTCAATTCTGTCTAAGTACCAGCTCTGGCTCGGCCACACGGAGACATTTCCAGACTTGTCTCGAAGCCGAGGAATTGTCTTGGATATGTGTGTCATTGTAGTGCTGAAAGATTATCAGCTCTCTTGAAACAGTTTTTCTCAAGAATGTCTCTGTTCTTTGATGAGATATATCTTTTCCTTAACATGCCTTGCTTAACATTCCAGCCAAAAGAGATCAATCTTGGTAATGTCCCTTTTGGCACCTTTGGAGTGAAGCTTCTTGAGCCTTTTACTCTTGAGTGGCTTTCATTGGGCCAGTCTACAAGAAAAGGACTAAGTGGTGGAGGCCAGTCTACAAGAAAAGGACTAAGTGGTGGAGATCTGCAGTTCTGGTCTTTCCTCAGAGGATTTTGATCAAAATGACCTTTGGCTTTGGGTCACCGACTTTACTGAAGCCTCCCTTTACTTATTTGCTTAGTTTGGCTGGATAATCTAGAAAGACTTATTTTTGGTGCATTTTGGTGCCTTCCTCAGACCTTTGCATCAACAGACAATTCCTCTGATCTCACGTCTTGTTTGTTGCTCTGAGATACATGGTCATCTTTTTGAATTTTTTCAGTAGAGGTGTTTTTTTCCCCCAAATCCTGATTGTCTCATGAACTGTATTTAACGCTAAGAAACTTTGGTTGCAGAAACATACAGAAGACCCCATAGTATATAGTAGTACGGGGTCCGAATAAACATACAGTTATACATGCTTTTTCAGTTTAGTATTTGTAAATAATTCACAAAATTTGTTCATTATGCAATATTTTGAGTAGAAAAAAAAGGAATTTAAAGTAATACTGTGAAGTGACAAACTGAATACATTCTGGATGCACATCTTACATCATAAGGTATGCGAATTGCTTGCTTAGACAGACATCAGTAATGCCAGGGTGCTTCACACTGACCTAAAGGCAGATGTTACAAAATGACATCTCATTTAGCAAAAAACAAAGAACTCTGTCGAGGAGAGAATTGCGGTCTTATTAATAGACAGGCACTGGCCCATGACTCATCTCGGATTAGAGATCTAAGCAGACTTTTTTTTCTCTCTACAGGTTTAAATTGTGTTTATGCCAATCAAACACAAGTGAATTAAGTTCCTGTAGCTGGTTAGGGCATGAGTTTACCTCCTTTTCACTATGAATCTGTTTCACACGCAAATGTTACTCTCTCTCCCTCCCTCTGTCCTCATATCTGTACAGTATGTACAGTCTCTCCCTTCCTGTCAGTCCATGTCTCCCTGCGTCTCTCCATATCTCAACTTGCTCCCTAACAATTCCCACCGGAACACTACCATATGTATGTTTAGGTATGAATCTGGGGGGAAAAAAAAAAAACTTGTATTTGTGAGACAGATAAAAATATGTATGTGTATATTTACACACACAGTATGTGTGTGGCTCTTGGTCATTGCCAGGTAGGATGTCGAAATGAGTAAAAGTTGCAAAAGGAGAACCATTATGTAAAATCCATAGGACCGTTTTGGAGATGGTCATTCTCATAAAAAGTCAGAAGGTGTTATTATTATTATTATTATTATTATTATTATTATTAATATTATTAATATTATTATTATGTTACATTGATGGTCTTGTGATGGTGCAGTACTTAGTACTGCCTCGTAACATCTTCTAGTTCTCTGGTTTCCTCCACTCTCCAAAAACATGCGTGTAGGTGGATTGACTACGCCTAATTCCCCTTAGGTATGAATAAATGTGTGAATGTATTCTGCAGTGAAGTCCACTGCATCACACCCCGTGTTTCTATGAATTCCACTATATCACACCAGGATCAGGTGGTGACTCCAGATAAATGAATGAATAAATCGTTATTGATTGGTCATCAACTACTATCAAAACTATGGCAGATTCTTAAAAAAAAAAAAAAAAAAAAAAAAACCTAATAAAATACTTTAAAAACCATAATCGTGTAGGGTAAGGGGCTAGCTTAAAAACTTGCATGATTTGCACTTAGTGGCTGTCAAAATGCTCTCATATTACTTTTGTTTGAAATTCATGCAAAAGATACATACTGTATACGATATATCAGTTTAGATTACAGTACATAGTTTTTAAAACGATATTACTATAATTACATAACAATTATTATATAAACCTTAATCATAACTATAAAAGAAAATATCAACAATGTCTCATCATGTGAAGGGTTTTTCCAGGACACCACACAGTTATTACTCTATATACAGCAGAAGCCCACTTGATTGTTTATTTGAACTTTTCAAATTGATTTGAAAAGTTTTTATATGAAGATAAAAATCGATTTATCTTCTGACCAGAGAGAGAAAAAAATTGACACATGCCATATCATTGGTATTTGTGTGTGGACTGTTCAGAAATTAAAGTCTTTAATGACTAGAATAAATACAACGGTAATGTCTAAAATATCTACTGTAACACCCCAAATATATGCAGAGTTCAATAATGGCCCTGAACTGTTCAGTGATCAGAATAATACAATTAATAAACAGTATTGATAAATATAAATTGCAATTAATATTATACCTGGTTAGAGAAAGCTTTGAGAGTTGTTATAAAAGGAATAGACTGGCCACGCAATAAGGATAGGTCAGATTTAAAACATGAACAAAATTAATTTGAAGAGCAAAATTGGGGAGAAAAAGCAGATGTCAAAGACAAAACATATTGTTTCTAAATGGTCCACACAGACACTGGTTTGGGTCAAGACGCAGAGAAAAATCAGAAGAATATAGATTGAGAACAGACGGCTAAAACACAGCTGCTGACAGCAGTTCCAAGCTGCACCGGCTGACCTCATTTACAGAATCACTTCCAAAACAGAAAAAGTGCGAGAAAAAGAGGAAAAGAGAGAAAGAAAAATGTCCTGTTGTAACGTGGCAGCTAACTGTGCTCATTGGGACACAGCCATTCCCAGGATCGCTCAGTTATACCGCTCTATGCATAGTGCACAGAGCCAGGGGGAGAAGAAAGTCTGGACAAAAGAGATTTACAAACTGAGAGCGAAAGTCCAGAACATCTGCAACATGACTTGTGAGCTCTCTGATGGCATGTTAAAGCTAGTCAACGGCTTTCTCCTGGACGGCTCTAATATTCTGACATGCTCTACATGCTGATCTATCAGTACACCATGCTCAGCGTACACCTCTGTATGTTGCACTTTGCCTAAACTGTTCGTGCTCCTCCTGTGCAGCCTGTGTGTTCAGTGCGAGCTGGCTATACAGTGAGATCACCCTTTATTTTTCACTTTTTTGGCACACAGCGCTCACTATGAGAGATTTTCCGTGAGAGTGTTCTCGACAAACAGCTCCTTCATAATGATTCCCTATAGAAAAGGGAGTCAAATTTAAAAGTGTTGTTAAATGGCTAATAAAAGTTCAGATACATAAAAAAAAAAATTAAAATTCAACGTACGTAAGCTTAGGCTAAATTTTCACTTTCAGAAGCTGATATGTATGATCAAATGCATACGCCATGCATGCTACAGGAATATTACTACTGTAAGCCAGACCAAAGCACAGATTAGAGGCAGACCTCTGGTATATTAGATCAGTCCCCTGGCACACTCAGGAAAATATCTGGGTCTCATTTTAACCAAGATTTATTATTTTAATAATTTTTGTAATCTTAAATCGGTTGCAGAATTGAGTTCAGAGAGTCAAAACTCTGTAATATTTTGTAGTAGACATACAATTTACAGTTTTTGTATGTTTTACTCTTAAAATGTGATGCTTTAAAAAAATATTTGCTGTTACACATAAATGTAAACCCAACTCCATTTCTCAGTATAGTACATATAAGAACACGGAATAAACACAGTCATCATTTGACTTTAAGGTTGAACAATCCATAGCATAAAGGTAGATTTTTACTTCTTTTTTAAAATTCACTCATATGATTATTTTTTTTTAAAAGCCAATATTATACAAAACATAATATTGAATGTGGTTAATTTGTAAATTTGTAATCTTTTGAGCTGAAAGACTTTTAAAATATTTTAAAAAGTATTAATGATAAAATGCAATCACACACATGCAGACAAAGTGAGGTAACTACCTGTTGTGTGTGTGTGTGTGTGTGTGTGTGTGTGTGTGTGTGTGTGTGTGTGTGTGTGTGTGTGTGTGTGTGTGAAGATGATGCATACCCATGATGAGCATGCTGAAGTTTGTGATAGTGTGTGTGTGTGTGTGTGTGTGTGTGAAGATGATGCATACCCATGATGAGCATGCTGAAGTTTGTGATAGTGTGTGTGTGTGTGTGTGTGTGTGTGTGTGGATGATGCATACCCATGATGAGCATGCTGAAGTTTGTGATAGTGTGTGTGTGTGTGCACGCGCGTGTGATGCATACCCACGATGAGCATGCTGAAGTGTGTGTGATAGTGCGTGTGTGATAGTGATGCTTACCTGTGATCATCGGGCTGAGGGCGCAAAGCGCGAGCAGGAGCGCACGGAGAGCGCGTGCTGCCGGTGGACACATAGCGAACACAAGTGGTGCAGCTCGTGCGCCGCTCCGGAGCGCGCGGGAGAAGGCGGGCGCCGCTCCCTACCTTATGGCGCAAACCCAAACCTGTTTAACAGCAAAGGAAGACTCGGTCTCACCGCAAGAGGGAGACACAGGCTGGATCCAAAACCGCACAAAATCTGGAGCGCAAAACATCCGATGGTCATGAACTGAGCAATGATTATTTCACTGGCTTATTTGATATTTCCTAAATTGTAAATGTCTGTCTATATTTATATGTCCACTACAGGCAATTTGGAAATACCCTCAGCCTCCGGTCCATATGTCTTTGGAGTAAACATGCAAACTCCATGCCCCCTGACTGGGGGTGAGATCTGAACCCCCACCCTGCAGGTGTGAGGCAAACCGTGTCTTGGTGACATACTGTACTGTATCCCTCTAATACTTAGATACAAGGTGGTTAGTCTGGTCATTTTGAGTCTGTGTGTTTTGCTATCATTGCAGAATTTCTTTTAGGAAGCTAGCCACCGAACATCATCAAAGAGCAACATCTAACATCATCAACAACTTCAACAACTCCATAGTTAACAAAGCTGTCCTTGATAGTCAGACTCCTTACATGCTTGCTAACTTGGCTCTCCATGATGCCTTTAATCCCCAGGGGGAAGACCATGAATTGTGAATTCTACTGCCAGGTTTTAAGGCATCTAAGGAAGGACGTGGCAGCACAGTGACTTAGTGGTTAGTACTGTCACCTTGCACCTCCAGGTCCTGGGTTCGATTCCCAGGCCGGCTTTGTGTGCATGGTGTTTGTGTGTTCTTGGCGTGCTTGGTGGTGGGTTTACTCTGCGTAAGAACTGGTGTTACCAATTGCCCATACTGAATGTTGACTGGAGGTCCTACCATCGTTATGCAAAATGGGAATAAATACAATGGTCACCATTGGCCTTCACGATCCCTGAACTACAGGTTTCTAGATGGAGGGAGAAAAGACATAGAGCGAAAGCAACTGGATCCATGGCACACAAATCTTCCAACCTTTTGATACGCCCTCCTAAAATGTCCACATTTATCCACTACAAATTGTGGTAAATTATAAAACACCTATTATAATATCACACAAGCCATATATATAGAAATTTATATATATATATATATATATATATATATATATAATTTATTTATTTGTTTGTTTATTTATTTATTATTTATTTATTTTAACTAAATCAGGTTAACAGTCAAAATTTTATAATTTAATTATTTATTTATTTATTTATTTTTTATAGGTGATGTATACCTATTCTTATTCCACAAGGAGGTAATCCACTTTACAGGTCAAGAGTTCTTGTGCCTCATTGAAGATCTTCTTACAGTCATAGTAAGCTGCATGTGGCCTGGAGAAAGCTGGAACCTTTCTCTTAGAGCTTCTGGAAAGCTTCACAATACCTGTCCAAAGTGACATGGCTCATAGAATGAGCTTTAGTGACAGACTGATGGATTTTCCATGACTGACCTCAACTCAGTACCTTCATGTGGGGTGCATGGCCTCCCTTATAGTTATGTAGAAATATTATATTATATAATCTTCTATTTCTTTGTTTGTTTGTTATGAAATGTTTTTATATACCAAGTGACTTTTCAACAGGCTGACATTTAGTCACTATTTTATAACATCATTGTAATTAATAAAAAAATTAATTAAAATTAAAATAGGTAGATTAATTAACATTTGATTTAAAAAATGTCATATTATTGACAAAAATACCCATAAATTCATAACATGGTCTGTACTATGGTTTGAACTAATAACACTGCATGCTATTGAACCAGTAAAAAACCAGTGCAAAAGTATCCCATTTGAAAGAATGTATAGTACAGCTCAGTTCGTGGTCTGATTTATTTTGACACTCATTTTGCCAAAATAAGTTAAGCAGTATTTATTTTTAAAAAAACAACAACTTGCATTTACTGTTCTTCATGGTACAGCAATGCAAATTATGAGTTCATGTTTAAATTTTTTTTTGTTCCCTTTTCTAAAATGATAGATATGATTTTCATGCCTTTTTGTAAAATAGAGTGTGCTTGTATGTCACTGTAAGCCTTTGGTTTATCTCTGGAGATGTTTTTTCCCCATGAGTCAACACAGTTGTTTGTCTATGTTTGTTAATAAAAACTCTCTAGTCAGGAGTTGATTGTTTCCATGCATGGAACCTAGGCATGTTTTGGTCTAAATTTGCCCGCTAACAATATCTCCATTGAACTAGGTTTAAAACAACCATGTGTATCAAGAATGTAAGCCACAAACACTTTCTCTGTTTCTGCCAAGGGAGGAAATGGAATTGTTTCAACTTAACATTGAAACTGCCAAATCTGTGAGCTCTTTGTCATATTTATATTTTGTTTTCATGGCACCAACTGCTTGTGCATTTTCTCGTCTCCTGTTTTTTTTTTTCGAACTGTTTGTTTGGAAACATGACACTTGGTGACACTGCTGGTCACCCCTGTTCAAAGGATAAGTCCCACATGACACAATCGTCACGTCTGCTGTCTGATCTAGTAGTGCCCTCCTCCAGATTGCCTCCTCTTGGGTATTATGTTGCTAACCCCCACAGTTCAAGCACTTTGTTAGTGTAAACTTTGTAAGGATCAGCAAGCTTAAGGAGCTAAATGTAAAATAACAACAACAACAATAATAATAATAATAATAGTAATAATAATAATAATAATAATAATAATAACAACACCAATATTATTATTGTTATTTTACATTCAGTTTCTTAACCACATTTTCATAAATAAATGTTCAAAGGCATAATATGAGCCATAACAATGATCTGTACAGTAAATATAAACAAATAAGCAACAACATGAGAAAAAAAAGAGCAAACAAAAAGAAGAAATCAACAAATTTGGTAAATAATATATTAAATAGCGGGGGAAAAAACCTTTTACATTATATAATTTTGTTGCCCGTCTGATTTAGTCTATTTTATGTTCATAATAAACAAGAAAGAAAGCCCTCCTCTTTCTATTGTTTTCTGACCACTAAAAGTATGCAAACCCAACACAATTTCTCTAGGGATACCAGAAGACCAAACCAGAGCTTACCAAAAATGCTGTATCAGCAAGAAAACCAGAAACAGTCTCTTGGAGAGAGAGAGAGAGAGAGAGAGAGAAAGGAAAAAAAGAGACCCTAGAGACTCATAAACACAAATGCAGACTTGATCTCATTATTGTTCAATACTTTGTTCTCTTTTTCCTATTTTCACACATGTACCTCCTCTCTCTTGTTGCCTCAGTGTCATTAAACATTTGTGGTATCTATGTCTCTTAGCTTTATTTATTTATTTATTTCTTCACTGCTGTTACAAAAAGAAAAAAAATCATGCATTTCAAATACTGCACTTTTTAATGAATTTAATGGGTGACATTTGTTGGAATTGATTTACAAGGTAATCGATAACAGTTCAGTCATCATTATATTATAATCCAGAAAATTGTACTTTCAAAATAACCTAAAAAGTCGAATTTACTAAATTTGGGTGAATTTAAAATGTAAAATATATTAATTATAAAAGTTATTTATGAGTGACTTAGAGTGTCAAATATGGACACCCCTTTTAATAATTTAGCTCAGGTTTTTCAGCCACACCCACTGCTCTCTGGTACAAAACATCAAGCACATAGCCATGCAGTCTCTGTAGACAAATACTGTCAGTAAAAAGCGTCACACTAAATGCTTGGCAGATGTGGTGCCTTCATAGGATGAAACCTCTATCACAAGTCAGGTCATGAAATGTCTGCCATATAGTATATTTTTACCCCATTAAACTTCCTTTATTGATTTTTTAATGGCATTAAATACACAATAATATACATTTCTGCCAGCAAGAGCAAAACTGCCTAGAATGATTAATACATTTTTAATGTAGTGTTTTAATGCATATTTAATTTGATGCATCTTACATGCCTTGGCGCAAACACTTCTCATTCTCTGTCAGTGGAATTATGAAGAAACTCACAGGGGGCCGGGTACCAGTCGTATCTTTGTAGCTCTTCCTGTGTTTCTGTGCCAGCTGGGGGACAAAACAAGCCATTAGGGATAACTCTGACATGCATTCACTTCACGAGCTTCCTTCTCTTTCTTTCTCTTTCACTTAGTGTATGGCTTTTTTTTTTTTACTTTTAATCTCTTCTGTCTTGTATTTCCTGCATGATTCTCTTATGTGATTTTATACCTGGCAATATTTCTAATTGTTGGAGATGGAAACATCCAATGTGCTATAAGCACCAATTGTATTTATTGTAAAATTCAGTTTCTCACCTCATTAAATAGATTTATCTCTCTTTGCCGTTTGAAATCTACACTGTAACGTGCCCAGTAGGTTGGATGGAAGGCTGGGTATCTGTTCTGTGAGCGTTGGATTGTGATCAAAGTTCCATCATTCGAGTAGATGCCACCTTTACTTGACATGAGTGCAGCACGGACATCCTGAAAGTACCTTATGCTCGCCTTCCCAAACGTGTCCCCATACAGATACTTGGTGGTAGGCACATGTCCTGTGAACCTAATTGATCCAGGAGTTTACAAATAGAAATGTCTTATGAAAAGCTTTTTTTTTTTTTTTTTTGCTTATTTAATTATTTCAATTACATTTAAAGATCAATAAAAATGGTCTTAAAGTTCCAGAATGAAATGCACTATACATGCAACAATAATAGTCCTTCCATGCAACATCATGAACCAGTATGTAATCATGTGATCAATTAGCCTACCCTGGTATCAGAGGTGATGGGATGTAGGTTGCATTGTTGTGCGTGATAAGAGTGCCAGTTCTGGAAGTCATCGCTGCCTCCAAGTTCTGGTAAACACACACAGTTCAGAGTGAAGGGATATATCAGAGTCAGTTCCATGGCATGGCACACAAAAAGAACAACACTGAGTTGCCTGGTAACCACTGAGATGTTCACGTGACCCTTTGTGCAGTCTCTACTTGGTCTTCAATGTCAACCCTTATAAATCTAGCAGCACGATATGCTGTACTTCCATTATAGAGGCATTATTAAGAAAGGAAGAAAAAAAAAAGCAGAAATTGCATGCAATTACATTACACATGGTCAAATACCACAGTATTATGTGTGTGTCTCTGTGTGTGTGCACAAAGCGCAACCACGATTTAATTAATGGACTTTAATTGAATGTAGTTCATGCTTAATTAATCCACAGAATGGGTGCTCAATGAGTTTCATTGCAGTGTCAAAAGTTTCAGTGAACAGGGTCTGGCATTTGTGTGTCCAGGATGATGCGGAATCCCCTGCTGTGGAGGGCCTGTTGTACTGACTTTATAATGCTGCCCCCTGCTGGATCTTCTGCTTCTCTACCACGCAATGAGTGGCGCCGCTCGCAACACTTTAATGAGTCGATTCATTTGAGCTTTATTTGATTCATTTGAATTACACGTTTAGATGATTTGATCTCTGTTTGGAGTCAACTCAGCACCAGTTGAGCCGAAAGTGGCTCCAAGAGATATTGTGCTAAAATTAGGTGTATTAACTAACATTTATTTAAAAAAATTTTTTTTTAAAGAAATTGTGTGTGATATGGTGAGCCTAGTTTCATAATGTTACAAATAGAATATCAATCCAAGTCATCGTCTTTACTTTTATCCTGTGTACAGGGCACAGGGGGCCTGGAGCCTTGCGAGGTACACCATGGCCAGGGAGCCAATCCATTGCATCACACACACACACACACACCCACACACACACTATGGGCAATTTGAGAACGCCAGTTAGCCTAATCTGCATGTCATTGGACTGTTGGGGATGAAACCAGAGTACTCGGAGTAAACCCACTAAGCACGGGGAGAACGTGTAAACTCCACACACAGAGACCCCGAAGACTCTCCCTTTGTGAGTGAGAGGCCACTATGCCCCCCGACCACAATATCAGTCTACCAATGATTAATGATACATGCCATAAAATAGAATATGTAATAGATTTGACTTTGTAGTAGCCTAAAGCCTGAATATATACTCCAAAAAGTAAACTTTTCGCTCTCTCGTGCGTGAGAATCGTTTCATTCGACTCGTTTAAAAGAGTTGTTTATTAAGAACCGGTTCTCTTTCGAATCCTCCATCACTCGCGCACATCGGAGATAAAGGGGCGGAAATCTGTGTAGCGAGTGTGTAGTAGCGCTGACCAGACCAAGACAAACATGAAGGCACTTTAACTATTTTACGGATCTTGTATGTAAAGTCGGGAAATATTGCGGATATTTTGTTACTTGGTATTAAAAACATATAGGCTGTTTTAGGAACAGGTCAGTGCAGTCTATGGCACGTTTATAGGTTTACTTAGGCGCTTTAGGGGAATTTCTGTCGCTTGTGATTTCCTTGATTTGAGTCTCAGCTCCATGGCTCTGGTTGTGTATCTAAAATCGGTTTCGGACCTTCCCGGGAAAGGAGACCGACTCGCCAAAGTCTCATTCCGAGGTACTGCTACACTTCATTCCTTTCTTTCTTTTCTTTTCTTTTTTTCATTTCTAGATTTATGATAGACTGAAGCCTTTGAGTTTGTGTGCGTGGGTCGGATTGAGGGTAGAATTCATGCCCGAATGCTGTGCTGAAAGTTAGGGATACCCCTCTCTCTCACTGTGTGGTAAAGTCTACTGTACATTGTTCAAGTCCAACTCGACACTGCATGAATGATTTCCCAGTCAGAGACTGCACACCACTGTGTTAAATATTATGTAAAAAAAAAAATAGCCTATTTATACATGCTTAATATTTTGACATATTACTTAGGTGATGTCCACAGAAGATGCTGAAATTATACACAGTGCACTGTATACATTTTCAAATACAGTGCTGGCTCGAAATGAGTGTGTGAGTGTGTGTACAGTTTGTGTGTGTGCTCTGCAATGGATTGGCACCCTGTCCAGGATGTACTCCACCTCGTGCCCTAGGTTTCCTGTAATAGTCCCCAGGTCCCCTGCAACACTGTATATACAGTAGGATTAAGCGGTATAGACGATATGTGAGTGATAGTGAGTGCTGCACTGATTTATGCAGTGTTCATGTGTGTCCACTTTCACTCATATGGACACTGCTGGGATTGTTAAAATGTGCTGTGTTTGATATTCTGTGTCATCTTGATTGAGTTTAAGAATTAAAAATAAAAATAAAAATCAGCATCCGGATGATTTGGTAAAGGCGTAGGCGAATCTAGAGTTAACTGAACACTAATTTGTGTAGGCTGAAGGTTGCAGAAATGCCCTGTGCGACTAGCGTTAAATTGAACAAGCTCAGATTCAATGTCTGAAGGGTGAAAGGTTTGATGATTTCATAAGTAAGTTTATGATTTAGGAACACACAATTGAAGACACAATGTTATACTGTTGCTTTTATTTCAGCACCTTGGACAGCACAGTGCGTCCATCTACGAAGTGGGCTTTTCCCTTTTTGTTTTTAGAATGTTATATACTGTAGGGTATTATACCATTAACCTCATTTTAAGGGCTTCTGTTATAGTTCAAGCACTTCAGTCAGCTTTAGGACTCTAAAGGATATTATGCTGTACTGCTATTTTCTGCCCTCTTATCGTCAACAGGCTGTGCTCAACATAGCATCACTCTAGGCGTATGACAGTGTCAGCCCAGTTATTTCTATCATCAGAACATACTCCACCACGCTTACCACTTAATCATACAAATTACTTCAACTGGGGGAAAAAGTAACTACAACAAAAAGACAAATAGAAAACATTTGATATTGTAGTGACATTTATGACGAGTACAATGTTGAACATTTAAACAGTAAGAAGAGCACAACAGGAAGTTCTGCTGGAACATGCAGAACAGCAACAGAAATAAGTGAAAGCTACTTTGTGTTCTGCGTGAACTATTAGAAATAGAGTGGAGTCATATAGACATCTGCGGTGTGAATATTTAATATTCAGATTTTGGAATGAGAAACAACATGCAAAATGTTTGTTATGAGAAATAAAAAAATGTCCATGCCTGGGGTTAAAACACATGAACAGATCAGGGCATTTTCCTGCTAAAAAAAAGAGGGACACAAACAGAGAACATTATAATGAAAAAATAAAACAAAAAGTTTGTGAGATATACACAGTTATACATGAAAACAACTAATTGAGTATAAATGAAAGCAGGACACATTGACCACATTGAAGGTAGTATCAGTATTGGGCCCCATGAGGTCTTGAAACACTGATTTGTTATTGAATCTTATCAAATCAGTGCACTGATAACAGTAAAATCCCCACCTCTATAATCCTAACTGTGGAAATTGTCTATTCTTGGTCACATTTTTTGATGGAGCAGAACAATACAGTATGTGATTTATAGCAAATTATTTACTGTCCATGTCACATTCAGTACAGATGAAAAGATATTTGAATGAGATCAGGAGCTTCTTGTTAGGGAACCTTCAGCTGAAAGCTTTACTGCGTCTATGAGCCATTACTCTAACAGTTTTGCTGCATTCATTGTGTCTGTCTGCAAAAGGCAGCTAACCGGAGAGCATCGAAACAGAGCTGCTCTAAGGCTTCTTTCATCATCAAAGGGCCTTTTGTTTACAGTCTTTGGGGGATTATATAAATTTATGTGTCTAATTCAGCTGTCCTAAAGCCTGTTGTTTGTTATATCACTCATAACCAGACTTGAGTGTATTTATTATACTGTTGCACCTAAGGTGGGTGGAATATTTTACTTGATCAATGAAGCTGAGTGGGCTATTTTAGCACCACCAGGTATTGGTCTGCCTCTAGAGGAAAGGAACGAACCACAGATGAGTGACAAATTGAAGTAAAGTAAAAAGAAAAGTGGAAAGTGACGTATGTGTTGAGAGTTTGGTCACAACAAATCCCCGGAACATCTGCAGTGTGCTTTAGCACACAGCCTCTGCAAATCTCTGGAACCTCTGAAGGGAAGAATAGCACTTATCCACAATATGTGAAATGACAGTGATAAAAGTGACAAAACGTCGGTCCAGAATCCCTCATCGCCTTGACTGCATGTTTGTTTTTAATATATTTATTCCAGTGCTTTTTAGTTGCACTGTAAGGAGAGCTTTAATTTTGCTGAACTTAGTATAGTGGCAATCAAGAATCCTCATTCTTGAATCTTAATTTCGTTCAATTTGGTTGACATTTGGCGACTGATGAAAGAACATATGAATTATATGTTTCCATTCTCACTCAGACTCCACATCATCACGGAGGTGATTAGTTAAAAGAACTTTGCAGTGTTGCTTCCTTCAGAAGAAACAAATGGAGTAAAAATACCCCTGCAGCCTTTAATTTGTCACCTGTATGTATAGTAGATTTCTATTTTAAATTAAATTAATATTTTAAATAAACAAACTTTGTACTACAGCAAACTTTTGATCTAGAAAAAAAACAACAAAATAAATGCATATATCATATTGCTCTCCTGTTTTTATTTTGTTAGATCTTTTGTGTGTCCTTTTGTTAACACACCTGTATTATAATCCAGCTTGCATCCGCGATCCTGGCCACTTATATGAGAGCCTCGCTTCTACTCGCTTCTACTGGAGGCAAGAGGATCAGCAATCGTGACTTTGTAATAAGCTCTCGCTTCTAATTTGATGCGCATTACAACATTAGTTTCCAGTCATTATTATTACCATGTGTGTATGTGTGTGCGTGGGTGGCCATGCTTATGCTGCAATCGTGTTGACGGTTTATATCTGCTTAGGTCTTGAACATGTGTTGTTTGATGGTTTTATATTCTCGAGGGTGTAAAATATTCCTCATTCTCATCATGTTTCCAGCATTGTACCGCGACACGATCAGAACCTGAGTGTCGGATGTGATTTATTTAACGTGCTATCGTCTTGATGTGCCATCATCATTAAACCGTCTGGGGTCACATTTGCTGGCGACGGTTTAATACGTTTGTTTAAATGCTAATTAAATACCACTATTTGGTTTGTTGGATGGTGAATGTTGACATATCTGCCCTGTCTGTCTCCATATTTTCCTGACTCCAATAAGGAACATTTTTAAATGAGTTGCGTTCGATGATGGTGGTAAACATGATCCTTATATAATGTAAATGCTGAGATATTTCAGACGATAAATACTTGTCTGTTTTAATGCACTCAATATGAATATCCATAGTATTTGAAAAGACAAGATCTTTTTTTTTCCTTTCCTGTAGGTCTGTCCTTCTACTCACGTGTCCTGGACAACTGTGAGGATGAAGCCAGGTTTGAGGAGGTCAGTGCATTTATTTATTCTCTGTCTCTGTGTCTGTCTTTTACTCAGTCACTCAAGCATGAAAACAACACTTTGTGCGTTCGATCTCAGGAGAAGTGTAAGCGATATGTGGATTTTGGTCCAGGGAAGCCTGCAGTGTAGGCAGTGGGGAACTAATTGAAAGCCTTGTCAGTTTTCTAATGCAGCACATCAAGTTTAATGTTGTTGCTTCCTAGTGATAATAAAACTGAGAAGCAGGGAGTAAAATCGAGGTAAAGAAAGAAACCCTAAGTGTTCGGTTGCATCCGGTAAATTACCCAAAGTCCTCGTCCTCTGCATGCTTAAGCACTTGGGTCTGTCTGTAGGTTTCTTTTACTGTGATTCAAGTGAACATATTGAATGCCTCTTTGTCTGTCTTTACTCATTACACCTGCACAGCAAATGGACTCAATCTCATTCAGCTCATTCTAATGCTAAACTTAATGTAAAGGTTCAAAAGGAATGGAAAAGACACTGGACGTGAAGGTAGACAGTTTTGCTTTTTCACATGCAAGACATGCTTTAGAAATAAAGTCTGATGGGTTTTAACTAAATGTTACCATCATATTTATTACCGACTATGCACTTAGTGTATATTGCGATTTAGAATAGTAGCAGTGCAAACTGAACGTTAATGGTCCTCGTCTCCTCATATTCTTGTTTTTTTTTTCGTTTGCGCTGCCAGCGATAACAATCAGAGTTCCTCTTCTGTCAAGTGTAAATGCTGGGCGCTGTTTCCTCTTGTGATTAGTGTGTTTATGTTTGGGTTAAAGAGGAAAAGAAGCAAGGCTGCATTTTCTTGCAATTAAATGGGCAGCAGGAGAGAGAAAGAGAGACAGATGTTACACAGGAGGTGGCAGAAAAACAGGGAAAGATAAATTTTTTAAATAAGGACTCTGGACATTCTATTTTCAACATTGACCTTGTTATTCATTATATCATTAGTTGAACTCTGTTGGATAACCGAGCACATTCTCACCACCACCGCTATGACCTCCCCCAACTCCAACTGAGCAGAACTTTTTCGAATGCCTTAGAGTTTGGAGTTATAGCCAAGATCCTGCAGGCTTACTCACTTTCCCCTGTCCCTGCTGGGTGTTTGACTCATTTGAGAGTGTTAGAGAGAGTGCACACATCGCTACCTCTGAGCTTACGTGCTACTCACAGTCACATCCCACTGCTTTAAATCGCCTTGGGTGACTTAAAATGATTCGATATGATTTCCATGGTATCATTATTTGGTAGGAGATCTTTTTTTTATTACAATATGTAGCTGTGACGAATTTCTAGACTGGACTATAACAAATACAGTACTTAAGGACTTTATATAGTAGGTACTTTTTTGTGAATAAACCACTTTCAAGGATGTACAAATCATTGCTCTCCCACTGAAGGAAAGACATTCTTTTATAATGTTGTGTCTCTAAAACATCCATTTCAGCTTTCTTCTATTATGACTTGAGTTCATAAGTCATCTCTAATATGACCTCACTTTACTGATGACTTATTATAGGAAATACATTTTGTTAAATCTATGGACATTCATTTAGGTCTCATAAGGATGTTTAATGTATGAGTAAATGTTTGATCAGTTCTAATGTCTTCATGGAATTACTAAAAAAATTTTGTAAAACATTTAGTGGTTTTACCAGAATATTTCTTTAAGCATTTAAAACAGACATGACTTTTTCCAGCATCTGGGGATTTTGGGGGGTCTTCATATCTGAATTTCAGAGTTGAGTTGAACAACTTTTGCAACAGTTTGTCACGGGCTCTGCTCAACAGTAAGTCAGTTATTTTGGGTTGTTTGCAAAATGCACCCAGTGGATTTTGACATACTCCTCCTAGGGGATTTTTACAGTCGCCACCAAACTGGACCAATGTGACCTTAAGACATTGAGGATGCAAAATTGCGAAGGGATTTTTCATATCTCAAACGGTTCAGCCATGACAAAAGAAGTGGCTAATGTCATCATATTGAGTGCCATCATAGTGTGATGCTTTTTTCCAGCATCCCGACATTTTCCCGAGAGTTTTTAACTTAAAATTCCCCCTATTTGAAAATTGTGTTATAATGATATTGGTATGTCCCCTTTAAAGGCATGTGTCCACTGTGTCCACAGTCTTTTCGGTGCGACCCAGGCGGCCATGGCACAGGTGCTTGGGCACAATCAACTATATTTCTATTTGAACATTTTTAGTCTATCCTCACCAACCTCTTGAGGACAGACCTATTTACTGTATATCTACAGGTACAGCAAATGTGTATCTCAGTCAGTATGAGGCATATTGAGGGATGATCATTATAAATTACAAAGTGACAATCTTACAAAGTTTCCAAATTAAAGTTTCGTAACTGGGCAAAGTTTCTTAAAAGGTGAGATTTGGTTAAAAATTTAAAAAAGGACAATAGCATTTTGAGATATCAATCAGAAACATTCGACATTAAGATAATTTGTTCTTCTTGCTCGGTCTCTGCTGGATGCATCTATTTACATAATGAACCTCTTGCTGCTGGAGCTGTCGACTGAAGCCTGTTAGCTCAGCCTCTTCCAGTCAATGTGTATCATTACATTTATCACACTTCATCTCATTTTTACCCTGGGAAAAAAAGTAATTGTACAAGTCATTCTGAAAGGATTTATTAAACAGTCAAATTTTATTATATTTTTCTCAAAAGGTCAAAATTCTGAAAGGATCATAAGCGAATGAAGCTGGTGGTACAATGCTCGCATGGGGTTTTAGCCACACAGCGTAGATGAAACAGGTTTAAATTTAATCTACTGTTAGTAATTATTTAAGCACTATCTGATCAGCGGTTGATGGCAGCCTGGTGAATACGCTTGAATTAAACACATGTGCGAATGTGAAATTAATTGGACTGCACAAGGAATATATACAGCATGTGTATATAAAAAAAGTATTTTAATGACAATCCTGGGAAGGGATTTAACATTTTCTTATTTCATTCTAGAGAACAGATAAAGCTTTAATTGAGTTTGTAAAAAATACTTCATATGAACAAGATATTAACGAAATTCCTATTTATGTAATTACAAGAAATATGTGAAGATCACATTCCAGATAGAACACTTTCTTTTTCATGCTTCAGTGACATGCAACATTGCACCAAACCAGTATAAGGACATGTTCAGTGAAAAAATTTATCCCTTAAATGCTGTAGAAATAGAAAAAGCAGATGTTTAGATGGTGATTAAAAAAAAAATTCATGCTGTGCAATGGCAAAAGCATGAGCAACAACAAGATAAAAGCATGATAAACCACGAGAAGGAAAAGGTCATAGAAAGATGCGTTTTGGACAAAATGTATGAAATGTCACAGAAGTGAGCACTGCTTATGCTGTGAAGCCATATGACTAGGAGAAATCAGTGCAGAAATAAAAAAAATTCACACCATATACACACCAGATATTCCTGTCAGCTGTTTCCATCATGGAAAGGATTTTCAAATAGCAGTGTAGGCTTAGAATGAACACTGTGTGGTGTACTGTGCTATAAAATGCTGTAAGCTGAATAGGAGGATACGAGAGAGAGGCAGTCGTATGGGGGAGGAGAGATTGGGGAGAATACAGCGGACCATTCTGCAGTCTTGGGCTATTAGAGATGCAGTTTGAAGCCAGTACCAGAGTACATGTTGTTTCTAAATGTTGTTGTGAAAAGCTCTATTTCTTAACCGAAACCCATTCCGAATCTCGTCTTAGCCTTTATGTGACTTCATTCCTGTATTATTTAGAAAGCAAAGTTCCATTAGAGACAGAGCAAAAGAGAACGAAATGTTCTGAATAATTCAGCTTTTCAGCTTTAAAATGGATGAAGCTTTGAGTTATATCGTCCACTCCAATGCCTTTGTGTGAGTCTTCAGATCATTTTTGACACATTGAACATTTTCTTGTAGAATAATTTGTCAAGTCCTGGGCTTGATTTATACCATAAATTACGCCATTCTAATCAAAGACATGCCATCAGCCTGAATTATGCGCAGTATGATTATTTGAGCTTTCGGATAACGAATAGTGCAGCAGGGAACAAATAGTAAAAAGTTCAAATGTCAAAAACCTTTCTGTTCCATATTCTGGAAATAACTGCATTTCACTATAGTGACACTGAGGTTTAGTTGTTATGACACCTGCGGATTTGGAGTTCGAATCTTGCCGCTGGTCTGTGTGTGTGTGTGTGTGTGCGTGTGTGTGTGTGTGTGTGTATGTGTGTGTGGAGTTTGCACGTTTTTCCTGTATTTGGTGGCTTTCCTCCGGGGACTTCGGTTTCCTCACAGTCCATACAAGTGTTTCCAAATCTCTCACAGTATGAGTATGAGAGGGGGTGTGTGAGTGTGCCTAGAGGTTATAAGAGGATGGGGTCTTTAGCAGTGTAACCTCCCCTTACAGCAATTACAGTATAACTGGCAAGAACCCATATGATTCTGCAGCCTCCCATTGTTTAAATGACGGTTTACAAAACTATGCCAATGTGACAAATATTGTAGGCATCACATAAAACAAAAAAAAACAAAAAAAATGCATTTATAATGACTTCTAAGTCATGACTGTCAAGTATTTGGCTTGTATACTGGAAAATTTGTAATTTTCTAAAACAGTTGATTTTAAAATGACACCAAGCTTAAAATATGAAAAATGTTTTTCCTATTTTCAGTCATACACATAATAATGCCCGGGACTCATGTTATTCTTATTAGTTTCATTAGGCTTATATCCTTAATGAGCAGCTGAAGATACTCTAGGTGAGGCAAATCTGAAACTAATATGGCTCGTCTCCATAGCAACAAAACCACCATTAATGAACTGGCTCTTCTGCGCTGAGAGAAATGTTAGCCTCCTGAACGATGAACACTCTTGGGGAATACAAATCATAGTTATAGTGGTCTAAGCTTCCAGGGAACTGTTAAGAAATAAAACACAATTGTAAGCAGGGTTCCGATGGAACTTTTTAAAGCATAATAAAGAAACGTGTTATATTGCCAAAAGTTTGTGGACATCTGATTGAGGGACTCCTGAGCTTGGTCAACAGCTTTACACCACTCCACACAATCCTTTCACAATGACATTCTGCATGGTGATCTTACATGGAGACCTACAGTCCCCAAAAAAGTATTGAAACAGCAAGGCCATTTATTATTATTATTATTAGTGGCACGGTGGTGTAGTGGTTAGCATTGTCGCCCTGCACCTCCAGGTCCTGGGTTCAACTCACGCATCACGTCTGTGTACATGAAGTTTGTGTGTGTTCTCATCGTGCTTGGTGGGTTTCGCCCTTAAGTTCTAATACATGCAGCTTAGGCTAATTGGCGTTCCCAAATTGCCCGTAGTGTGTGAGGGATCGGCGACCCTACTATTGTCGTACAACATGGGAATAAATACAATGGTCACCACTGGCTTCCAAAGGTCCCTAGCTGGACTACAGATTTCCTGGATGGATGGATCACTCACTCACTCACTCATCGTCTATACCGCTTTATCCTGCATTCAGGGTCGCGGGGGGCCTGGAGCCTATCCCAGTAAGCATAGGGCACGAGGCAGGGCACACCCTGGACAGGGTACCAATCCATCGCAGGGCACACACATATACACTCACTCACACACTACGGGCAATTTGGTAACACCAAACAGTCTAATCTGCATATCTTTGGATTGTGGGAGGAAACCGGAGTAACTGGAGGAAACCCATCAAGCATTGGGAGGACTTGCAAACTCCATGCCCACGGAGACAGGAATTGAGCCTGGGAATCAAACCCAGACCATGGAGGTGCACGGCGGCACGGTGGTGTAGTGGTTAGCACTGTCGCCTTGCACCCCCAGGGTCCGGGTTCGACAGTGCTAACCACCACACCACCGTGCCGCCTTGGATTATTATTTTTATTATTATTACATTGAAGACATTTGAGGTTGAGACCAAAAGATAAGTTAAGGATCCAAATGTAATTTTCTGACATTTATTTGTAGATCTTTTTAACAACCGCAAGTATGGCATTTTTGTTTGCAAACCACAGAGAGGTAAATTAGACACTAAATATTAGGTTGCATATCGCTTGCTTCAGCTATTGTTCCACCTGCACTGTTGGCTTACATGGTCCACTGCTTTGCGACTGAGCTGTTGTTGCTCCTTACTTCCAGCTCTCCTAAAATTGTATACATTATTTTTGTTGTTTGTGGCTCTTATGAGCGACATGAAATGCAATTAGCGTACTTCATTATAAGGCCATAAATAACACAGCAACACAGGGCATTTGTGTTGATGAGACAGAGCAGCTAAGCTTTTCACATTCATCCTCACATCCTCCTGGTAGATACTAGAATATGAAAAAAATAAAAAGGATTTTATGGATTTTTTCAAGACCAGGGTTCTAACATAGTCTCTGAAAAAAATAAAAAAAATAAACGTAAGATATAAGCAAACACTGGACTATAGGACTTTGCCAAAAAAAAAAAAAAAAAATCAACTGACATCTTTTTCGCACTCAAATTCCGAGATGTTGCATCACCACATGTGTTTAAGGAGTTAGGAGGGTAATTAGGCTTAATTAAATTCTGCCTTCCAATAACATTTACACCAGGAATGCAAATTAGAAATACTGATTAGTTCTTCTTTTATTGTTGTTGTGATGAGCTCATTTGTTTTTGTTTTTGTTGTTGTTCTATTCTACTTGGGTTTCAGCATTATCTTTAAAAAAACATGTATTGTGTATAAATGTATAAGTGGCCATATTACTGTAACAGTAGCCCATCCCTACTGCGCACTCATTTATTATAAATCAGGGGTTGAGCTTGCGGCAATAAACCCAAAGCCTCAAAAAGAAAATGGGTTTTTATTGTGTTTACAGGGAAATGCAAGATTGCGTATTAGCTTGTTTTAATTGTTTGCATGTGGTTTGCTAACGTGGACTGAATAGATTATTCACATTATCGCTGTAGTTTTAAAACTGTCATCAGTAATGTCCAAGGATGCTTAAATGGTCAGTAAAACCTTCTGTATAGTCAGCCGATTGGAATCCCCAGCAATTACTCTTCAATTGCTAGTCATTATCTCTTTATTGTCACAAATCTTCTATATTGACTGGACTTTTACTTTGTGTGAAAGAGGAGCACCTTTAAAAGGTATAGCGATTCGCCAACTGAGCATATTGATTTCCTTTACATTCACCTTTGCCATATATTTCCCCCCCAATGTATTCTAAAAGCACTCTAACAAAACCTGTCATCTCGTATTGGACATACTGCTCGAGTGTCCCGTCCTCTCGCATCGGCCTTGAATGGCGACTCTGTCATGCGGTAAAGTGTTAAAAAGCCTGGTGCTCCTCATTAGCTCTGTATAAAATGACACGCCTGGACAATCCCTCACAGGTCTTGGCGGTGTGGATGTGTAGAACAGATGGGAGCTCCAGGTCTACAAAACAGGAGGAGGCTGATGGATCATTCCACAGGCAGGTGGCCCAGAACGACAAGAGAAGAAAAAAAAAAAAAAAGGTCCATGGAGTTTGGGATTGCCTTTGAAAGTTTCAACAGTGTAAATCAGTGGCACCGCA
Organism: Clarias fuscus; assembly: GCA_030347435.1. Taxonomy (NCBI): domain Eukaryota; kingdom Metazoa; phylum Chordata; class Actinopteri; order Siluriformes; family Clariidae; genus Clarias; species Clarias fuscus. Next base: position 11,415,581 of record CM059229.1, on the reverse strand, counting down.
GTGTGTTGTCACCACTCCAATCTTATCCGCCACGGAAATGGATAGCGAGAGCATTCATTCTTATGTCTGGCTCATAGTTTTAGAAACATATTTTAATTTGTTATACTTTTTGATATATCTCACTTCACATACTGGCATTAGGTCATTCATTGTAAGTAACACTCGGCGGTATGCTGTTTTAGGAAAATAATCGATGCCTGTAATATACGTAGTACGACTACAATTTGCCAATGTATGTCTTTTTCTTGTCTTTACAATAAATATCGTCCTCTGGTAGTTCCTGTTGTCGTGTTGGAAATAAACAGTAATAAACGTCCATCTTCCATCTATCTAAAAGCTACTAGGACAAAAAAAAAAAAAAAAAATCACGTTAACCATTAAATGAGTACGTACAAAGACAAAACTCTTCCGTGACAGAAATTCACTCATAAAATACACTGAGACTATTTAATATCTTTATTGCATGCTTAATGCCATAATCTTTATCATAATTAACATCCATTTATCCATCTTTTATAATGAAGTTAAATATTGGCTGCAAAGTACAGTAGATTCGATTCCCGTCTCTGTGTGCATGGAGTTTGCGTGTTCTCCCCGTGCTTGGTGGGTTTCCTCCGGGTCCTCCGGTTTCCTCCCACAGTCCAAAGACATGTAGGTTAGGTTAATTGGCGTTCCCAAATTGTCCGTAGTGTGTGAATGAGTGTGTATGTGTGTGTGCCCTGCGATGGATTGGCACCCTGTCCAGGGTGTTCCCCGCCTTGTGCCCTAAGTCTCCTGGGATAGGCTGCAGACCCCCCGTGACCCTGAATACAGGATTAAGCGGTACAGATGATGAGTGAGTGAGAGTGAGTGAGTGTCTGCAAAGTAATTCGGATGATGTATTCATTTAGTGGATTTGTTTATGTGTTTCCTTTACCATGTAAAAATCAATCATAATTGTATGATAACAAAACATCCATCAATATATGGCATGGTTCTGCCGCTGAAAGTCAAGCGTGCATTAATTTACTCTCTAATGGAGACGATTTGCTGTCTTGCAAATATGCACAGGCACACCCTGGAGTCTTCCTCAGTAATAAGAAAACGTATGGCAAAGATAATAATCTGATAATCTGATTGGTTGGTTCATTTTGGCAATGGTCCCAGTCGGACTACAAAGAGATCTTGTTAACAGAGCTAATCTCAAAACGTTTTAATACGTTTAAACGTTTTAAGTTAAAAGGTGGAGAGGATGCAGTTTTCTCATATTTGTGTATGCACACACACGCATGCACTAGATACGTACTCAAAAGCTATGATTTTAAAATAGGTCTACTTTAATAGTGAACTACTTGTGTCAACCTGCAGCACAGTGATTTATTCCTTACCACTGCTGTCTGTCACCTCCAGGACTGGGGATTTGAATCTCACCTCTGCTCTCTGTTCGTGGAGTTTGCAGGTCTTCCTGTGCTTGATGGCTGATTGGTGTTTCCAAATAGCCCAGAGAGTGTAAGTCTAGGTGCGGCTGTAGATCGCAAGAAGGGTTGTGTCCTCAGCCATTTAAATTCCCCTACAGCAGTGACCGTTGCTGCGACTTTATAGGTTACTGCAGGCAAAAAACAGACAGTCAAGTCTTTAAATTTCCTACCTGACCTGCTTCTACCGAAAGTTTCTGAGAAAAAGCTTCTAATAGCAGAACATACAGTACAACCCGAATTAACCCGAAGTTGGGACGTCTTTTAAATTTGAATACAAGAAACTTTACGAAAGGATAAAGAATTTTAGATCACATGAGCCAATATTTGATTCAAAATAGAACATAGAGAACATACAGTAAGACCTGCTGTAGTTGGAACCTGGCCATGTTTACCATGGTTTAGCATCTCTCTTCTTTTTAAAACAGTTTGAGGACGTCTGGACATTGAGGTTATGAGTTTCTGGACGTTTGCTGGTCTCATTCTTGCCTGATATACAGGTAGATTTCCAGCTTTTTCGGAATTTGGGTTGTATTCCTCTATCAAAGGGGTTATCAGCTTCAGTCCTGGAGGACCACTGCCCTGTACATTTTTCGTGCGTCCTCTGCTCCCAGCATACATAATTTACCTAATCAACTAATTAACAGCCTTTCTTAATTGAAGAATGTGGCAGCAAGGGGAAAAATATGTAGAGCAGTGGCTCTGTCCATTGTGCTCTTTTGCGTATTATAAAGTAGGTGTTAAGAAATTAAGCCTCCTGTTCATTCATTCATTCATTTATTCATTCATTCATCAATCTGCTCCACCTACTGTATCTATCAGTAACTGCTTTGTTCTGATTAGGGAAGTGGTATCCCAGGAACACTGGGTTTGAGGCAGGAATCCCTGTATTCCTGCCGGTCCATGGCAGCGCAGTACACACACATACTGTATATACAGTACACACACACACACACACACACACACACACACATGTGGGTGGAAACCTACTCTGTAGCAATGTGTGTCATTTATTTTATTGTTCCGTTTTTTTCTTCTTCTTCTTTTTTTCTCCAGGCATTTCGATGGCCGATCGCCAGTAAAGTGGATGGTAATGAGATGTTGGAGATCAATATATACAACTACAGCAAAGTCTTCACTAACAGGTGTGTGCAGTAAATCTAAATGAAATAAAGTGCTTTACCCAGAAATATTTAGTGTTAAAGATTTGATCCGTATAAAGACATGTAAAGATACAGATGCTTTCAGCAACGTAATTACTGAGATAAATCTAAGCTTTAATTAAAGTGAAGGAAGGAATTCGATAGAGAGAATCCTTATCAAAGATTTGTTCTTCACCCAGGTGTCACACTTGTTTGCGATGCATTTGTAGTCCTGGAGTAATTTCACAGCGTATTGTGGTTCCTACCTCTAAAAGAAGACCAAATTGTGTGTTTGTGTGTGTGTGTGTGTGTGTGTGTGTGTGTGTGTTCTGTATACTTTAGTGATTTGTGCGATGAACTTTAAATGACAAAATCATGCCGGTGTGACACAATTAAAATAAATCGATTTATTACAGAACCATGCAGAAGATTTTACATACAAGTTTGAATGATCATAAAAGCGTTTACGACAGTCCTTGGTTTTACAGTCTAATTAATTCACAAAGAAGCCTGAACCTGGTATCCCTTGCATCGGTGGTATTCTCTGCGTATCATCGTTGTATCCTCAGCAACCTGTTTACTTGTTTTTAGACCAGAACTATAAGGGAAGGTTGCATTATGAATGCTTTTTTGTTAGCTTTTAGAAAGCTTAGACTAGAGGTGTGAATTTGGACTGGGAAATGCAGTAGCTGTGGGAGTTTGTGGAGGATTTAATTTTCATGCAGGTGCAAGTGAGTTGTCTGACATGTGGCTTTAATAAAGGCCATGTTCATTAACAATATGTGCAGTCATCCTAATCAATCTAATTATATTGGAGTATAATCAGTTCTGGTCAGATGTGTGGTGGTTACTGGATTATATGTCGGTTTTGGCCACACTGTAAACCTGACTACGTTGGCAAAACTCAGGTACATCAAAATTTTTAAAATAATGATGTTTCTGATTTAACTTTTACGATGTTACTTACTGTAAGTACTTATAAGTACTTAAAATATCAAATTTGTTCAGCTAACTTGTAAAGTGTCATTTCTACAAACTCATAAATACCACAAAGTTGTAAATACTCATCAAGGTCTATTAATGTGAACTAATTGTAATTATTTAAGTTCATAGTACTCAATATGTTTGAGTATTAGGGTTTACTGTGCATACAAAGCTTGGGGAAAACAAATACAGGTAATGCCATTGCTTCAAAGCCTTAGGTTCTAAATTTAAAGCTTATTTTATGGTGTAGAAATGAGCTCCTTTACTTCTGCAACATTTCATTAAAGACAACTCCTATGCCTACAGTATGCATATGCAATTTTAAGGACCTCTGGGGTCTGCTGGGGAGAAGGTAGGCTTTTCATTTAGGCAAATCGTTTAAAATGCTTTAGTAATGTTTGTTTGTTCAATATATTCTACTGCCCTAGCGAGTGGATTTTTCCTTAATCTACTTCCTGCAATTTTCACTTTCATGCATCACAAGCTTTTTATTTATTTATTTATTTATTTAGCGAGGCCGGGGAGGGTTATTACTTTTAGACTCTTATCATTTAGCCACAGCATCTGTGACTGGCTGCTGAATCCTGTGTCCTGACAAGGTGTGACACATCGATGAAATGCAGTTGAGATTTGGTGTGTTTGAGATTTGTGCATGTGTGTGTGTGTGTGTGTGTGTGTGTGAGAGAGAGAGAGAGAGAGAGAGAGACAGACACAGGCAGATAGACACACAGATAGAGAAAGACAGAGAAAGAAAGAGAGCGTGCTATCTTGTTTCTGACCCCCTACCGGGATGAGTCACTGTCAGAGCGATGGGCACCATGTTTATAGATTTTCTGCCTCTTTTACCTCCTATATCTGCTATAAGTCGCATGGCTCTGTAAAGCCAAGGCAGTGATGAACTACATACATATACTTCAGCCTCTCTAAATGACCACGCAGATTCCCTGTCTAATGAATTATTAACACCTTTTATGTCTTATCTGTGACCACAAAGCTGCTCTGTTTTTACTTTAGAGGATGGTAGAGGATGCTGCATGTCCAGGGCACATGGGTGACATCATTTAAATTCTTCATTTAGAAAACAGTAATAAAAACCTCATCGAATAATCTACATGCCTTTGAGGTATAATCTATTCCCCTAACTCATTAGCTATCTGGTTGTAGCCCAACATTTGCCGTAGCATTGTTTATGTTTTATTTTTAATAGCCCACTTATTTAAGATCATATGTCCTGTATATCAAAGATGAATTAGGTGCCCTAACCATTTGCAGAAAATCTGTGTCTTATTTAATCCATAACTGGTGAAATTAGTACGTTAGTAGGTATTAAATAAATATATTATTATATAAATATTTATATATTAATATAATAATATGAATATATTTAATTAATATATGGATATTATTATATTAGTGTATTTATATATTACTATATTTAGATTAATATATTTATATATTATATATTTTTTGTTACTTGTGGGAGATAAATTATCATCAATATAATGGAAATTATTAGATTTATTTTTTATTGTTACAGGTTACAGGTGTTAAATGTATTATATACTGCATACTAACCGAACCACAAAGGTACTGAGATGACTACATTGTACAGAAAATCCTCCATTGGCGAATACCATCATGTTAGAAACTCTAAAATAATTACTGTCAGAAGTTATAATACACAATAAACAGTTTCAGAATTATTATTATTATTATTATTATTATTATTATTATTGTTGTTGTTGTTGTAACATTAATTTCCTAACAAACAGAACTTCATTGGACACATTATACAAATAATTACAATACGGCCAGGTGGTGGCGCTGTGGTTGTCTCCTCACTTTCAAAACAGTCACTGTGAACAAAAAACAGTGGCGCTGAACCGTGAAGCTCTGCACACCAGACCCCTGATCTTCTCTCTGCAGCGAAATGTCAAGAGTAAAGTAGTAGGACAGACGAGTGGACGTTGTGATGCAGGCACAATCCGTCAATAATAAAAGAGCTGTTTAATCAAGAGCAACCTCAAACACTATTCCTTGGGACTTCTTCAACATTCATTAAGCTCTCTGGTTTCTCATGTGTATCAAATCTTAATTCCAGTATTGATCCCAGATTGCATATGATGTCTCCTCTGAAAGTACAGTACTAGAACATTTACCTCTTTCAGATCAGACCGAAGAGAGAACTTCAACCCAATAAATTGCGAATTGTGACCGGCACTGCATGCTGTGGCTGAACTGTATGAGGTATAAGGTTAAGGGTCTTGCTCAAGCACTCAACAGTAACAGCAACCCACAGCAACCCTACTGTACCTGCTCCGCCACTGTATACCTGGAAAACCATTTTATAAGAACAATATGAAAGTTTGGTGATCACCTGCTTTAATGTAATTTTTGCAAGCAAAGTATTTTTTTTTAAAATTAATTATCAGATAATGAAAACTGTAATTCTGATTTCCTCATATAAACATTTGTTTACACATTAATCTGACCTGCTTATAATTAGTTTTGCTCATAACCAGTTTTAACGAGCACTGCGGACACAGATCAGATGTCTGAACAAACATCGCATCTGAACCTGAACCGCAGAAGAAACACACACTTCTCCGTTTATTTATCTTTGATTCATCAAGCAATTTGAGTCTCTCCCCTCAGCAGTAAGAACACACATTATGTGGATTAAATTACAAAAATGGGAATAAATGTTTTACTGCAACTGCAAAGTGCCTAAAGAAACGATTAAAAAACCGGCGGTGCATGTAACAGACGGCACGGTGGTCTAGTGGTTAGCACTGTCGCCTTGCACCTCCAGGGTCCGGGTTCGATCCTCGGCCAGACTCGATTCCTGTCTCCGTGTGCTTGGTGGGTTTCCTCCGGGTGCTCTGGTTTCCTCCCACTGTCCAAAGACATGCAGATGAGGGTAATTGTCGTTCCTAAATTGGTCGTAGTGTGTGAATGAGTGTGTGTGCCCTGCGATGGATTGGCACCCTGTCCAGGATGTACCCTGCCTCGTGCCCTAAGTCTCCTGGGATAGGCTCCAGGTCCCCGCGACCCTGAATACAGGATAAAGCAGTATAGATGATGAGTGAGTGAGTGTGTTCATGTAACAACCTCAGCAGCAACCTCGTTTCCCCTCTTGTCTGTTCCAACCACTCAGCATTCAGCATCACCAGTACATTAATCACCAACCTCATCATCTGCACCTGTTTCTTACTGGTTCATAAGATCAAGATTTAGTTAGATCAGCATAGATGTTAGCGTATGCTTGAATACCATAGGTTTTATCACTTCATTTATCCAAACAATGAAGCTAAGAGAAAATTCCTGAAAGGACCGTCGACTTTTTCGATAAACGTTTTATGGCTCTTCCTCTTATATAAAGTATGTAGAAACCTGGCCGAACTATGGCTGTTTTTTCAGACCTCGGTTGTTTCTGCTGTAGACTTCAGTGCTCGGTTTGATCTGCCGAAATATTTTTTTTTCCGACAGTGGTCCACCAGCTGACTACTGCATACGAGTCTATGCTGTCAAGCAGTTTGAGTCGGCAGCAAGAACAAAAATTATGTGGATTCGATTTAAGAAATGAAAATAAATGTTTTTACTGCAAAGTGCCTAAAGACACAATTTAAAAATTGGTTGTTTATGTATGTAACAACCTCAGCAGAACCTCATTTCCCCTCTCATCACTCTCATCTCACCACTCAGCACCACCAGTATACGTACTGCTAATCAACAACCTGATCACCATCCGTCATCATCTGCTCCTGTTTCTCACTGGTTCATGCCTTAAGTTAGATGATTTTTTATGCTTGAATGATTCATACAGTAGGTCACTGTGTGGTTTAAGAAACAAAACACATTCCTCTGAAATTGCTCAGGTACAGGGACCGCACTGAAGATGAGAGCCAAAAATGAGAGCCAAAAAAGTCCTTTGGCAGGTCTGAAGAGAACTGTTCCTCAAGGCTACATTAGAAATACAAGAAGCAAAATGGGGCTCTTTGGAAGCAAAATATGAAGAAATGATGAGTAGGTCAAGACTTTTTGCACGGTACTGTATGTTTTGTTTTGCAGCACGTCTATTGCATTCCAAAATATCTTCGTTCTTTGTATATCATTTGAACTTTTTTCACATGCATTTCTCAGCACCATAATAAAGTATTGAGAAAGGGTTTGTTCCTTGCACAGTGCCATGATTCCTCCATTTTTCACTTTATGATCAAACTTGAAAATTGATGACTGTGTTGATCAACCTTCGTGTTTAAGTCCCTCTGTTCCATCACATGTGGGTTTACTGTGCCAGCTTGGAGATGCAGTGAAACCAGCCAATACTGTCACCTGGAAACTGAGGCCAGAATGTATTTTGATCAGTCATCTTCCTGTGAAACATATGTTCTCAGCCAAGCATGGAATAAACTGATCAGACACGGAACAAAGGCTGTAAATTCCCCCTGTTTCACTCAAACAAACAAAACAAAGCCATGTCCTGAAAAGAGAGGCTGAATTAAATTATAAAGCAGATGAAAGTCAATTGTTTGTTGCATGGACGATCAATAATGCATAGATGCTCTTTTGAAAAGCACATGAGTAGTCAGAACCTGATCCCGGATCAGTGAATTATTCACCTGTGTGCCGGTTTGTACATTGCAATTCAGTCTAGACTTTATGGCAAAGCAGTCAATTTAGAGTGTATGTATATGTTTGTGTGTGTGTATTTTTAGTTTTCTTTTTTTTTTTTTTCATTCAAAGAAAGAATTAACCTTTGGGAAAAGTTTTCAGCACAACAGCCGACAAGAATGAGCTATTATGTAAGATAATCAGAGTTAATGTTAACATAGAAATTAACAATAAAATGCTTCCTAAATTGGATAAGAAGGACAATTAGAAGACAAAAGTACTTACAGTGTAACCACAACACATACTCTATGCAACAAAACAATCATGCTGACCTAGTTTTAAAGGGTTTGTAGCACATTTTATGGTGTGAAAGAAAAGGCATCAATTATTCAGTGTATAATTTCCGTTAAACAAAGAGAAGGTTGCATTCCGTCTCATTCACTACAAAGGCATGCAGTTGAGTATTTCAATTTTTCATGACTGAAATAAGCAACTCATGAAATCGCACTGCATTATTACAACAGATGATTGACAGTACATGATGAGTATCAATCAAATTTCATCAAATCGTTGTATATTTAAGCAATATCACATGGGAGGGAGTGCCGTGGTACTGGATATCATCACGGCTGTGATGCAGTTGTAGGCATCACAAAATGAGGTTATCGTTCCACGCACATCATTTATCTTGTTATTTTGCACTTACAAAAATTATTCTTCTGCGACGGGCGGGACTAACCACTGCTGTTTTTTTTAACTGGTTTTGAATGTGGGTTTTGGCAGGCGGCTGCTCTGCCCTCTTTCCAGTACTGACCTACTGTACATTCACCCATGCTGGCGTGAAAAAAGTGATACATATAATGAAACTTCCCAGTGCTGTTGTGTTCTATAGTGTTCATACAGTACCACTCGTGGAATGCCTCCTGTCCAATACGATTATTCGGTTGGAACTAACTGTTATCTAATGTTTGTGTGCTTGTGCTGCTCTCGTACAGATGTGGAGGCCGATTACCCCAAAAATGTACTCAAGTAAGAGTAGCTGTACTTCAAAATTATATTTCTCAAGCAGAAGTAAATATATTACTCAATATATTACTGTATATATATATATTGGACACACCTTCTTCTTCAAAGAGTTTGAATTTGTATTATGGCAAGAAAAAAGCAGCTAAGTGAAGAAAAAAACGAGCGGCCATCATTACTTTAAGAAATGAAGGTCAGTCAGTCCGAAAAATTGGGAAAACTTTGAAAGTGTCCCCGAGTGCAGTCACAAAAACCATCAAGCGCTACAAAGAAACCGGCTCATATGCGGACCGCCCCAGGAAAGGAAGACCGAGAGTCACCTCTGCTGCGGAGGATAAGTTCATCCGAGTCACCAGCCTCAGAAATCGCAGGTTAACAGCAGCTCAGATCAGAGAGCAGGTCAATGCCACACAGAGTTCTAGCAGCAGACACATCTCTAGAACAACTGTTAAGAGGAGACTGTGTGAATCAGGCCTTCATGGTAGAATATCTGCTAGGAAACCACTGCTAAGGACAGGCAACAAGCAGAAGAGACTTGTTTGGGCTAAAGAACACAATAAAGAACACAATAAAGAAAACTCTTTGAATGAGAAGATGTGTCCAAACTTATATATATATATGCAAACAGTATATGTATAATTTGTCGTCGTCATCATCATCATCATCTATATCACTTTATCCTGTATTCAGGGTCACAGGGGCCTGGAGCCTATCCCAGGAGACCCTGGACAGGGTGCCATTTCATCACAGGACACACACATACACACACTCCGGCCAGTTTCGGAATGCCAATTAACCTAACCTACATGTCTCTACATGACTGTGGGAGGAAACCGGAGTACCCGGAGGAAACCCACCAAGCACGGGGAGAACATGCAAACTCCATGCACACAGCGACGGGAATCGAACCTGGACCCTGGACGTGCAAGGCGACAGTGCTAACCACTAGACCACCGTGCCAAAATTTTAATAATTGCATATGCCAACATTGCAACATTCAATGAAACAGCTAAAATTTCCACGACATGTTTCTTTAGGTTAGAAGTCGTGCTTTTATATGCTGAAGTGTTTGCCTGTCTTGGCAGCTAGAAAGGACAAAGCAGTATGAAGCTCTTCTTTTGCAAGCGAAACATGCTTTGTATATGATGCCAGAAGATTATTGTTATTGCGGCTGATTGGTCAAGCGGAGTCATGTGATTATTGTTGCTGCATCTGGTTGGTGAGCAAAAAAGTCATGCGGTAGATCTACCGGCTGCATGTTTAGAATAAACGGTTAGAGAAGTAACAAGTCGAGTGTAGCTGAATGTAGCGGAGTAAGAGTAGCGTTTCTTCTTCACAAATCGAGTAAAAGCGTAGAAGTAAATTCTTTCCAAAAAGTTACCCAAGTAAATGTAACGGAGAAAATGTAACTCGTTACTAGTGTAACTGCCCTCAGTAGCTGTAGATTCAGCACCTCTCCATGGACAGGGAAGGTTAAAGATTGCATGGAAAAGATTTCTTCATACAGTATGAGTCATAATTATTTTCCTTCATGTTTTGGTCACAGATTGATCGGCACGTTTCGTATGGTCCTACAGAAAGTGGTGGAAGAAGGCCATTTGGAGGTGTCTGACACACTCACTGATGACAACAACACATCGGTTCTGGTGAGAATTAGACTGGAATGAGGTTCTGGATATGTGTGTATGTGTGTATGTGTGTGTGTGTGTGTGTGTATGTGTGCATGTGCAGATTGAAAAAATACTACAGGTTGAGATACGTTATAAACCTCTGACTTTATATAGGACATTATATAGCTTTACTGTATGATGTACTGTACTGTACTACACTAGACTTTTGTGCTTGCTCCACCGAACCCACACAGCCGAGTTTTGTTTACCATTGAAACAAAAGATCATCGTCATGACAACATATGCTTTTAAAACCAAGTTTAGACTTCTAAAAGACTTCTTCCGTTTTATTCATTGCTCTCACTCAGCAGCAGCTTATCTGTCCCTGACACATGGAGAATGATTTACCGTGGGATTTCCGTCATCATGTGTCTGTGCCAGGGTTATAAATTAGAAAGCCTTATGAAGATGGTGCCGGCCTGGGGCTGGTTTATTAGTCTTTGCTTTTCCTAAGCTTTTATTGACTGCTCCTGGTGATGAGAATAAATTCAACAGGGAGAGAAAATCACCGACTAAACACTCCATCACGTTTCACTTTTATAAACCGAACGAGACATTGTCTTCCCGACATCATTAATTCAGCTGTCTAATATATTAAGATGTTTACAGAATGGTGTTTAGGTTGTGTCAAATAAAATCTAACCTTTACAGAATTTACCTTAGGAACAACGTATTAGTACTTGAATGTGCTTCTTACTAAAATAATATACCATTGGCAAATATATATGCAGTACCTACTCAGATTATGTAGATACTATAGATCAATAGATGAAGAGGGGTCCATAGCTCAGACATTTCCTTTACATCAGGTGAAACTTTAAATACAAAAGGCATCTCACAGAAAATGGTTTAGGTGTGAATTTATTTTTCGAGTCACTGTGTTCAAGCCATCCGGGACTTTTGAATGTGCAGGCATCGCTCAGTGGTTAAGGCATTGGACTATGGTTCAGAAAGTCCCAGGTTCAAACCCATCAACTACCAAGTTGCCACTGTTGGACCCTTAATTGCTTAGATGTATAATGAGATAAAAATGTAAGTCGCTCAGGATAAGGACATCTGCCAAATGCCGGGATGCAGAATACATAACAGAACACAGTTCTAAAAGTAAAAACTAGCTTTATTTCTCTACATGATCCCCTACTATACTAAATCCTAGGTTGCTTGGATACCATCAATGTAGAACGTTTTTTTTTTGCTGCTTCACGTCTGAAACACTGACCTCCCAGGAACTCCTTATGTAAACACTTGGAGCGAGGTCACGACGGTATGGCGGGGTGCGCCGATCACTCGCATCCGAGTTCCTGGAAACGTGCAAGTGGTGTTCGTGAATGATTGTGTGTACAGTTCCCACAGACAGATGCTTCACTTCCACAAGTTGGGGATAAAGTATCCTTCGGTTTTTAAGGATCAAGCATTCCACTTCCACTGACTGCAGTGGGCTCAGTGCCAGCTCGGCTGGGACTGTCATTCACGGCCTCATTTAAAACATTTGCAATATTCGAATTCAAAATTCGAACTGTGCTCGAGGTCATCTGTAAATGTAAATCTGTTTTATACCTTATGAGGAATTTTAGTAAACTGGAAAGTCCCAGTTTGACTTGAACGCTTGAAGGAGTTTACTAGCCATATGCCACAGAATTATACAAAGTTAACAAGATGCACAAAGGGCATATATTTGTATATGGCTCTACACCTACTGTCTATTTCCCTTGCTTTTTTCCCAAATGGAGGTATCTGTACCCTTCTATTTAACTCTCCTTTAACTGCGCTTGGGACATAAATCCAGTATAGACAGCCTCTCACATTCACAAACTACGGACAATTTGGAAATGCCACTTAGCCTATCCTGTATGTCATCGGACATGTGGGAGGAAACTGGAGCACGCAGCGGAAACTCACCTAGCACAGGGAGAACATGCAAACTCCACACACACAGACCTGAGCGCCTGAGGCAGAACTCGGACCCTGAAGCCTGGAGGTGCGAGGCCACAGTGCTATACCAGCATGCTGCCTTCCTGATACATCATATATAATTAAACAAGTCAAAATGATCCGCCAGTCGGAGTGCAGTTCAAATAGTTAGGAACATGCCGTTGGGTATTTCTGCAAGAATCTCCTGGGATTTTCACACACAACAGTCATTTGTTGCAACAACAAAAAAAGAACAAATCCAGTTTCCAGAAGTTCTGCAGCAGAAATGTCCAGTTGATGAGAGAGGTTACAGAAAATGGTCAGTTTAGGACAGAAAAAGACATAAGTATTCAATTTTGATGAGTGTCGACTCAGCAGAGCCTGGGGCTGAGAAGCTGACAAGAATGAAACGTGATGTGCTTTTGCGACACATCTGCCTCAGGAATGGTTGCCAATTATTTTCTGTTCACCATGTGTGTAAAGAATGGTTGTTTGAGTTAGTACAGCCCTCCTGTTAGCGTGAGCCGATCTCTTCTGGTGTTTCCTTCTGCAGACCTACCACTTACTTAACCTCTGTACACTGTTCTGCATTAAAATCCCAGAAGATCAGCAATTTCTTGATAAACCCCAAGGCTATCTGGCACCATGGTCAAAGTCACAGAGATCACATTCTTTCCCATGTTTCATGTGGACGTTAACTGAAGCTCATCATCTGCATCTGCATGATTGTATGCAATGCACCAATTTGCTTATTATTGTTTGTTTGATTGTATGAATAAGCAGATGTTCCTGTTAGTTTTCCCATTAAAATGTTTGAGTTCATTGCTTTGAGATCATCGTTTGAGGTTGGTCCAAAACATAGACCAGATAGAGGTTGTGCAAGGAAAAAGTGAAAGTTCGTGTGAAGTGCAAATTTGCCAGAGAATGCTGCTGATACCGCGAAATCATTAGTAGTGCTGACTATTCTGTAAAGAAATGTGAGTTTTTAATATATATACTTTAATGAATGGTTTGGGTTCTACAGGGAATAACTCTTCACTTGTGCATTAATGCTGGTCAAAATAAAAATGCTTGGTGTAAATCGCTCTTCATTAAACAGAATAATGAGTAGTAACCGAGTCTTGTATAGTGTTCTTATTTGTTAAGGATGAAATAAATTGTAATATTTTATTACTATTTGGGTGAACAAGATTATTTGATTTAAGGCGGCATGTCTTGTCTTGAATTTCAAGAGGTTTTATCTCTGATTCTGGAGTCTGGAGTCATTTTTAATGAGATAAAAATGTAAGTCGCTCAGGATAAGGACATCTGCCAAATGCCTGGATGCAGAATACATAACAGAACATAGTAAAAACTAGCTTTATTTCTCTACATGATCCCCTACTATACTAAATCCTAGGTTGCTAGGATTATTTTATGAATTTCCACCTTAACTCTCAGCACTTTCTGCTGCTCTCACATTTACATGCCATATCTTATCCCTATTATACCCTTTTATATTGCACATTCTGTATAATATATATAGTCTTATGCAAAAGTAATAAATAACAGATTTTGGTGATTTTTTAATTGAAAAGATGTTGACACGGTCTCTCTTGTAAAATGGAAAAAAAAATACACAATATTTTCAGCAAACATTGGCGCATAGTTACTTTTTATGTCATAAATTGAAAATAAAAAATAAAAACATTATTATGGCACTATGCAAAAGTTTGGGCACCCTACATAATCAGTACTTAGTAACACCTCGTCTGGCAGATATCACAGCTTGCAAATGCTTTTTATACAGTACATAGCTAAAAGTCTTTCAGTTCTTGTACTTGGGCTTTTCTTCCATTCTTCCTCGCAAGAGGCTTCTAGTTCTGTAATATTCTTTGGCCGTCTTGCATGCACAGCTCTTTTAAGATCTACCCACAAATTTTCAATTCAATTCCATCAAATTTTCAAATCTGTTATTTATCAAGGGGTATATATATATATATATATATATATATATATATATATATATATTATTTATATTGAAATTCTTAAATGGTATGCACATTCAGTAAAAAATATATATATATATATATATATATATATATATATATATATATATATATATATATATATTTTACTGAATGTGCATACCATTTAAGAATTTCACTCCAGATCATATAGGGTATGGTTATGTACTGTATGTGAGAAATAAAATTTGAATGTGAATTTGAATAACAATACGTCTGTGTTAACCAGTTACATAGATTTGCGCTGGCAATGTTTAATTATTTTTTTATTTATTTACCGATAAACATCATATCAGCATTTAAGCAGCAAATTGCATGACATTCTTCATGGTTGTGTGACAATCCTGCAGGGACACTCAATCACTCAATAGAGCCGGAGTTTAAAGACAAGGGCTGTGGTAAACACTCAGTCATGATGTCAGTCATGATCTCTGGTTCCCCATGAGTCAGTCTCCGGAGAGGTAGATTACAGAGCACAGGCTAAACGCTTTCTTGTTCCTCCACTCAAGAGAATGTAAACATATGCGGAGAATGTAACTGATGCCAGCATGTCAATGCCAGTTTGGCCATCCTAGCAGGACAGATTTAGACACCTCACATGTGCCAAAATGATACTTTAGACTACTTTCGACACGTAGTGAATGCTACTTATGATGATTTGATTTTAAAGTTGGCATGTAGGTTCAAAAACTTGGATGACTTCAATTGTGATGTAGCTTTTATACAACAGTTCTACACACACCATTCATTATCAACAGATTATGAGTTGTTTCTTTATTTAATCAGTTATTTTCAGAGGTGGGTAGAGTAGACAAACAGTTTACTCAAATAAGAGTAGCTATACTTAATATTACTCAATTTTACTCAATAACAATATAATATTATAATAAATTCAAAAAAATTCAAACAAATTATATTACTTAAGAGTAAAAAAGTATTCAGTGAAAAGACTACTCAAGTACTGAGTAACTGTTTCAATAGCAATCACAATTTCATTTCTTTTTTTCTTTTTTTTAATTACATATATACACATACACAAGCTATATTTTTTGGGATGCGTAAAAATGTACAACACGTGTGTTGCCGATTAATTCTGTACTGGAATATACTCATATATTCATAGACTGTTAAAATAACATTATATGTACAATTAAAGTTGACATATAATCACACAAACTTGAGAAAAGCGGAGTAAGAGTAGCGTGTCAGATGTGTTTTGGATGTGGGTTTTGGCAGGCAGCTGCTCTACCCTCCTTCTAGTACTGCATACTGTATCGTACTGACCTACGTTCACCCATGCTGGTGACTGACAGTCTATGATTGTAATTAACAATTGTTAGAAAACCTGAGATGCAGTATGATGCATATAGTTACAGTACATGTCCCAGTGCTGTTAATCTTTATATCACTGCTCATGGAAAGACATACATACAATCAGATTACTCAGTCAGTGATATAATAACTGTTGCATAATAAAATGTATGAAAATGATTAAAAAACTTATTTCATGACAATTGCTTTGGTGGTCCAGGCTTGTTAAGATGATGTTTTTCAGATGTCATAACATTGAATGACATTTACTAAAAAAAAAAGAAAAAAAAGAAAAAAAAGAAATCAACAACATATAAAGAGAAGGTCTTTGTGATTATACCCACCTTTCTCCTGAGAATATATGTACAGTAATAGGGAGTAGCAAAGCTTCATGAGAATAGGCACACTCTAGTAAAAACAACAGATGGAGAAAATCACTTATTCCGCACAGGACAAGCTTCACTCGGTGATGTACTGTATGTAATAACTTTTTCACACGTCTCTATATCTGAATGGTAATTTAATGAATGTAGGAATTAATGTAGGTAATTAGGTAATGTAGGATGGATGAATTTCAATAAGGTTGTTTTGTTAATAGATATGACCATATGATAGATATGATATGATATCAATAGATATGATATGACCATGACACATCTGGCATGACTGTGCCAGATGTGTCATGGTCATATCATCATGTTTATAATTTGGCTGCATCTACCATAAGATTATTAAGCAAATTGGGTGATCATAATTTTAACTGTAGAAAATGCTTAATTGCATGCCATATGAGTATAGTGGCTTTATACCTGGTTATATGGATATGATATTATATGACCCGTGCCTAGTAAGTTTTCAGAAATTCTTTAGAAGCATCTTTTTTTCCCCCCAGGAAGTGAAAATGTGTGCTAGAAAAGTAACATATGTCAAAAATACAAAAAAAAAAAAAATTCTATGGCAAGAAGTACTATATGTCTGCAAAATGACTGGAGTACAAAAAGGGCTACAATTATTAAATTACCATAACATAGAGCATTTGGCACAGATACAGAGACATAAAAAAAATCACTTGAATGTAATGGTATTACTGAGTCTGCAAGAGTACTGTATTTACTTCTATATGAATAGGTGTGCCAGCATAGTGGCTTAGTGGTTAGTACTGTCGCCTTTGGGCACATTATTTGACAATAATGTTGTATGATGTGTAAGCTTTGTATAGATAAGAGTGTGAAGATGTGGGATAAGGAGATACAGATTAAGCAGATATTTTTAGTTTTTTTTAATATTATGATGTTCATTTAATAATTAATCTATCCTTATAGACGAGTATTTGCATAGAGATCAGGTACCAGCCAATGGATGGGAGCATGAGGCTGTGGAGTGATGGGGAATTCCTTGATGTTCCTGATGACCGTGATGCAATGTTCCAGTTTGAGACAGAGAGTCTGCTCTCTGCACAAAGCCAGAGCTCCGGAACATCGCCTGGGCGATCAACCCACAGCCTCCCCACTTTAAGGAAGTGAGTATCTTTAACATTTCAGAATGCACATTTACTTTCTATGTCCTCTTTGATGATGATGATGAAGACGACGACGATGATGACGGGATGATAAATGTCAGTGATGACCAGTGTGGTCTGTTAAGTCAAAAGCATTATTGTCAGTTTTAGCAACTGCCAAAAGTTCATTTCGTAGTCTGAACGTATGCAGGACTAGCATAATGCATGCTGGTTATAACCAAAGAACCAGTCAGAAAAGCAGACCAGATAAACCAGCACAAACCAGCATCCAGCAACTTAAATATTCATGAAATAGCTTGGAATCTCAGAAGAAGCTTAAACTTAAAAACAAAACAAAAAATGCCCTCTGTACACTACATTTTTAATAAATTAACACAACGTTCTCCCGCCTGTCTAATTTGAGTCTCACATCAAAGGTAAAGAAAAAATACATGGAGATATAGAAAAAGTTTGATAAATGTAATTTTCTTACTTAGACAAATTGTTGCTAATTATTTTCTCAGTTGTCTAAAATAAAAAACGTTTAATTTGAAAACTGCTACACATACTTCTCTTAAAAACTTTGACCTTCCAAGTTTTAGGTAAACCACAACAACGAATGGGCCACATTACAGAGCAAAACATATTCACTTATTTCTGTCAAAAGATCACTAAGATCAATAATATATATCAGTGAGTGAACAAAATTTTCACTTTTTTGTGAATTTTTGGAGAATGGTGAAGCAAAGAAGAAGGATGTTTACACTCTCTTAGTGCCTTTGCAGTTCCCATAGCATTAATGGAGCACAGGAACTTGTTCATCATTTAACATCTGGAATGCATTTCGCGAAATAGGACATTGTGCGATTTGAATGTTGTGCAAACACCATATTTTTTACCTACTTTCAAAGTATTATTATTATTATTATTAGGAAACTGAGCAAAGAGATGCAGCTACTGTACAACACATTCCACGGACAGGATACAGGACATACCTGTTCTATAATAAAGTGCTGTCATCAACTAAGGTAGTAAAATTGAAACTGGTAGAGGAGGCTGCTGATGCATGGTGCAATAAACTTTCAGTATTTTTTTTCTTATGATCTTTACCAATCTTTGTTATTAAAAAGGCTCAAAACCTAAAACGTTTTCTGTTCTTCTAATTTGCTGCCAGTGACTCACTAGAAACACACAATCAAAGCATACATTATGCCAGAGCGTATCTTCAAACCAGCCAATATATTATTAATACTATATTGCATGCTTAATTATTAACATAGCTACATTCTGATTTAACCGATGCGCCAAAAACGTAGCAGATGGAGTTATCGCGCAAAATAAGATTATAAAATTAACATTAATAAACAATAATCAATTTGTCCTGTGGTCCTGTGCACAGTTTTTGAGCCACGCCTCATTTCTTAATATTAAGTTAAATGGCATTATGTAAGTAAAATTTTTAAAAAGTGCCTAAATATAGCAGCAATCTTGTTTCCCTTTTCGTCTGTTTTAACCAATCAGCATTTAGCTTCACCCACTGACCTGATCATGTGTCGTCATCCGCACCTGTTTCTTACTGTTTCATTCGTTAAGTTAGATGCTAATAGATGATTAATAGTTAAGATGCTTGAACGATTCAGAGGTCCTGGGTCCGGACTGAAAATAAGAGCCAAAAACTGACCAAAAACAAGAGACAGAAAAGACCTGAAGGAAGTCTGGAGAACTATTCATCGGCTTTACAAGAAGATCTTGGAAGAACAATTAGGGGTGGCTTACGACTTTGGCCTGATATTGGATATATGTAACTGTGGGCTTATTTTATAAACAGGAAAGTCATCATCACCCTATGCCTGTAAAAATGAATTTTCCAAAAATAGTCACTGGATTTATTTTGATTATTTTAGCACTTCGGGTGTCCTCATGGCTTTTTATGGTCTTTAACGTTATGGTCTTTATGTAGCACTGTAATGAGAAGAGTATAAAAAAATGAATATTATGACAGCTCAGAGGGATGTTGCATATATTCTATACATGATATTTTCTGGAATAATGAACAAGTGATGCAATTAAGCTTTTTATTGTGCCATTTAAAAAAAATGTAATATGCAAAGCATGCAGTTTGCGACATTCTACACGAGGCTTGAAGAAGTACTTTGTTAGAAAATCCCTGTGATGGTTTTACTAACATACAGTATGGTGCATATGATTGTTTGAGATGTTGCTGACTAATGGATCCTTCGTGACTAATGTTCAGAACGTGCTGTTTGTGGGTGTTTTCTCACTGAATAGAGTGTGGGATATGGTATTGATTTTCACTAAGACGCTTGGTTTCGACAGACATGCCCATCTATCATAACTTGCATGGACGTTATAACAATGTTGTTCGAGTCTGTTTGTGGATGGATAATCTGTGCTGGTCCTGAACAATTAATCCTCTTGTCTGTTCATATTTGTTCTAATTGACTAGTAACCTTTTGCATTTTTTTTCTATTGATTTATTTCCCTTTCATTTGGTAGACAGCAGTCTCTAGAGGTCAGTTTATGCCTGGACATTAATGTGTTAATTCTGTCAGAGACTAAGATCAGTTGGGTGTGTTTACTTAGATGGCCATGAACAAAAACTCTGTCGGGTTGAGGTGTGTATTAATATGTTAATATTATACAGTAGATACAGGGTGACTCTAGGTCTTTTTTAACTGGTCCGATGTTTTGATTGGTGGCACGGTGGCTTAGTGGTTAGCACTGTCGCCCTGCACCTCCAGTTCCCCGGTTCGATTCCTGAGTCAGGTCTGTGTGCATTGGCCATCACGGTACCTAGTTGGACTACAGAGATTCCTAGATGAATATATGGGTGTATTAATGTTCGTTGAATTTGTGTTCAAAGGGTAATACCAGATTCGATTCTAAAATCATTTTTGATCTTCTGAACTTCTTTACCGCTATCTGTCTTTCATTATCACTGTTAAAGGCCGTAATGTTCCCTTTCATTCTTTATCATTTATCTTCTCTCAGCAGCCACAGCAAATGGAATAGAACAGTATTAATAAATATGCTGCCAGTTCCTATTGGTTATACCATCAACTCATCACAATCGTTAAATGACAAAGGTTAAAGTTTTTAGATCAGTATAGGGTTTCTCAAACTGCAGGCATCCTGGAGGTCTTCATGCGTGCTGAACAGAGAAACTCTTACAGTGTTCTGCATGGGCTTATGTAATGTACATTACCTGCAGGAGTTGCCCTGGTTACAGAGAGGAAGAAGGCTTTGACAAACCTGTGAATGACTTAGGAAAATGTGTCATAGAGTGTGTGTGTATGTTTGTGTGTGTGTGTGTGTGTGTGTGTGTGTGTGTGTGTGTGTGCCCAGTTGATCATTTAGCGGTTTAAAATAAATGTGCTGACGTGGGTGGATCCTCAAGCGCAGTGGAATTTTCAAACATACCCTAGACCCCCTCCTAGTTAACCCTTTTGAATGGAATGCATTTTCATGCCATAGGGAAAACTCAGGTATGTGGGACTTAGTAGTACATTCTCTTAATGTGTCCTCTGGGTGAAAGCCATGTCGATGTGTGCATTTTCATTATGTACATTGCATGTCCAGCTTACATTCCTACGCTCTCCTAAAACCTGGTGGTGACAATACATTTTCTCTTCATGTCAGTAGTGATGCAAATAGTAAAATAATGGACACAGGTACATAGAATAGTTCTGAATAAATATCATTCTTGTACTGTTGGCTGAAGGGTGGTGAGTCAAGCCAAGCCAAGCTGCGCATTGAGAAAAAGCACTCACACTTACCCGTGATTGCTCAGTGGAACATTACAACGCAGCCGAGGAAACGTTGAATTACGTCTTTTTAACCAGTCACTGATTTTTTGCAAAAATCACAGTTCAGCATATTCAAGTTCATGGTTCAGAAGGAGATTTGAATAACCGAAGCCCTGTTCCTGAATTCTTCTCCCTGGTCTTCATGAAAAGAAAAGAAAAATTCTGGGGTCTTACAGGAGCTGGGGAGTTTTTACTGAGCTCATATAACACATTAATCACACACATGTGAATTCCATTTAAGTACTTACTGTATGTGGCTTCTAGTGGTAGCTGGGTGCAGCAGAACTGTGTGAGTGTGTGCGGTCGGGGATGACACTTACTGCATTCAAGCACTTTTACATTTATTATTTGGAAATCTTGCTATTTTGCCCCAACCACCCCCCCCCCCCCCCCCTCACCACCACCACCACCCCTACATACACGCACTCTGTACATATATCTTAATGGGGTAAATTCCTAAGCAAGACAGTGATTAGGATGACGAGGTCTATACTTTTCCAGCTAAAGAAAGAAGCAAGGGCCGGTTTGCGATGTTCTTCAAGATTAATGTTGCTGGCCCTCTAACTGCAAACACTTCTCAGTTGTTCAATTATTCATGTTAATTTTGCCCCTCCTTACGGTACCTGAAATGGCTGCTTTGCATTAAGCTTACACAACCCTCAAACCAACAGAGCCTAATTATTTTAACAATAAACTTAGGCTACATTTCCAAGTAATGGATCCATCCAGGCTGTAATCTACAAGTCAGTTAGCCGAACACAATAACACAGTTGTCGGCCAGAGGAAATCAAATCTAGTCATAAACAAACAAACAGAATTTTTTTGTTTTGTTTCATTTAGTCTTTCAAGACATGTTTCTAAAGTCACATACCTTTACATCGATCAGCTATAACATTAAAACTACCTAGGTGTTGGGTTTCCCCTGTACCACTGAGGTGTCTCTGGATGTGGGTCTACAGGGCATCTGAGGGAGGGACTGTGGTGCTCTGGATGTTCGGATGCCTTTCTATCATCTCCAGCATTGCTTTTTTTTTTCCGGTGATTTGTGCTGCATTGGCTTTCCTGTGGGATTAGACCGAACAGGCTGGCCTTAGTTGCCTGTGGGCATGAGTGAGCCTGGGGTGCCAATTACCCTGTGATCAGTTCATCTAGCTGTGGTGTTGATGCTATGACTGCTCAGTACTGTATATATCACATTGGCCTTGCACCTCCAGGATTCGGGGTTTAATCTCCTCTCTGGTGTTGTGTGTGTGGAATTTGCATGGAGGGCATAGACATGTGGTGTAGGTTGATTGGTGTTTCCAGATTGCACATAGTGTTTGAGTGGATAAGTAAATTTGTGTGCTTGTGCCCTCTAATGGGTTGGCACCCCATCCAGTGTGTACCCCATATACAGGGGTTGGACAATGAAACTGAAGCACTGGTCAATTTAGTGTTGGCCACTGCATCAGTAAGAGCAGAGTGTGAAGGTTTAATTAGCAGAGTTATAGCACAGCTTTGCTTAAAATATTGCAATGCACACAACATTATGGGTGACATATCAGAGTTCAAAAGAAGACAAATTGTTGGTGCACGTCTCGCTGGTGCATCTGTGACCAAGACAGCAAGTCTTTGTGATGTATCAAGAGCCACGGTATCCAGGGTAATGTCAGCATACCACCAAGAAGGACGAACCACATCCAACAAGAGTAATGGTAGACGCAAGAGGAAGCTGTCAGAAAGGGATGTCCGGGTGCTAACCATGATTGTATCCAAAAAACGTAAAATCACAACTGCCCAACTCACTGCAGAATTAAATGTGCACCTCAACTCACTTGTTTCCCCTGAAACTGTTCGTCGGGAGCTCCACAGTGTCAAGGTACATGGCCGGGATGCTATAGCCAAACCTTCGGTCACTCATACGAATGCCAACCGTCGGTTTCAGTGGTGCCAGCAGTGAAAATCTTGGGCTGTGGACAAAGTGAAACATGTATTATTCTCTGATGAGTGCACCGTCACTGTCTTTCCCACATCTGGAAGAGTTACAGTGTGGAGAAGCCCCAAAGAAGTGTACTACTCAGACTGTTGCATGCCCAGAGTGAAGCATGGGGGTGGATCAGTGATGGTTTGGGCTGCAGTATCATAGCATTCCCTAGGCCCAATACTTGTGCGCGTCACTGCCAAGGATTACCGAACCATTATGGAGGACCATGTGCATCCAGTGGTTCAAACATTGTATCCTGAAGGCGGTGCCATGTATCAGGATGACAATGCACCAATACACACAGCAAGACTGGTGACACAGTGGTTTGATGAAAATGAAAGTGAAGTTGAACATCTCCCATGGCCTGCACAGTCACCAGATCTAAATATTATTGGGCCACTTTGGGGTGTTTTAGAGTCAGGAAACATTTCCCTCCACCAGCATCACGTAGTGACCTGGCCACTATTTTGTAAGAACAATGACTCAAAATCCCTCTGGCCACTGTGCAGGACTTGTATCTGTCATTCCCAAGACGAATTGGTGCTGTATTGGCCACAAAAGGAGGCCCTACACCGTACTTGTACCTTTGTTGCCTAAAATCAGGCGGTTCAGTTTCATTGTCCAACCCCTGTGTGTGTGTATATATATATGGCTGGATAGATGGATATATGGATATCACATTGCTCATTTCTTCCTCAAGGCATTATTAAAAATATCAAGGTGGAGTGGAGTAACTTATGTCATCTTACCCTTAGTCAGATTATCAGTTCCCATTCACACATCGTTTCCCTTGTGTCACTGTATAACCTTACAACACTGAACCCATCACCCATCATTGAGATGTTATTTTGATTCTATTAGAATATACTAAGACCTGGCTATAGCTTTCTAAATAAGATTAATGCAGTTTATGTTTAATGTTATTATGTGTGATTATGTGCTGTTGTGTTAGTAATACATTTTACCTTTTAAATGACAATTTCATAATGAAATGATTCTTTTTCATTTACTTGAATGAACGTTATGTTGCAAATCATTTTAGTGGACAGAAGGGAAAACAATCGAATCGAATCTAATCTAATCTTCTATTGAGAACAACAAAAAAATCATTATCTTCAGTCAGCAAACAGCAGATGTATTTGGATTAGACACAAGGACGAAAAAAATGTAACTGTAATTAGAGACGGTTTCAGTCTCATCTGTTCATCCATTCAGATCGTATATGCTGTTTATTCAACCGTGCAGTCCAGTGAAACCTATCCCAATCTCCCAGCTCCCTTATGTAGAGAGAATAGTATTATAACCAAAACATGCATTATTCATCGGCAACATTTCTGATTCTCATTTTTCTACATTTGCTTCATGTGCTTCATTTTTTTCCCAACTTACATGCATATAACTGAAAAATGCATAGATCTTCTTGTTTCTGTAAGTGTAGGAGGACATTTATAGAATGTAAAATGGAAATGTTGAATTCTCTCTGTTTTTCTCTGTGTCTACCACACACACACACACACACACACACACACATGCTGTACAACACAGCTCTTTGTAATCACATCCTGCTTGAGTTGTCCCAGGTATAATGAAAGACTTGGGTACAAAACTGTTTATTTAGACCTCTATTATGTATTTCATTTAGAAGCCTACACTTAAATGACTTTGGTCTTTTAAAAGCTAAATAAAAGTATAAAGAACATTGCGCTAACAATCTTTGGCGTAACTACTTTACCACATTATTTTATAAGCATTGACACTCTCTAGTTATGATTTATGAAAAAGCGAATTGCACATTGATTAAGAAACAAGCTAGCCATTCAGGTGTTCAAAAACAAAAAAGGCCAGTGGTAAATAACAGAGTGCTTTGTGTACAATAAGTAGGAGGTGATTCAGGACTCCTCGGAACTGATGAATAATTAAAGTTGATTAGACACACAGTTGGTCCTGCAGTAAGTTTTTCTCCTTATGCTGTAGCTAACAGTTATAATTTTAAACTGTCAAAAACTTTCTTCCATTCTGTTAATTGCTTTTCTTGAGTAAATATCCACTTTTATCAGATTAAAAAAAAAAAAAAACCTACTGTGGAAAAATACTAATTAAGAATCACAAATGTAACAAATAGCAATTCTTAAACATCTAAATGAGGCTGAAATGCTTCATTTATGTATTCATTTAATGGTTAATTTATTTGTGGTTACATTTATTGGCAAGCAATTTGTAATGACTGTTCGTTGCCGAAAGTATGTGGGCGCACATTTGTAGATGAATACATACAATACAGTAGGTGAGTCACACATTACACTTGATGTGTCTATACCACTTTAGCCTGCAAGTACAGGGCGCGTGGGGGACCTGGAGCCTACTGTATACAGGTGAGACTTAGGGCACGAGATGGGGTAGTGCAAATTGATCACATGAGTCACAATCTACAATTTTCTTTAAATTATTTTATTTATGTATTTTATTTATTTTTTTAATAAAAGCCTTATAAGGACACTGTGCACAGGGAAAGTACTACGGTTCTTATATTTGTGGTATAATACCATAAATGTAACTGTTTAATCATTTATTTTCATTAAAAAAACCACTGGTAAAAAAAAAAAATAATAAAAAAAATTTTTTATATATTTTTATATATAAATATATATTTATATATATATTATATCTATATATTTTTTTTTTTTTGTTTTTGTTTTTTCATATCTTTCCCTTTTTCTGATGCCCCCCCCCCCAAAAAAAAAAAAAAAAAAAAAAAAAAATATATATATATATATATATATATATATATATATATATATATATATATATATTATATATTATATATATATATATTATATATATATTATATTATATATTATATTTATATTATATTATATATATATTTTTTTTTTTGGGGGGGGGGGGGGGCATCAGAAAAAGGGAAAGATATGAAAAAACAAAACAATATGAACAGGGTAATGTGTATTTTGTATACACATGCATATTTTTCATTTAAGTTTCTTGAGCTCTTGCGTCAGTGTTTTTCCGATTCTCACTACGGATGGTTGCGGGTCAGACAGGAGCATTCCATCATACAGTGGATAGGCTTCTTCCACTAATCTAACTGAGCACCTTTTATGCTTTTATAGTTGTTCAGATGTTCTCTAGACTGAGCAGCACTGTATTGAAACATCGACTCAACTATCCAAACAGTGAGTTCAGGACTGGGAAGTTAATTAAAGCATAAATCATACATTTTCAACAATTTACATCAATTAGTAATAAGAAAGCATAAAGTTTAAGTGATAAGAAATGCATAATAATTCATTCATTGAATACTGGAAACATGTACTCCTTAGAGTTTGTACTGTAACTATAAGGACCTTCTTTATCTTATAGTTGTCACAATGTACTCATACTGAGATTTCCTTGCTACTGTCAGCTTTAGCTTGCTTGTTCTAAATCTAAATCTGAATTTCTGATAAGAAACGTCTGTTAATAAACTGCCTCTACAAGTAAAAAAAAAAAAAAGACATGAAATCAAAAGATCCTTAAAGGATATGCTGTGGTGTAAAAGCCTGCTATGGTTATTGTGTTACCTGCTTGAGTTTGAACTGAAGCCTGAATCTCTACTCTACTGGATGAGAAATGTAATCAAACATTTAATTAAATGACTGATTTTCTGGGGCCTCAAGTGCGTATTGTCGAAATACAATAGCATGTAAGTTTAATTACAGACTCTAGCTTGAATCTAACTTGAAACCTTCCTTCCTTTAGTTGAATATTTGGATATTTGGATGTTTCAGATGCTCTTTGATCTTTTTTTGGTAATCCCACTTGTGTTTAATCGTGGAGCACTGTTTTAGGTGTGGTTATACAGTATGTGTGCATCATACAGCATGTGTGTGTGTGTGTGTGTGTGTGTGTGTGTGTGTGTGTGTGTGTGTGTGTGTGTGTGTGTGTGTTGATGCGCGCATGCACACCTTTATTTCTTCTAATACCATCTCAGGTTCCCTGCTTATCGGTGACCCCTTCCTCCCACTAGTGACTCTTTACGGATTAGACAGGTGAAATGAACACATAGTCTGCCAGCTGCTCAGAACTTCTTTGCTCACAGGTTCCGATTTTCAGAAGGTCCTTAGACATAGAGAAGGACACAGTGTGTATGGTATGTACCTCTGTATTTTAGTGTGTTTTATTACTCTGATCAAATCATTTGTTGAAGATTATGCTACAGCCCTGTTTTCTTGTTAATCTGAATCTTCATTGTGATCAGTGTTTAATGCTTTTGGAGACTTTTTGACTAAATAATATGGTTTTATACAATGAATACTGAACTGATGGTTTCAACATTGTAGATCTCTACAGACTGTGGTGGTGTGTGTATTTCTAATTTTTACTTATTTGTAAAAGTATCACATGTCAACTTTGCAAACTAAACATCATCTTTAAACTAACTGGTTTCTTTTACAAAATAATTGTGTGAGAAGATAGAAGGATGTGGAGGAAGTTATGGTTAATGTCATTATGTGGCATCTTTTCCCAACTTGTCTATCAGTTGCTCTGTTTTTTTTTTCTGTAACAAATGGATCTTTGCTTCAGATTCATTTATGTAACTTAATATTTATAAATATTACTTATTATAATAATTATAATATATTTTTTTGATTACAGTTTCAAAGATTTTATTTTAAGAAATCATTTGCTAAGTTAATAAAAGGAACTGCATTTGTAAAAACTGTATGCTTTTTGTTAAAATGAATGTTCACTGGGCAGATGGATGCACAGGAAAAACTCATGCTCATTGATATACAGTTGTCAGTGAGATTTTGTCGAGAAAGATGAGTTTTTGTCTGTAATATTACAGTTTGAAAACTTGTGCTTTTATCTTACACACACATGAATTGCAAACATGTAATTAATTATTGAAGATAATTAAAAAGAATCATATTTTTTGCTTCAACTTGTGTCTTCTCCCCTCAATATTAATTAAGTGTACGGTTCAGACAATTTTCTCTATTTAAAGAACAACAGCAAGAAGCAAAAAAAAAAGTGGTGTAGATTGCTTTCATCTGTTCTTCGACATTGATCCATATCAGCAACTAATTGGACGACTGTACCCATCATGTTTAATTATTAAACCCATGCATTTGTCGAGCCAGGCTGTGACATCATCAGTCTTTTGTCGTACTGCTGATATCTGAGCAGGATAATATCACTGCAGTGTTACCGGATAAGGCCAGTGCTATTGTAACTGGGTTTTTCTCCGGTGAAATGGCTGACGTGTTTGTGTGCTAAAAACTTTCCATCTTGAAAACATCAACCGCAATATTCGAGATGTGCTGAACCTTTTTATATATGTTTAGTGGAATTTAAGGCATAATTCATTAGTATTACCGGAGTTTCGAGACTTTTGGTGGTCAGATACTACCTTTGCTCTTGCACATGAATAATAATAATAATAATAATAATAATGCATAAGGTGTAATATTTCAATTTTAGAAATAAGGAAGTGATAATATAGCCTATATAGTCTACCCAAACTATTTTTAAACCTTCCCTTGTATTCTTGTACTTCAGAGCAGGAAAAGGAGTCTTTTCAGCCATGAAGCTTGGAAAGGTCCGTAGCTCCAAAGACAACCATAAGAAAGGTAAATGTCTGCATTTAGAGCTGCATTAAAAAATATATTTAAAAAACCCATAGAACACTTTAGAATAGCAAAAACGCAGGAATAATAGCTCACCCTGAATAGACGTTAATCTAAATGCTTTTCAGCAATTACAGTATGTGTAGAGGATTTTTACCAGCTCAGGTTGTTTTGGTTCTGATATCTGCTTTAACAGCTTTAAAAAGTAATAATGTCTGCTTAAAAGTCTGAAGTTAACGCTTGCTTTATCTGTTTCGTCAAATTTTATGGTTGTGTCTAGATGATCCTGCTATCTTGGAAACTGAGGATCTTGACCATAAAGGCATGAAGCGTGATCCTGATACTATCTCCCTGGCCTCAGTCACTGCAGTGACCACTAATGTCTCCAATAAGCGGTAGATTTACTCCCAGAATTTTAAATAATTTGTTTTATAACCTAAAATGACCTATATCAGTTTAGACTTCATTATTTCAACACTCACTGAAAAATGGATGCATACTGTATATGCATGTGTGTGTGTGTGTGTGTGTGTGGGTGTGTGTGTGTGTGTGTGTGTGCATGTGTGTGCGTGTGTGTGTGTGTGTGTGCATACAGCATATACAGTATATATGTGTGTGTGTGTGTGTGTGTGTATAGTAGTTATACAAAATGTTTTAGTCTTGTTAGATTGAACACTTTACTGTATGTACATGCACAGTTCATACTATACATTATATGAACATGTCCAGACTATTATATACAGAAGGTCCATGCTTATGAGTACCACCTAAGCAGCTGGTACAGATGAATTAATTTCATTTCTAAGATTGTATGCAGGGCTAATTTTATTCAATGATAACCTTTAATGTGTTCCAGATCAAAGCCAGATATTAAAATGGAGCCTGCTGCAGGGAGGCCGGTGGATTACCAGGTATGTCGGGAAGGGAAACTAACACTCAAAATAGCTGCAACTCCTCTATGTATGATCTGCATAATTGCTTGGCCTGCTAATATATTAACCAGTGTCCATTCCCTGTGTCGACTGCTGAATATGTGGACCTTTGTCTGAAATGTAAATGCTGTGAGACACTGCATTAGATGCCAGACTTTGATGTTTTACCCCTAATTATGTTCATGTCTATGTGTATAAACATCATGTCTATGTTTATAAACATGGATTTTTTAAATTCATGGAATCAATTTTATTTTGATACAACTACAGTAAATAGGTGGATTTTAACATAGCCCAAAGCTTTCATGTTTTTTTTCCTCCAATCAAGATACTACTGTAATACTGTAGCTTTGATTTGGTACAAGCTGTACTGTGAATAAATATGCATCGAAAAGGGAAGCAGAGTGAGAAAGGAAGGTTTTTATAATCCCTATGATTGAAACTGTAATTTCAGATCAGAGTTATGGTGATTGAGGCTCGCCAGCTGGTGGGGTTAAACATGGATCCTTTGGTGTGTGTAGAGATTGGAGAGGAGAAGAAGTATACTTCAATGAAGGAGTCAACAAACTGTCCTTACTACAGTGAAGTGAGCATCCATTATAAACCCTGTTTATTTTACTCTGTTGGTGAAGATACACAACATTAACTTTGTTAGGTGACTTCACAGAATTTTTATTTAATAAGGGCAACTGAAACTGAAGGACCTTTTTTTTTTTCATTAGATGCTTCTCGATCTGAAACGTTTCTACTGTTCTTCGCAATTAAACACTGCAGCGATCTCTATAGCTCCCTTGTGGACCTGTTAGCTTCATGCCATTATACTGACTCCAGTATAATGGAGTGACTCAATGTTTCTTTAAGTAGCTTTGCACAAATTGGAAAAAAAACATGATTTTGAGTTTTGCGGATTTAATGAAACTTGAGGTGGTGGTTGTTGACATTTTTTGAATTATACTGAGGTGTTGCTCATCAGAGGGTTAAGGCCCTGAGTTACTGATCGAAACGTCGCTGGTTGAAGCCCCAGCTACCCCAGGTTGCTGCTGTTGGGCCCTTAATCAAATATAGCTGACCATGTGCTCTGTGCTGGGGTATGATATGTGAAGAAAGAACTTCACTGTGCAGTAATGTATATTTGACGAATAAAGGCTAAACTTAACATTCATTGATGGCCAGTTAAAGTTATACAGGTCTCAAAATATTCAAAAATAATCAGACATTGACTGCTAACGTCTTGAAGGTGTTCCTTTATTAATTAATTAATTTATTTATTTTTGATATTTCTTTTGTTTTTCACGTGATAAATTATATGAAGCTTTTGAGATAGAGGCTAATGTATTATGGGTACATAAAGTACAGTTATATATTTTATATACAGTTATAATATTTTTAAATGATTGTCTTGTTTAAGAATTTAACAAGTCTAAGCTTGTAGTTACAGTATGGCCACTTTCATAATGCCATCTTGCTTTGTAACACTTTGCTGATCGTGCTGCTTTTTCTTTTCAGTACTTTGTCTTTGACTTCCATGTTCCACCTGATGTCGTATTTGATAAGATCCTCAAGCTCTCGGTGAGAACATTGCATTGGCCATAGAATAAGGAAACCATGGAATAAGAAATGTCTGTATAATGTTGTACGTAAAAGTCTATTTGGAACCTAAGCAT
Source organism: Clarias fuscus (assembly GCA_030347435.1). NCBI lineage: Eukaryota > Metazoa > Chordata > Actinopteri > Siluriformes > Clariidae > Clarias > Clarias fuscus. The sequence continues at coordinate 11,383,955 of CM059229.1, read as the reverse complement.
TTGATGCTATTTGTTCTTATGATAATCCCGTAGGTCATTCATTCCAAAAACTTATTGCGAAGTGGAACATTAGTTGGCTCATTTAAACTAGACATAGGAACAATCTACTCACAACCTGGTAAGTAATAATGGAAGTGATAACAGTGGCAATATTTCTGATGAATAAATAAATTGCTTATTTTGCACTTATTTTGATTACTTTTTGTTGCAGAGCACCAGTTCTACCATAAATGGGCCATGCTGACAGACCCTGATGACATCACAGCAGGCTGCAAAGGCTATGTCAAATGTGACATATCAGTGTTCGGGAAAGGGGACAACATTAAGACCCCACACAAGACCAAAGAAGTAGATGATGATGATATAGAAGGGTAAAACCTCAAGTGACTAAACCGTGCAGATTATCTAAATGGGTTTCATTCCAAAGATAACCCATTACAGATAAAAGTCGAATTGGACATGCAATGGAATTTTAAGGAATGGCTGCATAGCGATTACATAATCACAAACAGATAAAACTATACGTTCTGTATTATTTTTCCTTTCAGGAATCTTCTGTTGCCTGAGGGAATCCCAACAGAGAGGCAGTGGGCCCGCTACTATGTGAAGATCTTCCGAGCAGAAGGCTTGCCCAAAATGAATGCCAGCATCATGGCTAATGTGAAAAAGGCTTTAATTGGAGAGAACAGAGACCTTGTGGACCCTTATGTTCAAGTGCAGTTTGGCGGACAGAAGGTAAGCCAATTATGCAAAAAACTGTTCAATGCTGTACTGAAGTCGCAGTGTATATGACTTTTATGAAGGTAAAAAAAAATCAAAGCAAGAAAAATATTCTACAATATGCCATTCCTGATCTGCAGCAAGTCACTTTGGCCAGGTTGTAATAGTACCTCACAAACAATCTGTCTGGCATGTGGTTTTGGATGCACCAGCCAAGCTGGCACAGTCACACATGCAGCTTGTCTGTTTCACTTCATGGGACGTTAATATAATTGTATATTTACGTTGCACATACGCCTCAAAGTACGCCTCAAATAATCAATAATTAGTCAAATGATTACAGGAGAAAGCAGTGTGAATAGAAGTTAAGCTGAATCTGCTTATCACATTGTGGTCGTGTGGAAATTCAATGAACAATCCCCAAGAGTTTGATGGATTTAAAATACTGGGCCCATTGGCTGAATCAGATCACATGGGCTTAGTATAAAAATAATCAGTTTGTTTTATTAATGTGCTCAAATTGTAAATTGTAGTTTTTGCATGTAAAAAAACAAACAAAAAAAAACCTAAATAAGCCACAGAAATTTCTAAGGGATGCTATGGCTTACCTTTGGGTATCTACAGCACCCTGGAGATGTTTTTCGTCCTATACAGTATGGGGCATGTCATATGTAGGGTTTAAAGTTCACACATTTTTCTTGACCAAAAGTCAAATATAATTGTTGATAGAAAATAATAGTAGGTAGTTTGGGGGTTAATGTATTGGTCTGTTGACCAGGCGGTGCCCGGTTTGAGCACTGAAGCCGCCGGGTTACCACTGTTGAACCCTAGAGCAAGGTCTTTCACCCCAAAGTGCTCAGGTACAATCGAGCGTCGAGCAGGCAACCCGACCCTGTAAATAACTGCCACAACAACGACAGTTATATATTTGTCACCCGTTGTTCTGGGCAGCACGTAGATGGATGTCATGTCCTGTCATGTCATGTCAATGATAACCAGACACACACGTCCCTCTCATTTTAAGATTTAATTGATTGTAAACAGGCTGGTGTTGGTGATTTTAAACAGAAGGAATCATGTAGACCCAACGCTTCAAAGAAGTTATTAGCAAGCATTTAAAGAGCAGCAAGTGTTGCCTGACTAGCAAGGATAGCTAAGCTAACATTGGATTGCAGCTGGGTTGTACATTTAAATAAAAAATGATACAGTTACAATTATACCTTTTTAATTTGTTCATTAATCAATTAATCATTAATCCTTAACATTTCCAGTCAACTATGATGATGGGAGAGGCTTCATAACAAAGCAGTCTAGCTTCCTAAAAGAAATGCGGGAATGAAAAGAGAAGAAATAAACATGCAAAGATGGGATAACACAATACACATGAGCACACAGTCTAAACTGTTAACTACTAAATACTGTATATGTCTAATGCTGCTTATTCGTTCACTGAAGTAGATCTTTATATGTACTGTATGTGTGTGCACAGGGGAAAACCACAGTCCAGAAGGGCACCTATGAACCCAGCTGGAATGAGCAAGTCATCTTCACTGAGATGTTCCCACCACTGTGTAAACGCGTGAAAATTCAGATCCGGGATTCAGACAAGGTTAACGATGTTGCTATAGGAACTCATTTTATTGACCTGCGCAAGATTTCAAATGATGGAGACAAAGGTACAAATAAAGGGCCTGTTGTCTCTACTCTATGAGAACTTTGACATGGAGACAGATTGTAATTATAGAGCACACTGTTTTAGACATGTGCAAGGAAATTTGTGTCTTCTCACAAGCAGAAACATGTTAGCTCACCTCTCTGTATGCTATTCAGGCTTCTTACCCACGCTGGGCCCAGCCTGGGTGAACATGTATGGCTCCACACGCCAGTACACACTAATGGACGAGCACCAGGACCTAAACGAGGGGATCGGAGAGGGTGTGTCCTTCAGGGCTCGTCTCCTCATTGGTCTTGCTGTGGAGATCTTGGACACATCCACCTCAGATGTAAACATATCCACTGAGGTCCAGGTGGAGCCCATCTCAAATGTTTCAGAAGTAAGATAATAAATGTTGCAGAATATTTTGCAGAATTAAAATACACCAAAGATCAGACTTAAATTAAATACGGAATTATTAAACGTTATGCATACTTTTTAAAATTATGATAGTGTTCAAAGTGTTGGTCTATATGCAAATTTGTTTACTTTCACATTAATTTCTACTCATCATGCAACTGTGAAATAAATTCAGTATATTAAATATTAATATTAAATACCATTGGTTACCTTCAAAAGTGAAATGAGAAAATCACTTTTTTGTAATTCACAATATAATCTGCTTATGTGAAAACAACATTAGTCCTAGTTTTTAAATCATTTTGTAATAGGCACTGAGTAATTACTGAATAACAACATAATACACATCAGTCTTTGATTGATCTCTCTTCGCACTAATATCATTGGAGAATCCAAAATTAATTATGCTTTTTTTGTAAATACAGTGGAACCTTGGATTACAAGCATATTTTGTTCCGGAAGTGGGCTCATGTTCCGAAACACTCGTACACCAAATCGGATTTTCCCATAAGAAATTATGAAAACTCAAATTATTCGTTCCACAGCCCCAAAAAATAAATACATAAAAATATATAAAGTAAAAATAAAACAAATTAACCGGCACTTTACCTTTAAAAAATTTAAAAATAAATCCCGACAGATAAGTGTTCCCGTTTATGTGCGCAGGCGGTGGGTGCGCCCAGCATACATGATTTATATGCTGGTCTATGTTGGTTAATACTGGTTAGTGCTGGTTTGATGCTGGTTTAGATGATGAAAAAGCATACTGTAACTGATGGAAGACCAGCATATCTACAGTACGCATATGAAACCTTCCCACCAGCATTGGTCTTGCTGGATAATGATGGTCTGGTGCTGGTTTAAGTTTGCCAACAAGGTATAGCTACTTTTACTGGGCCATCAGCAAGGTTTTGGTAGTTAAAATTGGTTACCATTTAACCTCACTATCTTGTATTTTAATAGCTTGTACTGAAAATAGCGTTCCATGTAAATACATGGAACTTGTTATCTTTAAATGCTTTAAAAAAACATCATAGACCAACAATTATACCAGCATATGTTGTGTTTTGGTGTTGGTATGCTGGGACCCAGCATCAGTAAGGTGACCAGCATTATAGCACCATGATGCTGGTGCTAGTATACTGGTCACACTGCTGATGCGGGTGGAAAAATACAGCATAGACTAGCATTGCTGGTGACCAGCATATTTTGTGATTTGGTACTGGTATGCTGGTATGCCAAGATGATCAGCATACCAGCACCAGCATTATGGCACTATAATGCTGGTCACTAGCATACAAGCATATGAGCACCAAAACACAACATATGATGGTATAATTGCTGGTCACCAGCTATGCTGGTCTAGGCTGTTTTTTCAGCAGGGTGATTTTAATCAAAATGCTTAAGTAAAGTGTAAATACACTACATTGCAATTATACATTACATAGAAAAACAATACATTACAATTACAGTGACAGAGGATTTTGCCACTTGTGAGGAGAGCAGGCTTAGATGTCTTTAGGCAGAACTGCATTAACTGGTACGGTACATGTATTAAAGTGGCTTGTTACACAACTTGATAATTCCATACAGATGCCCAAGGGTAGAAACCCTGATTCTGGAGTCTTGCACATTTTAATGTGTTTCCTACTGTCATCACTAGTTCAACTAATCTGCTGATTAACAGCCCTTCCTGAGTGGAAGTGGGTGTGTTAGAGCAGGAACAACATAAAAAATGTGCAGACCGGGGTACTCCAGCACCAAGTTTGGGAATCTTCCAGTATATTAGTATAACCTTTTTAAAAGATTTTGTAATTGTGGAAGTAGACCCCCAGTTCCTGACCAATTAAAAATGAGCTTTTAAGCCTTCAGTATGGATTTAAGTAGGTTTTTATTTATTTATTTATTTATTTATTCATTTATTCATTTATTTTCCCCCCAAGGGGTGAGAAGTAGTTGCTGATCCGCTCGTTTTCATAATGATTCCTGATTCCTGCTCCTGTCTTCTGCTTCAACAGATTCTCTATTAATAATTTCACCTCGATACTGTACATTGGTAGCTTACGCATTAAGAATAAAGATTGTCGTTTTCTCACCTCAGTATTCCTACTCACAATATAATCATATTGAACACCCTTTCAACAGTAATCCTCTACAGTACATGTGTATACTGTAATGGTTTATAGTCCCATGATCTATCGTCATTAAGAAGAGGATGGGTTCCGGTTTGAATCTGAGGAATTGGATATTTAAACTAAATTAGAAAGTTGTTCTGCTAGCATGGTGCATACGTGCCATAACTGTGGTAATCACTACAAGAGCGTAATATAAACTTAATGCGGTCCTCTACAACGTGACATATACATGGTCAAAGCACAAGCCTAATGAGGTCGTTGCGAGAGCTCCAGTGATAGCAACGAACACAGTGGCACCCTAATGGCAACTCGGTCAGAATCTAATCTTTCCCAACTGCAGCATGCTTGTAGTACTGTATGTTAATGAAGTCCTTAAGAGGACTCCTTACTTATGTTCTTTCTGCTTCTCACTCTGGTCCTTGCCAGGCTTTTTTTTTTTTTAATGTCTAAAAAAAAGTGCTGCAGCTTCATATCAAGGGAGAAAATATCACAAACTTATAGCTTTCTACTGCATTCCTGCCAAGTTGTACAAGTTCTTACTGCATTTTTAATGATTTATGATGGTAATTTCTAAGAGTCCACATATTCTCTTTTTGTTCAGGTTTCAACAGGGAAAGTAGAGGAGTTTTTTCTGTTTGGATCCTTCTTAGAGGCCACTATGATTGACAGGAAGATAGGGGACAAGCCAATCAACTTTGAAGTCACTATTGGTAAGTATTGGCATGATATTATCCTGTTGTTATATTATTAGTAAGTATTTTTATGACACTATCCTGAGGAGGCGGCCCAGTGTTGTAGTTGTTAGGACTGTTCAATTCAATTCAATTCAATTCAATTCAATTCAATGCAATTTTATTTGTATAGCGTTTTTAACTGTTGCCTTGCACCTCCAGGGTCCGGGTTCGATTCCCGGCCAGGTTCGATTCCGGTCCAGTTTGCATGTTCTCCCCGTGCTTGGTGTGTTCCCCTCCGGGTACTCCAGTTTCCTCCCACAGCCCAAAGACTAATTAGGCTAACTGCCGTTCCCAAATTACCCGTAGTGTGTGAGCGTGTGTGTGCTCTGTGTAGGATTGGCACCCCGTCTAGGGTGTACCCTGCCTCCTGGCATAGGCCCCTCGACCCTGTATACAGGATAAAGTGGTATAGACGATAAGCTATCCTGAGGTTGTTGATTTCATGTTACTGGAAAAATCATAATATTAGTGCATAAAAATGAATTCACTCAAGTACACTTAACAACATTTTGAACTAAATAACCTTTCCAATTATGCCTTCCCCTTTCTTAGGTAACTATGGTAACCAGCTCGATGGTGTGAGCAAGCCAGTAAAAAGGAAGAAAAAGGGCAGAGGGGAGGGTGAAGATGAGGCGTCTGAGCTGATACATAACTCCAGTGATGAAGATCTTGAGGAGGATAGTGATCTGGCGTCTCTGTCCTCTACCCCTCTCATGAAGCCTGTAATCACTGACAGGTCAGTCTCGGGAGAACAGAGTTGATGCTTGTGGGGTGAAAGGGCAACGATTAAGGAAAGTACAGTACTGTATGTAGACGCATCCTTCTGATGTTATTACTTCAATAATACTGTAAGTTTAGTGAAGGGAATTTTTTGCCCAGGATGACGTAATAAAATCTTATTGTATTGTTGTTGTTTTTTTCAGCAATTACTTCCATCTGCCATATTTTGAAAAGAAGCCTTGCATCTACATCAAGAGCTGGTGGCAAGATCACAGACGACGTTTCTACAACTCGAACATCATCGACAAGATTGCAGATAAACTGGTAAAACAATTTATCCTAGAATACAGACAGATACATTTGCCATACAGGGTGAAGAATGTTTTTCCCAGCTCAGGTAACATGTGTGTTTCATAGGAAGAGGGTCTGAATGATGTTCAGGAGATTTTAAAGACAGAAAAGGCTTATCCTGAACGCAGACTGAGGGGTGTCCTGGAGGAGATGAGCACCGGCTGCAAGTAAGTGTGCAGAAACCCAGCCAAAATCCCATTTTAATAGTGCTATAAGTAATAACAAGTATAACAAGTACACTCAACAAATTGGCAATTGTACTAAAAATAAGTTTGTAAATGTATATAATTATTTTTAATAAGAATAACATTACACATACTATTATTTACCTTTAAAAATGCAATCTAGTTAATCACAGTCATAGAATAAAGAAATGGAATAAAGAAATGCATGACATACTGGTTAGAGGAAACAGACTATGCTGCTTTATAATATCTCAAACATCAACATTTAACAAATGTTAAATTAAAATCTCTCATATATATACACTCCATACGCTTAAACAAAACTATAAATGGGGTTGGAAGAGTATAGGGTGATGAGGCATGAAATGCCAGTGGAATACAATAAATTCAGATAATGGTGTGATCTGTAGGGTGCTACCATCATTCTATTAAAACCGTTCTGGTAACAATGACAATGTCTAATTTATTCATTAATGATAAACATTTTAATGGTTCATAGTTATATTTAATGTTTTTGGTTCATTTCTGTTATCAATTATATTAAAGTTGGGATAAACACTAATTCTTCAGCACCAACATCTCTCTCTTTCTCTCTCTCTCTCTTTCTTTTTTTCAAGTGTAACCAAGAGTGACAGTTCTAACAAAAACAATTTCATAACAAAAAATTGTTTTATTAAACAACAGTCCATTTTTTATTTTTGTTTATTTTTATTTCTCATTAGGTTTAGTTTAATTAGAGCATCCATTGTACAAGACAAACAACAACAACAATAATACATTAGAATGATGTATGTAAGAATGATGGTATTGTACAACAATTATGCAAATTTTCTAATTCAAGCATTCAATCACACTATGAGATAATAATAATAATAATAATAATAATAATAATAATAATAATAAAACAGCAGATGTATTGGTTCCATATGATATTCTATCATTTATTTATTTTAGAAACATTTAATCTTCTCCTATTTTTCTTCTCATAGTCGATTTCTCACCCTGGCCAATAAGGATCAGAATCAATCTGGCGTAACCAAATTGGATCGGGAAAGGCTGAAGTCCTGTCTAAGAGAAATGGTATCCCATTATATTTACACAATACACATGCCGTATAGAAGTAATAAAAGCTTAAATATGATGACCTCAATATATTTCGTTGTATTTTTCTGGTAGGAGAGCATGGCCCAGCAGGCCAAGACCATGCGCTCACAAGTGAAGAAAAACACTGTGCGAGACAAACTAAAACTGGCTCAGAATTTCCTGCAGAAGCTTCGGTTCATGGCTGATGAGGTCAGTTGACCAACAACTTCTATAGTTTTCCCATATTGCATCACAATACATCATATTTGAGAAAATATCTGTTTTGTTTTGTTTTTCAGCCACAACACAGTATTCCTGATGTCTTCATATGGATGATAAGTAACAATAAGCGTATAGCATACGCACGCATTCCTTCAAAAGACATCCTCTACTCAATTGTAGATGAGGAGATGGGGAAAGACTGTGGGAAAGTCAAAGCTGTCTTTCTCCGAGTAAGTCCCTTTGTTTCAGCTTTTTTCACTAAAATATTAATTATCCTGTTTGATTTTTCTTAACAGTCAAGCTCTATAAGGAGTAGATTACATCAAGTTAGCATTCACATAGTACTGACTTTTGTACGCATTATGCTGGTGTTACTGGAACTTCTATATGGTTGATAATAAATATTTTGATAATATGCAGTTACCTGGAAAGAAGAGCTTTGGCCCAGCTGGCTGGACCGTTCAAGCTAAGATGGAGTTGTACTTGTGGCTTGGTCTGAACAAACAAAGGAAGGACTTCTTGAGCGGCCTGCCCAGTGGCTTTGAGGAAGATAAAGCAGCTAAAAGCACAGGCCTACAGTCTGTGCCTCCCATTAACCTCATCTATAACAGTAAATATGCAGCCTGATGTTCCTCTGTGTTAAGTCTGAGAGAGAGAGAGAGAGAGAGAGAGAGAGAGAGAGAGAGAGAGAGAATTAAAAAGCTTTCCCAAATATTAATCTGTTTTAGCAAACCCAAACCAAAGCAAAATTAAGGTTTTGCGTATTTAGTTTGATTGGGTTTTTGAACTTCCAGAGGAAGACAGTTGTAAAGAACTAACTACTGCTGTAGAGTTATATGTTGTATTATTAAATGAAAATAAAAAGAAAGTTTAAAAAGTCAGCTATTACTGTATATATGTACAGCCATGGACAAACGTTTTGAGAAAAAAGTTTTACCATCAATCCTGTGTCATGCCATAAGGCAAAAGTGATAACTAAGTGGCTCAGGGAACAAAACATCAAAATGTTGGGTCCATGGTCAGGAAACTCCCCAGACCTTAATCCCATTCACAACTTGTGGTCAATGCTCCTGAGGCAGGTGGACAAACAAAATCCCCACAAATTCTGACAAACTCCAAGCATTGATTATGTACGAATGGGCTGCCATCAGTCAGGATGTGGCCCAGAAGATAATAACAGCATATGCCAGGGAGAATTGCAGAGGTCTGAAATAAGAAGGGTCAACTCCACAAATATTGACTCTTTGTCTAAACTTAATGTAATTGTCAATAAAGGCTTTCGAAACTTATGAAATGCTTGTAATTATACTAGAGTATACAGTACCATCATAACATCTGACAAAAAATATGTCAAAAAACACTTAAGCAGCAGATTTCAGAAAAACTAATATTTCTGTCATTCTTTTAAAAAAATGCCCATGGCTGTAATCATAAAAAGAAACATATGCACTTGCTTTTCATTTAATAGCATTTAAAAGAATGCAGCAAAATGGTCAGTGTTGAATTACCACCCAGAATTGTATACTAACATCAAAGAGGGTTTTTACATAGTGGAATGCAATAACCCCTGATAAATCAGAAGTGATAAATCAGCACTGTTTATAAGTTTATAATAAACTATATAATAACCTTTTTTTCTTTCCAGTAGCGATCCCTTTTTTTATTGCAATGCAGACTAATTCATTATAATTTTATTTCTGCATTGTTTCCTTGATAAAAAAAAAAAAAAAACTCCCAGAACTTTACAAAATATTCCTGTTAATTCACTAATTGTTACCTTATACAATATTATTGCTCTAATAAAGAGATTTTTGATGTGCTTTCTGTAGTATACTTTAGAAATACTTTACATAAAAGCAATTATTATGTCATTTAGATATTTCCAAAAGATTTTTATTGTTTTATAAGCTTCCATGCCTCTCTTTAGGTATGCAGGTGTTCCAGCTAAGGGCTCACATGTATCAGGCCCGTAGTCTGTTTGCTGCTGATGATAGTGGCCTGTCTGATCCTTTCGCACGGGTCTTCTTTTCCACTTACAGCCAGGTCACGGAGGTGTGTTAATATATCAGTCTCTTTTGCTGAATTTTTTCTACTTCATGCTATACTCTTCACGTTTCTACATTCTACACACAAGCCTTGAACTGTTGGCTTGTTTCAGGTACTCAGTGAAACTCTTTGTCCTACGTGGGACCAGCTGCTGGTGTTTGATAACGTTGAGCTTTACGGTGAAGCCAGTGAACTCCGTGATGACCCTCCGATCATCGTCATAGAAATTTATGACCAGGATACTGTGGTATGGTTTCGATTTTAACTCCTTTATTTAACTTCAGCTCTAATGCAGTTTTGTAATGGAAGGAAAATGAGCCTTCGTTTCACTGTGATAAGAGCTTGTGTTGAAATGTTTGCCATTGTCCTGACTCAGTGTTTGTTCCTGTTTAACTTTGTATGGCTATTTCTGATGTTAAAGAATTCGGTGGTACAGTTCTTATCCATATTCAAACCAAAACAAATAAGTTAATTGGAAACTTGAATATTGGTTTGTTTTTATCAAAGAATTTGAAAACACTTTTTTAGAATTTGTGGGACAAAAATTTGAAAGAAGGGGGAAAAAACAGCTCAGATAGCGTAGATAGCGCTGCTCAGATAGCTTAGATAGCGCAGCGCAGATAGCACAGATATTTAAAATTACGATCATGAGACCCTGTGGAATTTATCTGACTGCATGTAGTTTAAGACCTCCTGGTTTACAGAGGCTAGTTAGGCTAGTTAGTTAGCCCCTACTCATATAATAGTCTATAGTCTTGTTTTAGGCACCTATTTTTACTGGGGATTTGAAATTGCTGACTCAATTCATGCAAAGGTTGTTTTCTGCTGTGATAGACCATAAACTGCAAATGTACAAATGCACTTTGAGCAGTAGCAGTATGGCAGTGGGAGTAATAGAGGGCTAAGCAAGCATGTAGCACATTAGCACATTTCATAGACACAATAGACTATCAACAAAAACACGTGTGACTTGAGAAAAAGGAGGCCTGCGCCCCAGGAGAGCTTTATTTCCTGCAATGCCCCAGAGTTTTGTCATTTGTTAGCGATAATTTCACTGGCACTGCCACCCCTAAATTGTTCCTTTTGCCTGACTAACTTGCAATTCCTTTCTTTTTGTGATTAGGTATGCCGGTGCTTTAATGAGTGTGCGAGTTGCAATGAAAAGAGCAGCAAGCGTTCTGAGTGCTCATTTGCTTTTGTCTCATGCTTGACAGTTCCTCGTTATAACACTTCACACAATTCTCACTGGCAAAACTACTACAGTATTAAAGCACTTAAAATAATTACATTTTCATTGCACTTAATCCAGTACATTAGATAAGGTTCATCAGAGCTGTGGAATGTTCAAAGACAGAAAAAATTCTGTCGCACAAAATGTTTTATTAAATGCTTCAGAAATGCTTCTTGTAGTTGGAAGTACATATCTCTACTGTGGGTTCTAACACAAGAATCTCTGAAATATCCATGGGTACACAGTATGTGCCAACAGCGACCCCCAGTGTTTATGAATGGATCGTCATAAGAGTGCATTGTGTGCAGGGAAAAGCCGAGTTCATTGGCCGAACTTTCGCCAAGCCCATAACTAAGATGGTCGATGAGCATTACGGCCCGCCACGCTTCCCTCCCCAGTTGGAGTACTACCAGATCTTCAGAGGAAACTCCACTGCAGGAGAGCTGCTGGCTGCCTTTGAGCTTTTACAGGTACAAACGTACAAGTGGTGACTGCTCACATAAAAAAAAAGAAAGAAAAAAAAATGCTTATGATTCTTTTAAATAATGAAAATAGTTTTATTTATAAAACTATGCATTTAAATAATAGGTTTAATTTTTAATAGTTTGATTATGTCCTTAAAAATCTCAGATTAAGAGGTCTACGGAGATTATTTTGCAATTAAAATACATTTACTATATCTGAATAAAAAAAAATGTTTTGCCGGCAAAGGTTTGTGAGCTATTTTAAAGCTTTGCAACCCCTCAAATCAGTTTTTTCTTTAAAGCAGAAAATCTGTTTTTCTCTTTCTTCATACCACGTCTCAGTAATTTTTTTGGCTGCTTCTCTGTATTTGACTATGATTTGATCTGGTTTCTGGTTGTTGCACTTGATTGCTAAAGGCATTTTGGTTGTAATTTGATGAGATATTGAGGAGAATTTAATTGGCGGCATTGAACGCTTTCTCATACACAGATCGGACCAGCAGGAGTAAAAGATCTTCCTCCTCTCGATGGGCCAAATGATGAAGACCACGGTCCCCATCCTACCAGTGCCTCTGGGAATACGACCTGTCCTCAGCAAATACCGCATAGAGGTAACAATCTCAACAATCGAATTGACACACTGCCGATAATCAGACTAATTGTTGAGAGTAACAATAAGTAAGTAGTTTTTGAGACTGTGTCAGACTGACTATCTTTATCACATTCACATTATAGATTCTGTTCTGGGGTTTGAGGGACATAAAGAGGATTAACCTGACACAGGTGGACAAACCTCGTGTAGATATCGAGTGTGCGGGAAAAGGTGTCCAATCAGCCCTCATTCAAAACTACAAGAAAAATCCAAACTTCAGCACTCTGGTGAAATGGTTTGAAGTGGTGAGTTCTGTCTGATCTATATAGCCCACATCCCAGCTAACAAACAATTTTAGCTTAGTAGATCGTTTGTATATAAAAGCAACATTGTGCCTTTATGAAGTTCCAGTTCTCAGAATGTTCAGTTTGTCAGATGTCAGATTTGCTTGGTGAAGGTCCGCCAGTCTGCTACTGTACTGGTGTGTTTAAATTAACTCCATTAAATTAAATTAAAACAAACAAACAAACAAAAATATAGCCTACTATTCACAAATCTATCATATTGCCGTTTCAAAAATTGCTATTTAAAACAAATACAGAACAATTTAAATGAACATTCATATAATTAGAAAAAAAATGGTAAAAAAATTTAAAGGCATATGAAAATGACAGAAATTAAGAACCAAATAGAAAACTAGAGTGTACTAAAATACAGTGCTGGCCAAAAGCGTAAAGACAACATATGCCATGTATTATACTGTCATTCTCCCTTTGCACAAAACAGGTGTTTTCACTAATTAGGTTGAGCATATCCAGCTGAATAGATGTGCTAATTAGAATCAGCTGGTTTAGTTAATAGAGGTAACACACATGTGGCAGGAGTTTTCATTTCTGAAGCGAGGATGTCCACCTCCGCACAAAAATGGTTCAAACTAGGGAACTATCGAGTGAATTGCGAACTTCTGCAGTAAATTTATGTAAATGATCTCCAGGAAGCAATCAAGCTGGCTACTACAGATGTCTTTTTGATGCTATGCCCAGCCGGCACACAGGAGGTTTTTTGAAGCATAAAAAACTTAATACTAAACACTGGACTTCTTTGTAAAAAATAAATGAATAAATATAATTAGCATTATTATTATTATTATTATTATTATTATTATTATTATTATCTAGAAACATTTGTGAATGTCATTAAACCACTGAATTTCAATTTTGTCTAAATATTTTTGGCCAGCACTGTATTTAGGCCTATAAAACACTCACTGTCTATACCTGGAGCCTATCACAGGAGACTTGGGGTACACCATGGATGGGGTGCCTATCCAGCACAGGGCATACACATACACACACGTAATTAACCTTTGGGGAGGAAACCCACCAAGCACAGGGAGAACATGCAAACTCCATGCACACAGAGACGGGAATCGAACCAAGACCTTGGAGGTGCAAGGCGACAGTGCAAACCACTAAGCCACCATTGTGCCCATAAAAAACACCCCAGCCAAAACAGTGTTTTCTATGTTCCTGCTCATTTTCATCTCTTGTTAAATCTTTGGTAGTTTCGCTCTTTCTTGTAGAGAATGTAATTTATTAATTTGCTTTGAAGCACAGCTTAAATATTTGCATTTCACTTTTAATCCGGTAACATTCAAGCTGCCTGGATACAAATGACCTGTGACCTGGCGACATTACATGATAATTGTACATATTTGCTTGCGCACAATCTTTTATTTTCCTTCCTTGTAATACCAACGAGAAACAAATGGCTTTTTAAAAAAAAAAAAATTTTAAATAAAATTATCCTTATCAGTCTTAGAAAATATCAAATACATGACTCTGTTAGCATGGATGCTTTGTTGCTTTGACTTGCTTCTTACAGTAGGTGAGTCACGGTGTCTCCAAACGTTACATTGCAGGACCTACCAGAGAATGAGTTACTTCATCCGCCTCTGAACATACGAGTGGTGGACTGCAGAGCTTTTGGACGTTACACCTTAGTGGGCTCACATGCTGTCTCCAGCCTTCGCAAGTTCATCTACACACCGCCAGATAAACGGTCCAACAACTGGGCCAATACAGGTACTGTATTTACCAGTGCTTTAAAACTTTCTCTTTTAAACTGTCCTGCTCCTACAACTTTTAATTTAATCGCTCTTCGATTTACAATGGTAATAACTAGAATAATGAAAACTGTAGGATTAAAGAAAATCGAAGAAAAATACTACAGCTACAGTATATTTCGAGGACTACAGTGCCTTCCATAATTATTGGCACCCCTGGTTAAGATGTGCCAATCTTAAATCTTCAAATCCCCAAAAAGCCTTAAAATAAATTCAGTTTTTATTGCAGAAGCATATTGTCACAAAATTGTAGAAAAATATAACGTGAATATAAAGTGAATTTTAAGGGGAAATAAAAATCCCTGACCAACAAATAATTAATTTTCATAAAACAACCTGTGCCACAATTATTGGCACCCCTATCAATTCGTAGAAAATAAATGTAATTGAAGTATTTCTGTCATTTCTACAGTAATTTCCAAAGTTGATCAGAGTATCTAGGAACATTTAATTAGTAATTTATCACTTCCTGCTTCCCTGGGTTATAAATATGACGTGACACAGAGGCCATTTCTCTTATTCACTCTTCAACATGGGAAAGACAAAGGCACACACCATTCAAGTAAGGCAGATGTGTGTCAGGTAATGGGTACAAGAAAATAGCCACCCGCCTGCACCTGCCCATATCTACTGTGAGAGGAATCATTAAGAAGTTTTAAAAAACTGGAACAGTAGTAAACAAGCCTGGACGAGGACGCAAGTTTATTTTGCCTCCACACACAGTGAGAGAAATAAATAAAATTATCCAAAGCTCACTGTTAAAGAACTGCAACATATGATAGCATCTTGGGGTCACAAAGTCTCCAAAACAACCATCAGACGCTATCTACATGCCAACAAGCTCTTTGGGAGGCATGCAAAGAAGGAAAAAACCTTTTCTCAGTCACAATCCTAAACGCAAACGTTTGGAGTTTGCTAAGCGGTACTGGGGCTTCAACTGGGACCGTGTTCTTTGGTCAGATGAGACCAAGATAGAGCTGTTTGAGAAAAGCACCTCATGCCCACTGTGAAGTATGGGGAAGGATCGGTGATGCTGTGGGGCTGTTTCTCTTCCAGAGGCCCTGGGAACCTTGTTAGGGTGCATGGCATCATGAATGCTTTGAAATACCAGGACATTTTAAAGCAAAATCTGGTGGCCTCTGCCCTGAAAGCTGAAGATGGGTCGTCACTGGGTCTTTCAGCAAGATAATGACCCAAAACATGTGGCCAAATCTACACAGAACTGATTCACCACACACAGAATCAAACTCCTCCCATGGCCATCTCAGTCCCCAGACCTCAACCCCATTGAAAACCTGTGGACGGTCGAAGATCCCTCTTTCTGTGTTCTCTAATCTTGTGACACATTATAGGAGAAGATTAGGTGCTATTTTGTTGGCAAAAGGGGGTTGTACAAAGTATTAAACATCAGGGGTGCTAATAATTGTGGCACCCATGATTTGATGTAAAAGAATTATTTCTTAATGTGGGATTTTTTTTTGAATAAATGCACTTGAATTAAAGGTTGGAATTTCCTCTTTTTTTCCATTGTGGTCCTATGTTATTTAGAACAAAACTGAATTTTTTAGAAGCTAAAGAACACATTTTAACCAGGGGCGCCAATAATTATGGAGGGCACTGTATATCATATTACATGATATATGTAAAATGTTATTAAACATTTAGAAAACTGAACAGACTAAGCATGTGAACAACTAAAGGTTCCTAGAACTATGATGTTTAGAAAACAATTTTCATGTGTATAGTGCTTTTAACAGTGGTCATTGTCGCAACACAGCTTTACAGAATCAAAAGAAAATTACGGAAATGAGAATTAAATGTGTGAGAAAATATGTATAAATCGCAATGATCCCATTAACCCTGATGAGCAATCTGAGGGCGACAGTGGCAAGTCTCCCTGAGATGGCAATAGGAGGAAACCTTGAGAGGAACCAGACTTAACAGGGAACACCATCACCAGGAATTGTTTCGCAGTCATACTGAGTATTAGGCTGAGTGAAGGTCAATATAACAGATGATGTGTTTTAGGTAAAATGGAGTCTATTTGGTTATTGGAGGCTCAGGTACAAAACTGTAGAAACATTCTGCTAAACCATGATGGTTAGCTGGACTGCATTTTTCTTACAGTGCATGTTTGCAAGTTTGATCAGTTTCTCTTTTCTTTACTCTGCTAATTTCAATTCTTCGCTTCTCTCCCCACTGTGTGCTCTTTCTGAACTGCATTGGTGGCACTTTCCTGTCCTCTTTACTGATTTTTGGCATTTGGGTGCTCATTTACACCTGAAACTGCCCACTACAGCAAGACTGGCCAATGGCCTCATGGCTCTTACCAATGGCACATCCCGTTCCCACCCCTGCTCTCGTCCCTTCTCTCACTCCTCAGGTGACATTGTGGTCAACATGAACCCTGAGGACGGTTTTAAGAAGATGGACACAGTGGTCAAACTGGATCCTGTGAGTCTTTCCATGATGGCTTTTCTAAAATCTACATAAATAGTAATTATAACATGACAAGCCTTATATGTCTGCTACATAAACATGTACATTACATAAGCAGGTTTTGATGTCCAGGTTAGTACCAGATACATTATTTCATTGTAATGCTGGTGTGAAATTGTTTGTCTGGTTTAGAAATTGTGCTTTTATGTCTGTTTCTTGTGGCCTCCTCTCTGTAGACCTCTGATGCTGTTGTTAAAATTGATTCGGTAAGTCCCAGTATATAATTAGTCACAAAAGCTTTAAATAGACACTTAATTGTCATTGCATTTAAGAACAATGCGAAATTCAGTTTAGCAACAGACCAATCGACGTAGCAGCATTAAAATTAATTTATGGAAAAATTTTCTTAAATTCAAAAGAATTCAAAGGTAATATACTATATATTTAATACAAAAGTTATGTAATGGGTAACAGCGCATAAAATGTTCTGTCATAATATAAATTCAATAGCAAAAATACAGTCGATTAAAAAACAACCTACGAGTTTGAAGTGTTTTAAAAGAATCATCCAAATCTTTTTTTTTTACTCTAACGGAATGAGGATGAAAAAGAGAAAGACAAGAAGAAGAAGAAAAAGAAAAAGAAGGGAGAGGAGGTAGAGGAAGAGGAGCAAGATGAGCGCCTGTTGGACTGGTGGTCCAAGTACTTTGCGTCAATAGAGACAATGATGGAGGTGAGAGACTTTGTCTTCCCTTAGTATAGGAGTTCTTCCCATTCAGGCTAAAAAAACGATCGTGATTTTTCATAAACTCTATTTTGTAATACAGAATCTGCGCGCGCAAGAAGCAGCCTTGGCCGAGGCAGAGGAACGAGAGGATATGGAGATCGCTGCAGAAGTGGCTGGTAAACTTAATAAAAACATATCAGAGTTACAGTAGCATGCTCATGGCACTGTGTCCTAAAATGCACCAAAGCAATGTTTATGGCATCACGCTGTACGCTATTATGTTTACTCACCCCATATTTGTTGTTTGTTGCCACATTCTTGAGGTATGCCGCAGAATTCATGTGTTTGTTTCTTGCCATGAAAGTTCACTTCAGTTAAATACTTATACATATTATATACTGTGTATATATTTTTTGAAAAACAATAAATTTACATTCGATTATAGCTTGAAAAGATGTAAGGCGGCCATTGACCATCTCCCATGCTGTCCATCTTCTTCCGCTTCCACATGCTCCTCCCATTCCTCAACCCTAATCTAATCAGAAATCAGAGTTGATCAATCTCATGTGAAAGGCGCCAAGACTAAAGAGAAAAACAAAGCCAAGAAGGACAAAAAGAAGAATCAGCACAATGATCTAATGGAGAAAAAAGAGGCCAAACCCAAAGTGGACGAGCTTGTGGTGAGTTACTTTCCAAACCACCACAACAGTTATTGGAGAACTTTATTACACAGAGTATTCAAAGAGTGTTCATACCTTAAATGTACTCTTTCAAATGCCCTCTCAGTTTCTGAATTATTTAACGCTTTTCATATTTAGGTGTTCAATAAGGAACTGGAGGAGGAATTTGATAACTTTGAGGACTGGCTTCACAGCTTCAACCTGTACAAAGGAAAGGCTGGAGACGATGACGATAACAGTGCGATGGACGACGACCGGATCATGGGCCGATTCAAAGTATGATCAGCTTTTAAATCAAATCCAGATTTTCTAATGAAGTGCACTGTTTGTTGTATATCCATTCTTTTTCATGTGGTCTTTGTGGTCTAGGGCTCACTGTGCATGTACAAGCTGCCCCTTTCAGAAGAAATCACCAGAGAGCCAGGGTTTGATCCCAATATGGGCATGTTTCAGAATATACCACACAATGATCCCATCAGTGTCCTGGTGAGGATTTACATTGTTAAGGTAAGTGACTTCTGGAATCAGATCCCAGTTCCCAGAGTGCTAAACCGACACTTTCCGCACTGCACTTTCCCTTACTACTGAGCTGAGAAAATCCTGTTTTCTAGGCAACCAACCTTCACCCGACCGACCTAAATGGGAAAGCTGATCCCTATGTTGTCATCAAACTGGGAAAAACAGACATCAGGGACAAGGAGAATTACATCTCGAAGCAACTCAACCCTGTTTTTGGGAAGTGAGTATTAAACTATAAACCTTACACATGCATTGCACGTTAAATAAAAAGTCGATAGTTCCAGCTTGTTTTAACGGTTAATCCAAAAAAACTGAATTTTTCCCATATTCTTCGTATGTTTTTTTTTTTTTTTTTGAAAATCCAATGCAAACCCAAACAAGAAAGGGTTTACTGTTCAGAATCTCATTTACTGTAGAAGCCAGGAATCAAAAAATAAAAATACAATAGTGACCCAGTTCTGTGTTTATACTTCAATTTCTGTATTGCATTCCGTAATTAAAGAAAATGACTGGCTCTTTTTTAGATCCTTCGACATCGAGGCCATGTTTCCAATGGAGTCGATGCTGACAGTGTCAGTATTTGATTGGGACTTAGTTGGCACTGACGACCTGATTGGAGAGACCAAGATTGATCTGGAGAACCGTTTATACAGTAAATACAGAGCCACGTGTGGCATCGCATCCACCTACTCTGTGTAAGTGTCAGTTTAAGCGTTACATCAATTAGCATGCGTTTTCTGTTTTGTGAGCTCACAGCAACTGAACTGATTGGATTTTTTTTTTTTGCACGCAGTTTCGGCTACAATGTGTGGCGAGATCCTCAGAAACCCACTCAGATACTCGGTAAGCTGTGTAAGGAGGGCAAGTTGGACGGGCCACATTATGGCCCAGGTGGAAAGGTCAAGGTTGCAAACCGGATCTTTTTGGGGCCGACGGAAATCGAGGATGAAAATGGTGAGATATAAAAGGGAGTCTTACAGAAATACTGCAAGAAATCGAATCAATAAAATAAAAATTGTTTATTGTGATGTCAAAAACAATCTTAAGTGTACCTGGATTTATACAGTATACAGTACTGTATATGAGGTGTGTTCAAGTTAACCAGGACCTGTAATTAAATTTCTGACATTTACAAAAAACTTTAAGCACAGTACGGTGATGAGACTCTTAGCCACAGTAAATCATTTTAAGCATACAAAGTTTTTAAGAAAGGGGAATGTCGGTGAATGAAGGGCCGAAGTGGCTCACAGCCTGTTGCGGTCGACAAATACAACGCCTGATCCTTGAAAATCAACGGATTCCACTGATCATGGCTCCAGCGTACTGTGCATTAGTGTAGCAGGGGATTATAAAGAGAAATAACGGTAGTTTTGATATCGATATCTATGTGTGTGCATGTGTGTGTGTGTGTGTGTGTGTGTGTGTGTGTGTGTGTGTGTGTGTGTGTGTGTGTGTGTCTGAAGGTCTGAAGAAGCCAACAGATGAACATTTGGCACTTACTGCACTGAAGCACTGGGAGGAAATTCCCCAAGTAGGCTGCAAACTCATCCCAGAACACGTAGAGACCCGGCCTCTTCTCCACCCGGAGAAACCAGGCTTAGAGCAGGTGTAGTAGGATCTCACTGTTAATTTCATAGAGACATCCTGGTTATCCATGCTCTGTGAATATTTCTTAATCCAATACTGAAGGCCAAATCAGCAGGCTAAAATCAGATAAATGACAAAATCTAAATTAAATTAAAGTTTGTTTATTAACTGTTTAGAAATGTCTCTACATTTTTATCAACTTTGCAGGGGCGAATTGAGATGTGGGTCGACATGTTCCCAAAGGATGCACCTGCACCAGGACCGGCCCTAGACATAGCACCACGAAAACCAAAGAAGTGTGTAACTCTTTATGGAATTGGCTTCTTTACTTATTTATTATTTATACATATTTCTTTACTTCTTTATGTATTTTGAGATATGGACTATCATAGTTTTTTATAATTTGCACGATAACCTAGTACAGTGATACCTTCGTATTGCGAAACGCATTTTCCCATAGGAAATAATGTACATGTAGATGATCCGTTCCAGCCACCCTAAAAATATTAACAATGTTACCAATTTCCAACAAAATCATATTTTTGTATATAAAAACAATTATAAAATACTTGTACAGTAAATTATGAGTGAAAAAAAATAGGCACTAAACCTCACTTAACCTATAATTTATGATTCCTCTTGGCACCGGCTGCTTTAAAAATGAAACGGAATGCGTCTTCCCCCTCCCCCCAAAAAATCTGTAAACCTTTTACGCTTGACTTTCCACTGACACAAACAAGTTTTGAATGGCTCCCAGACTTACAGTACACACAACGTAGCCGGCGTTCGGTTCGACTCGGTTCATTCACTCGTATGCTGATAATGCTTTGTATGCTGATGCAAATTTCTTGCAGTGGTGAAAATCTGTGTGGCGGGTCGTTCGTATGTTCCACTGTATAAAAATATCATGGTTTCACGGTATCAATCAATAAGCCGGTGATGAAATTCATTGTAACAAAAAAACGAATGATACAAAAAAAATCAAAATCTTCAAAAATATTTGATTTATTACAGTTTCACTGTGCCTTTGTATACTTGTCAGGAGTGGTGATAATGCTGAGAAATAAATAAATAAATAAATAAATAAATGAAACTAGCCTTGGCAGACTACACACGTACATATATGCAAATAAATATTTGTTTTGATCCGCAATGCCATTTTCATCTGGCAAATATTTGATAGCTATCATGCATGATATGAACTTTTTGCAAGCATGCTACAGTAGAGATGGAAACAGTACCATTGTAAAACCCTTACCACAAGAGCAGATTTAACATTTCAATGGGTTTTCAGTGCAGTCCAGTGTCCCTGTGCAGTGGTTTATTTAATAGGTTTACGGGAAGCCCAGAAGGAGAAGGAAGAGAAATCCAATCTGGTGTTTGCGGCCTGGACACAAAATGGAAGAATTACCACTAGAGTAAAGAACTCGATCAAGTGGAAAATATAAATGTGTAGACGGACTGGAAGGTGTTTTAAACTTGTTTTTTTATATGCACTTTTTAAAAGTCAACAGTGAGGTAACTATCCAGTCATACTGTCACGTTCTGGGTGGTATTACTGGCTGATGTTGATACCGTGGGTAAATAGGGCAGTCATAGGCGCAGAGGGGTTGATGATAAACAAATAGTCCTTTTTTAGTAACAAAAATAAGACGAACACAGGCTCTAGAGCTCAACACAGGCTCAGATCTGGAACAAAGGACACATGGAGCTGAACCTAACTAAAGACACGGAGGGACTAGAGGCAGGACTAGAGATGGGACTAAAGACACGGCAAGACTAGAGACGGGACGGGTTAGTATCCAATGTGGTTATGGTGGAAAGTGGATGATGACTTAACCGAGTTAGTAACTAAAAGGGGTTAGTGGCTAACTGGGTTAGTTACTTACTGTATCTACCAAGGAAACCAAGACACAACAGGCTACACACACATGAGGCTAATCCACCCTAGCGGTTAACTATTAGACCGAAACCACTAGCAGTCAATCCAACTAGAGGCTCCACCTACTGGAGGCTAAACCTACTAGCGGCTAACCCTACTAGCGGTTAGAGCCTACTAGCAGCTAAACCTACTAGTGGCTACGCATTCATGTGGACCAACATACAAATAATCTAAACATACTGGGATCTAAACAAACAAGGGATTTAAACAAGAGATACACACACACTGGAGACACACAGAACAGTACACATGAGGAGATACAACCTAACTATAACATTTAACAAGACAGCTCCATGAATCCACACGACAAATGAACATAAACATAACACAACTAGAGCCTTCTTTAAACAGAGGTTACATAAATTTATGTAAACTAAAACAAAACCAAACTTAAAGGAATGCCCACTTGACAATAATATTTAATGCTCGACCCAATTTCCCAGAACAAACAGCTATTTATAGAACTACCTCGGTTCAGGTGAGCATCCTCATCACCTGACCGAGGTGCCTTCTGGAAAATTGAGTCTACGAACAAAACTACATACAAAACTACAAACCAAACTAACGGGCAAACAGTGCCCTCTAGGGGTGAACCCTCACACATACACCATAAATGACCGTGAAACCTTGACATCACAATGACTTGGGGATTATTCCCGTTCTCTGGCGCACCACTTTGTATCACTCTGTACATTCCTGTTTCTTTGTTGCAGACTCTTTATTTCAATGTGTCCTCCAAAGATGCTACATAGTCACATAAACCTTGGCTTCTCGTCTTTCTTCCACATAATCCATTTTTACCTGCTTTTCTGTTTCTCTATTTGAAACATCTGTATTATTGTTGGTTGACCACATGTCGTCCTTTCCCCCCCCCCAATCCCCCCCCCTCCCCTCCACAACTTTATCAGATATGAGCTCAGGGTGATAATATGGAATACTGACGAGGTGATTCTGGAAGACGATGATTACTTCACAGGGGAAAAATCCAGTGACATTTATGTCCAGGGGTAGGTATGGGTAGGTGTGTGAAAAGTGTGTGAAAAGGCTGGTCGCATGTTTTCGTTTGCTTTTTCTCCCTGCGTTATTGCTGTGCTGTTATTTGGAACACTGATGACATAGTTCTACAAGACGATGCTTTCATGACAGGAGAGAAGATATCTGACATCTACTGTATGTCAGGTGGTAAAGATGATTCCAAATGCACGACTTGACTACTTGACATATTACTTACAAGCACAAACGTTGCTCAAAGCTTTAGGGGACAATAAGGGCACTGGCTGGGAATCGTAACCGGACCTTCCACATGGCAGGCGAGAAACCTACGACTAAGCCACCAGTGCCCCGTTTAATAGTTAGTTACATTTATTTTAATATCTAAATATTCAGTTATATGTTAAAGTCCTGGTTTGTCAAAACAGCAGGGCCGAACATACTGTACCTTGGGAATCACAAATCTCCTCTTCACTATGCACGAAAGCACGAAATATGGTCGTCATGCATGGAAAGAAATGTAGTATAGTTTGCATTTCTTTTTAGCAAGCATTTTTTATATGTGATAGTCTGGAAAAATATTTCGGAAATCACTGTAAGAGCGTTCTGACAAAGAACAGAAAAAAAATGTTTTTTCCTAAATGGATGTGTACTGTTTTGCTCATGTAAAAGATACTATTAATAAAACAGATTGCACAGTATTTGTTGCATTATGTACAATCCTGCATCACAAATTTGATCACAAATTATTCAATTTGTTTCTAAGAATTACTTCCAGTAATGTAACTGGTTAAATGCCTGCACAAGTTGTTTGATGAAGAGCAAGTTGTTCATAGTTGGCTTTATACGTGAAACATCATTGTACAGTAAATGTCTAATTACCTCCCTTTGTACCCAGCTGGCTGAAAGGCCAAACAGAAGATAAGCAGGAGACAGACGTGCATTACCACTCTCTGACGGGAGAAGGCAACTTTAACTGGCGCTTCGTCTTTCCATTCGACTATGTCGTGGCTGAGGAGAAGATTGTGGTCTCCAAGAAAGAGTCCTTGTTCTCCTGGGATGAGACGGAGTACAAGATTCCTGCTCGCCTCACCCTGCAAGTTTGGGATGCTGACCATTTCTCTGCAGATGACTTCTTGGGTATGAGCAATCTCTCTCGCTCTCTCTCTCTCTCTCCCTCTCTCTATTCTCTAAGTAACTTTACAGGATTTGTTTAGGAATCCAGTACGTGTCCTCAGGTGTCTTCAAGTGAACCCATGTTTTTGTGAATGTAGGAACTTGTAACTCTTGTAATATGAAACATGACTTTTTGTTCTCTCCATTAGACTTGGCTTTGAGAAGCTCATTCAAGGTCAACTGTATTTTTAACCTCTAAACCTTGTACGTTTTCTTTTAGGTGCAATTGAACTAGATCTGAACCGGTTTCCTAGAGGAGCGAAAACATCAAAGCTTTGCTCCCTTGATATGATTGTCAATGAGCAGGACCTGCCGACCATCTCAATCTTCAAACAGAAAAGGGTGAAGGGCTGGTGGCCTTTTATGGCACAAAATGAGAACGATGAGCCAGAGCTCACGGTGAGACATGAATGTCACATCAGGCATGCTTCTTAAAATATATTAATAGAATGAGAAATTTTCCATTAGTGCTGACTGTAATCTGATTGTAATCTGTACCCATCATTAAACTGTCCCATTATGTCCCTCTTCACAGGGGAAAGTGGAAGCAGAGCTCCATCTACTGTCAGCAGAGGAAGCAGAGAAAAATCCTGTTGGCCTTGGAAGGAATGAGCCTGAACCCCTGGAAAAACCAAAGTACGACATTAACCACACACACACACACACACACACACACACACACACACACACACACACACACACACACACACAATTTCATGCACTTGCCCAAATTGCCTTCATTTAAGGGATAATCTAAATCCTTAAATTATCTTTTGATTCCATATAAAATGATCATTGTCTTGTGATAATGATTCATGCATTCTACAGTACACACATGCAACCAAAAAAAAAAGAAAAGAAAAGGGAAGCCTACAGTAGGTATCTTCTTTGCTACAAAAAACAGACACCCCTCCTTGTATCCTGTTAACTTTCCCTCTTTCTATCATTTCCACTATCCATCAACATTCCTTCCTTCCTTCACCCTTACCCGTTCATCTCAACACATTCCACAAAAAGACGCCCGGACACCAGTCTAGTGTGGTTCTTGAACCCCCTGAAGTCCATACGATACTTCATATGGCACCACTACCGCTGGCTGATCCTGAAGACACTGGCGCTGCTGCTGCTCCTCCTGCTGCTCGGCCTCTTTCTCTACTCCGTCCCTGGATATCTTGTCAAGAAGCTGTTGGGGGCATGATGGGAGAGGGGGAAATTTACTGGTAGCACTCTTACATTCCTCCTTTCTACTTTCTCTTTCCTTACTGATACCTGAGCAACCACTGCTGGAAATCATAACCCACATGTTCTGTTCATTGTCTGATGAGTGTCTCATTGATTGACCCAAATCATCATTTGGTATAAACTGTAGTATTTTGTAAATGTTCCCAATCATGTCATATCTCCATCTCAGTTATCAGCAGTATGAGAAATACTGGAGTAGATCTATGAGTTTTATTTAAGATAAGATAAGATAAGATAAGTCTTTATTAATCCCAAAGGAAATTGTTTCTCCAGTGGCTGCATATTCAAAGGAATTACAAATACAATAGGATAAGAAGAAAATTAGAAAATAAAATAAAAATAAAATACAATATATTATAATTTCAAAAAAGAGATATAAATAGAATAAAAATGTATAGAAAAACTACAAAAAAAAAAACAATGACTGTTCAGAATGGTGCAAAATTGTCTCTTGTGTGTTGTACATCTGTTATTGCACACAGGATATATATTGCACATAATATTTGATATTGCATATAGAGTAGTAATGATATTGCACACCAGATATATGTACAGTCGTGGCCAAAAGTGTTGAGAATGACACAAATATTAGTTTCCACAAAGTTTGCTGCTAAACTGCTTTTAGAGCTCCTCGAAAGTGTGTTAATGCTCCAGCTGAAATACCCCTCGAATAATGCATTTTCATACCTTAAACCCCCTTTTATTCTATTCCTCATCCAAATGTGCACTTTTAATGTCTTTGAAAGGGTGTCTTCCTATATGAGGTCACAATAGGAGAAGAATCTGTCCGTGGCAAATACAAAAATATAAACAGGACAAATAATTTCACACACAAATACCGGAAACCCATTTGAATGTCTAAAAAGACTAAAAAGTGAATTTTGCGTAATAGGTTGCCATTAATGTAAATAAACGTAGTAGTTTTTGCCGTGTTCGTTGGAGTAATAACCAAAGCCCACTGGGTTGTCTTGTGCATTTTGCATTACAGTGGATCTCAGTTTTACATAGAACATTCAGGCATCTTGTCTCATCCTATCTGTCACATGGTGTAGTTTCTGCATCTTACTGTAACTGTAGCTATGCACTTTCTACCATTTCCATCGCTTGATCTTTGTGTTTCTTATGTTTTGTGTTAAATATTGATTACATGCATCTCAGTAGAGATAGGTTAGGGTTATGTTTTGGTCTTAATGTCTGTGCAAAATAATGTCCGAACAGAAATCCATAAACAGTTAAAGAAATGAAAGATCTGTATTATTGATTGCCAACGACTACTAACCACTAATACATTCCTTATTTCTCTCTTCCACTCGCCTCCCATTGCCTTTTCCAACTCATCGTCTTCAACTCATCACCTGGCTCGTCCTGAAACAGCCGGCCCGACACCACCTTCCTCTGGTTCATGAGTCCACTGAAGGCTGTGCGCTACCTGGTGTGCACCCGCTACAAATGGCTTATCATCAAAATCATCCTGGCCCTACTGCTGTTGATCATGGTGATCCTCTTCATCTATAGTATGCCTGGCTACCTGGTCAAGAAGATGCTTGGTGCATGAGGGAGAAACGGGTTGTTTTATTCCACCTCTTTACCTGCACCTGCAGCATTTCTTTTACATTCATCCACACTGATGCTGCTTTATGCTTTTTGTTCTTTTTCAGTATGATTTACTTCCACATTCTGTTTCAAACCAAGCATTCTTACATTCTTCAAGAACTTTTTTTTTTATTGATTTCCACCATTATATATATCTAGCTGCCAATCAATCAACCTTTTTTTTTCAGGAAATGAACGTATACACTCACTGAGCACTTTATTGTACACCTGCTTATTCATGCATTATCGGAATCAGCCAACCACATGGCAACTGTGCAGTACTTAAAATCTAAAAAGAGTAGTTTGTGAAGTGACAAGTTCGTGAACATGTGAGCTCACATTTATTTCCATCCTGATATTCGATGTACGCATTAACAAATTCATAACTGACACAGGTGCGACATGACTGGTCGATTAAATCAATGAACGAATGCACATGTGTTCCTAATAAACTGGATGGTGACTGTATATCTGATTAGTCATACTTTAAGGATGTAGTACGCCTCGCTGTACTGATTCTGTGTAAATAGTTTAAAAGTGTCTGTTAAAAACTTGCAGTTGATAAAAATAATTATGAAAATATATGAATATATGAAAATATATAATGTGACGAATTATTGAAAAAAAAAATTGTGATATACACAAGACATGCTACAATAGAATTTCAAGCTCTTGCTATTTGTGAAAATGTTCTTCTTTTCCAGCAGAGAGTTTTAGATCAACTGTGTTATCATTCCTCCTACTTTCCTACATCTGTTGATGTTGATTTACATCTTTTGCAGTGTACATCATTTTTGTACTTGCTTGCTCTTCTGCTTCCTGTGATTGTGTGTACTGATCAACACATTTGATAACCGACTTGATTGCACTAAATCTAACTTATTTATTTTATGAAGAGTGTATAGTTCTTGTTTAACTGTGTGAAACATTGAACTACTGATTAATTTATTTTTGTCTGTAAGAAGATTGAATGAAATGGACTTGAAATAAAGACGTTTCAGGGTTTGATTTCTGCTTCGTGGTGTGTGTATTTCTTTTTGCACTTGCTTATAAAATTATTCAAGTTATATAAAATAAACATTATTTAAAAAAGAATAAGTCTGTTGGATTGGACTGGATGGGCCTCATGCTATTAAATGTGCAATAATTAAAGGAAAATTAAAAAGCAGCTTTTGCTTTCTATAAGGTTAGTTACATACTACAGTATAATATTGATTTTATCCAATAATGTCTGCCCATTCTTTTGAACTGCAGAGTTCATTCAATCATCTTTAATATGCGATTTATCATGATAAGGGCTCCAGAGCTTGTCCTGGGATCACTGGCCACAAGGAGAGACGACACCCTAGATCAGGATTCTCAAACCTTGTACTGGAGGGCCAGTGTCCAACACAGTTTTTAATTCACCAACACCTAAACACACCCACTGTACCTGTAATGAACAGATTAGTTAAATCAGTCATTTTTAAGCAGAAGAATCACTGGCACTGCAGGATAGGAGCTGAAGAACACCTACTATCACATATGGGATAACAGCCAATCCATTTTTGTTGGCAAGTGGGAGGGAACAAACAAAGACATGAAAACTTCACACAGACATGCTAAAATAGTTCCTGGTCTCAGTTCCTAGTAATGAGAATACTAGTGGCTTTATTATTATTATTATTATTATTATTATTATTTTTATTAATGTCATATGGTAAATATTCAAAAAATGTTGTCTGGGGTTTAGGGTAAAGTATAAATTAGGGTAAATATGTAAATGTATTTTTGGACTTCTATTTCCACCTGCCTAAAGAACCAGACGGCTGAAAGCAGCTCAGACTTTCCCTCATAAAGTGGACTTTATAAACCCTCATAAACTGAATATCAAGAGTCAGGGACAGGTGAGACTGATTGAGAGAAATCAGATGACAGATGCCGTCTCTGGTGCTCACAGTCGACCTAGTGAGCAAGTTATGTAGTTCCAGCATAATCATTACACTTAACCATCTCTATGTATGCTCAACTGAACTGGGAATTTTTTTTTTTTACATTTCTACATTGTCTACATCTGTCTTGTCAGGGTAGGAGTGGTTTAAGGTTTATCGCTCAGCATTACTGATCAGATGATTGGGGGTTCAAGTCCTAGCACCCCCAGACTGCTATTGTTGGGGCCTTGAGCAAGGTCCTTAATTCTTCCTAACAAGCTGCAAAATACAAAGAAAATCATTTCACTGAAATGAATGTGTGACAAATACGTACTTTTTGTAAAATGTAAAACGTAAAATTATAAAATTTCAGTAACTGGACATAAAACATTTTTACATCCATCAACATAATAATTTTACACTGTATGAACACATTTGTAAAACTATGTAAAAGTGTAGCAGCATAACAGGATTAAAGAAATAAACAAAAACCTTAATTTAACAAGGCAGACAGATGGACACAGTACTGTACATGATGTAAAAAACTCAGTAGTAATTTTTTTATTATTAATTTAATTCTTTCCTCTTTTAAAAATGTGCCTTTCCTGCCTAAAGCATTTTTGGGTCAGCTTTTGGATTGTTTTTGACCACACCCTCTTATTATGATGTGACATAAATTCATGTTACTTCTATCAAGCAGTTTACCTCACGTCCTGACAGTTTTATGCTAACGTGTAATGCAAACAGTATTATCTCCTCTAGGTGTGTTTTTTTTTTTTTTTTTTTTTACCATATTCCTAGCCCTTAAATGTAAATATACACAGGAGAATGTGTCATCATGTCCGTTCTTTTGTTCTTTTGTAACACCGAATCAACATATTGGTTGTTTGTTTCATCAACTGTATTACTGTATTGACAGTACAGTAAATGCATTAAATATTATATGACATGGCTATGCCGTGAATATATGTAGTAACTACAGAATAGATAAGGCTATGAATTGGAAAAGGGATATAAGCAGGAATATAGTTGCAGGGGGTCTGGACCCTATCCCAAGAGACTTAGGGAATGAGATGGGGTACAACCTGAACGGGGTTCAATCCATCACAGGACACTCACACTACAGGAAATTTGGGAAATCTAATTAACTTAATCTGCAAGCATGAGGAGAACATGCAAACTCTGTGCACACAGACCTGAAGCTTGAATCAAACCCGCAACCCAACCTGGAAGTGCAAGGCAACAGTGCTACCCGCAAGACCATGCCACCAAAGGTGTTTATAATTTTTTCTTAATTTATTAAAAAATGAAACTGATATATCCCATTTATATAAGTATTCAGACTCTTTGTTATGGCATTTGCAACTGAGCTTAGGTGCATCAGTGGTCCCTAAGATGCTTTTAATATATATAATGAGTCGGCAAAAAGCATAATTTCATATTTATTTCAGTTTATTATTATTATTATTATTATTATTATTATTATTATTATACAGGGTGAGCCATAAGTTTCCAAAAATATGAAAAATAAGCATTTTTTTAATAAGAAACAATTTACTCATATAATATACTTTACAAGGTTTCCATTGCTTTAAAAACACATTGTAGTACAGTATGTTTCACAAACTGTTCATTCCATGTTTTCTGTTACATTTTGTTGCAACCATGCGACTTCCCTGCCTGGTCATCTGTATGATTTCAGTACATTGCTCTTTTGTCAACTACATTTATTACGCTATCTAAAACATTAAAAAAATAGTTTAAATATTTTGTTTTTAACATGTTTAATATATATATATATATATATACTATTTTTCTAACTATATATAGGCACACCCTATTGTTTTTATCATCCCCCCCCAAACACAACACACACATATTACAATTATATACAATTAACTCTCTGTAAAGTATGTGAATTACAAAGAAAGGCACTGGTAAGTCTGTAACTTATGATATGCAGTTATGATACGTGTCTTAAAAGTGTGACGTGAGGCGTTATTGCTCATTATTGCACCGCAGCACCGCGAATGGAGATTTCCCTCTTCCTCGGAACGACGTTTGTCCCGTTTGGCTTTCCGTAACTCTCCGCCTTTCAAACCATACACGGCGGGAGTTGATTGGATGTGATTGGTCCTGGGCTGCGGGGAGCCAATCAGCGCGGGCCACGGTGAGCTAGTGCTTTATGCTTGACTGTGCTGCGGCTGTTAGTGCTGTGTGACTGAGCCAGAGTCAGTGCTGTTACCTGCGGCCTGGAACCCAACATGCGAGCCTTCCTGGGTAAGAACTGTCGAAGTGCATCGGGGCACTTGTTGTTTTGGTTGTTTGTGGACCTGGTAGAGTAATGATATCTCAACGATCAGGAGATTAAAAATCTCTCCGGCTGATTAGCAAAGGGTTGCTGTGGTGTTGTGTGGCTAAAGGGGTAGATTATTAAATGTACAATCTGAGCTGTCTTGTGCACATATCTGTAAATGTGAGTAATGATCGTGAACCAAATCGTGTAAGGAAATCTCAGCTGAGTATCCAGACAGATGATATGAAGCTGTGCACTGTGTAAATGTGCTCATGATTGTAGAAATGTCAGTATTTAGTCCTGGATCATCAAATTAAATATGCTTGTATGATCCTCCGCACAGCATTCAACTGTGAATGTGTGTGTGTTGGCATGGTAGTAAGGAAAGCAGCTCAAAACCCAAAACTGATCTTTTCGAAATGAGTGTAATTTGAAGCTATACTAAACTATACTCACGAGGAAACACCAGATCTGATCTGACTTTGAGTTCTTGGTCTATTTGCTGATATATTTTCTTGTCCCCAAACCGAACCCTATACATTATGAGCATCAGGTTTCTATCTCCACATGCAGTTCAGATGTAAATGCATGCGTTCAAGCGTTGAGGCTTTTTAGATATTAGGAAAGTGTAAAAAGCATATTGTAAAGGAAACCCAGGCAGCCGGGTTAAGTTGTGAGATTTGAATACTGCTACTGTGTTTTGCATGAAACAAATAGAAAGAAACAGCACTAGAAGTTGGGCCATGATCATTATAAATAATACAGCAATTAGGTTCGGCACTACCTCACTGGTCATGACCACTATGTCAAATCGTGTGGGTACAAACCGTTCAGAATACAAATCGGGTTCAGAATACACGAAATATGCCCAGTTATGGAGATTCATACAAGGAACTAATTTTTTTTTTTTTTTTTTTTTAAAGAACTAAGTTTCTCCATCCATGCAGTGTTAAAGCCGAATGATTGTGATTGACTCCGACTTGCCGCTTATGCTTTCAGGTGTGTTTGTTTGCTCTGTGGCGGTCCTCTCTGTGCACGGACTCTACTCTGCCAGCGACGATGTGATTGAGCTCAATCCTTCAAACTTCAACAGGGAAGTTGTGCAGAGTGACAGTTTGTGGCTGGTGGAGTTTTACGCCCCCTGGTGAGTTGGGAAGTACAGAGCTTGTAGTGTTACATGTTTTTGGTCCTTAATTACAGGTCAGGTATATATCATAATGTTGACCGCATTTAGATTGCGTTCTATATGCCTAATATCTATTGGAAAAGTCTGTTTTGCTTCATTAAATCTAATGATTAGTTTTTTTTTTTTTTTTTTTAAAGGTGTGGACACTGCCAGAGCCTGGTCCCTGAATGGAAGAAAGCAGCCACAGCTTTAAAGGTACAATTTAAATGTATGATACTGTGTAAAAGTCTTGAGCCACCCCTAATTTTTTCATATTAGATTTAATGAAATAAAATGATGTAGATTCAATTCAAGAAAATGACAAATTAATGCAATCCACCAGAAGATACATAAACAACCACATTTTAAAGTGTAACAACGTCAGCATTTCCCCTCTTGTCTGTTCCAACCACTCAGCATTCAGCATCACCGGTACACGGTACTAGTCACTGGCCTGATCATCTGTCATCATCTGCACCTGTTTCTCACATGCATTAAATTAGATGGTTTTTTTTTTATGCCTGAATGATTCATATGCCACTGTGTGGCTTAACCAACAAAAAGCGTTTATATGAAACTATTCAGGGACTAGACTGAAAATGAGAGTGTTCCAGGAAGCCTGAAGAACTGTTACGCAAAGAAAAACATTGTAAGGCCAATCTAGTAAAAAACGCAATAATCTGAGATGATTCGCGATGATGACTGTCGAGTAAGCCTTGAAAGCATGAGTGAGCATGAACGTTCTGCACAAACATTTCTCGTTTGCCATATTTTCAATGATCTCAGTGTTTCGAATTTATTCATGCATTGTGCTGTAAACCAACAGGGTGTTGTGAAAGTGGGCGCTGTTGATGCAGACCAGCACAAATCCCTGGGGGGCCAGTATGGAGTTCGTGGTTTCCCCACTATCAAGGTCTTTGGTGCTAACAAGCATAAGCCTGAGGATTACCAAGGTACAGAGTCCATTTCTGTTACTGTCTTGTATGTCGTAAACGAAAGACGTGCCATATGTCTGTCATAATTATGATCAACGTGTCAATCAACATGGCTCTGAAGGTGGTTAGAAGAATTGTTCTTGCTGGGGTATTTAGGTACTGAAAAAGTCGTCGGAACTACTGTCAGGGGTCTGTTGACTCCATAATTTATCTATGTGTAGTATAAATCATTGTGATCCAAACTCACATCACTGTGCACACCCGGTGAAAATTCCAGCCCCCTCCATATAATACACTTTAACCTATCCATGCTCTCATCCTCATGGTTTATACAGGGATTGCCTTACACTGCAGAAGTCAATCATAATTATTACAGACACGGCAACAAATTCCTTTTGTATGTCACTTGAACTTGTCTTATAAACTGAACATCTCGGATCTTCTTTCGAGACACTCGGGCACGTTTTCTTTCTTCTGACACTTGCATACATGGGACATGGGAGGTATTATGCAGTAGTACTACAGTACTATTATTAGTAGTATTATTATACAGCACTATACAGTAGCACTACCGATTGGATCTTAACCAGCAGCCACCAGTGATTGCTTATAGTGATTGATGATCTTACTTGCTTATAGACCAGTCCCAGTGAATATCGGACAAAATGATGTACAGCCAATAAATTGGTGCATCAATAGTTATTATGTTCGGAATTTCAATTACCGAATTCCTGGAAATCCATTAATACTGTATAATGTTGTCGGGATCGTGGATGCACAAGTTGAGCTTGATCAATAGTCCGTCCCATGCTCATGTTCAAACAGATTTTTATTACAGGTCTAAAAGCCCAGGGTTAATCTTGTAATAATTCCATTATCCCACATGCCCTAATTGTTTTTTTTTTTATTATTAGAGTCTGTTTGTGATTATGATGATTTTGTTGCTTAATATTATGGTTCATGTAATACAGTAATAATTATTTTTAGAAAAATAAAAATTGTACAAAACCATAAAAGAGAGTTTTAACGCTTTTTTTTAATTATTTTTTTTTAATTAACCGAGGTCAAACGTGTTTTCACTGGCCATGTGTGTACTTGTGCATGTGTATTTAAGCCATGTCTGTGGTGTTTTGTCCGTAGGTGGACGCAGCAGTCAGGCGATTGTCGAGGCAGCTCTGAATGCCGCGCGGACTCTAGTGAAGGACCGACTGAGTGGAAAATCTGGAGGTTCTGACTACAACAGACAGGTAACGAGGTTCACAAATGTCCTTTCCTTTACGTTTGGTCTTTGGTTATTTTCTGTAATTTCCTATTCTGTCTGGTGATTTTTAGAGTTCTGGCGGAAGCAGTGACGGTGATAAGAAAGACGTGGTAGAGCTAACCGACGATAACTTTGACCGCATGGTTTTGGGCGGCGATGAAGTCTGGTTGGTGGAATTCTTTGCCCCGTGGTGTGGACACTGTAAAAAGTAAGCTTGTGTAAATTTGAATGAAGTTCCCAAATGTTGCGAACGAATAATGCATGTTTTATGATGTATATACATTTGCACAATAAATGCATTGGGATTTGGGTTATTAATCTTCAGTTTGATCTTGTCAGTCTTGAGCCTGAATGGACGGCTGCGGCTTCTCATGTCAAAGAGCAGACCAATGGTAGAGTGAAGCTGGGAGCTGTAGACGCGACCGTACATCAGGGTCTGGCAAGCCGCTATGGGGTGAGTCTGATCCCTTAATGTCTTCCATATCTGCGTAAAAAAAAATTACCGAGCACTTTGTTATCCTTGCCTCAATTAGTGATCATCTCCGTTTCTCGTTTGTAGATCCGAGGATTCCCTACGATTAAGGTCTTTCGAAAAGGAGAAGAGCCCGAGGACTACCAGGGTGGACGCACACGCTCAGACATTATTGCCCGTGCCATGGACCTTTTCTCAGACAATGCTCCTCCTCCAGAACTACACGAGGTCTGTTCTTCTAGGGTTTTTTTTTTTTTTCCCCCTCTTCCTTAAGTTAAATGACCTGGTAATCCACTACTGCTTTCTAGAAATGTGCTTTCATTTATATTATAAGACAAATCGTGCATTGTCCCTTTTAGATTTTGAATGAGGACGTTTTGAAGAAGACTTGTGAAGACAGTCAGCTTTGTGTCATTGCCGTTTTGCCTCATATTCTAGATACAGGTATGAGAACTGGTTAAGAACATTGGAGCACAAATACAGCTGCTTTTTTTTTTTTTTTAAGTCAAAAGTTTGGACACAAGTTTGGATTTATTTTTCTACGTTCTAGAACAATACTGGATATCAACACACATGGCATTATGTAATGATGTAACGTTCGGTTGCTATTTTAAGCCATGAAGGGCAGATGTTCTGGATTAGTTCTTGTCCTGTCAAGTAAATTTGCCAAACCCATCAAGCACCATAATGAGACCAAAACGTACCTCTTCTGCTGCAGAGGACGAGTTCATTTGGAGATACCAGTTAACAAACCGCACCTCCGTAATGAAGTAGAAGTAGCAGACGCATCTGAATATCAACTGTTTATAGGAGATTGCATATTTTGTTTTACGATGCAGAAAGACATAAAAATCAGGAAAGTCTATGGAATTAGAAGGTGTGTCCAAACTTTTGACTGTTTGACTGTGTGTGTATATAATTTCAGTCTGTCTTATTTGTTCCTACAGTTTCTGTAATCCAGACTCACATCGGCTCTATTCTTTATCGTGTATTTTAGGTGCAGAAGGCAGAAACGCTTATCTGGATGTCATGATCAAGATGGCTGAGAAGTACAAGAAGAAGATGTGGGGGTCAGTGCGTCTAACCTGTTTACATAGACATTGTTTATAAAGTGGACCGGAGATTTAGATTGTGTGGGGGTTGGGGGAAGAAGAAATACAAAGCTGCAATGGTTAATATGACTGGTAGTGGCTCAACCTTTCTCTTTTATAATACATTTACATATTAGAATATATTTACATATAGGCTGGCCCTCTTATCCAGAGTGACTTAGATTTTTATATATATACTATATATCTCGTTATACATCTGAGCTGAGGGTTAAGGGCCCAACAGGGACAACTTGGTGGTTGTAGGATTTGAACCCGAGACCGTCTGAACCGTAGACCAATGCCTTAACCACTGAGCTAACCCTGACCTTGTGGTACTAATATTCTCATGGACAAAAGAGAGGTTGCACATATAAATTTTTCACAAAATTACATTTGTCAAAAGAATAAGACTTCGAATTCAAAATTCAGCTGACGATATCGTAGAGGCTGGTACGGTACGGCCTGCTTATGAGTCCAGCTGCTTTGAATAGTCTGAAAATTAGCATGTGTAACCCTGGAATGCCAGTGGTGGCCACTTTCTCCAGTAGTACAATTTCTTAAATAATGCCATTGGATTAGTCTTGGTGGTGTCACTCTTGGCCTTCCTGACTTGGGGAGATCAGCAGAGGAACCAGTTGTTTGCAATCTGTTGCACAGCGTGGCAGTGGTGTTCCTAGTGAAGTTGAAGCATTCCTATGGCCCTCATGTTGCTAGCAGGACGTGATGGTGTAATTTTACCTTATCTGTGTTCTTAATGTAACAAGACGAGCTAAATTCTGATTATTATTTTTTTTTTAATATTGCAACATTGCTTTTGTCCATGAATATATACTGTACACAAAGACCACAATCCCATATCAGTTTAGATTCTGGTTTCTGTCAAGTTTTCCAGGGCTAGTTCCCCCCTGTCTCTAATTAAACTTCTTCCCTCTGTAGCTGGCTGTGGACTGAATCTGGAGCTCAGATGGAACTTGAGGCCTCTTTGGGGATTGGTGGTTTCGGCTACCCAGCCATGGCAGCTATTAATGCTCGCAAGATGAAGTTTGCTCTTCTTAAAGGCTCATTCAGTGAGACGGGAATTCATGAGTTCTTAAGGTAATGTGTTTTTCCCTTCTGTTCCCATGTGGTTCCCTAAGAATTATTTCAGCACTTAAGGTTTTTTCTTCCTCCTCCACTGTAGGGATCTTTCTGTTGGGCGTGGTTCCACTGCCACAATATCAGGAGGGGCTTTACCCAAGATCCACACTGTTGAAGCTTGGGATGGGAAGGATGGAGTCGTAAGTAGCTTTTTTTCTTCGTCGTCTTCTTTTTTTAAGGTAAACTATCTTGAATAAAGCTTTTACATTAAATCAATGCCCTCTGTGGGAAAATTTTCAGAAACAAATCTGTAAAATAAAAAAATATACACCTCAATATTATTATCATGCGAATGAAATGTTATATAAAGGTCATCATCACTGACGCCTATTTGAAGCGCTCTTGTACTTGTCATAGTAGCATAAATGTCTTGAGGGGACACGTTTGATAATATCCTGTCTCTTTTCCATTCCCTCAGCTTCCTGTGGAGGATGACATTGACTTGAGTGATGTGGACCTGGATGACTTTGAGAAGGATGAATTATGAGATCATAGGCTGTGCAAGGCTTGTCCAGTTTGAGCCTGTCTATGCGCCGCCTCTCCTCTCCCATGGATGAGGGGGAAAACTGGGACTTTGTTACTGAGCACTCTTGAAACAAAGACACGTCTCACTTTTAATTCTCTTCAATCGTTTTGACATGAGGCAGGATCGGGATTTAAATCGTGGT
Organism: Clarias fuscus; assembly: GCA_030347435.1. Classification (NCBI taxonomy): domain Eukaryota; kingdom Metazoa; phylum Chordata; class Actinopteri; order Siluriformes; family Clariidae; genus Clarias; species Clarias fuscus. The sequence continues at coordinate 11,345,443 of CM059229.1, read as the reverse complement.
TGCTTTAGCTTTGCCTTACAGGCCTCTTTTTTTTAATTATTTTGGATTGGCTGACTGATGTGCCAATAATGCTATTGAACAGGATTGTCATTTCACGTTTTCCTGTCTGGTTGTACAAATTTACATAGGTTTATTTGCTTTGTTCCTACAAAATCCTAAGCAGCCCTGTGGTTGTCCAGTGGTGTCCATTCCTCAGTGAACAATGAGTAAAACAGGATAAAGTCTTCGTAATTGATGGGGCGAGTAACTGAGACAGGACGTTCACTGAGGAGAGGAAACCACTCTAGGCGACCGGATGCAGTCAAAACAACTTTATATTCTTTGTCCTGGATTTATCCTGCTGTTTCCCTTGTTGGACGTCCGATACATTTTCCCCTTCCATGTGACGTTCCTTATTTTGAGTCAGTAAATGTCCCTTCCTCTGTATTTGTGCTGGGCAGGGAGCAAAATGGGAACTGTGTAGATTTATCTTACACACGTGTGTGTTTAACATTTTTGTTATGAAAATAAAAAAATAAACCGAAAAGTCGCTGCATTTTATTATGGATATACAAATCTTACTAAGTTTTATTTTTGTACGGTTTGCTAAGATTCTTAAATAATGGTTGGTTGCTTGACTTCTCAATACATAATTCATACAAATACAGCATTCAGCTGGAAAGGCCAACATACATATCTACTGTTGATTAGCCTGAGATACAGCTAATAGTTTTTTGCTCAAGTGCACAAGCCTTGCTTACTACACACATCTATGTTTATGAGCCAAGGAACTGATACAATCAACATAAACACAAGCTTTGGCAAATCGCTCTTGACGAAGCATAGCATAGTGGCAGAGTCCTAAACTATTAATACAACTGTGTAAGCTGGCAACGAGCAACAGTCCAAAGACGAAACTGAAGTTTCAAACAAGTTCTATACAAGCAAACAGTTACATTTTGCAGAGCTGAATCATGCCTATAATGCATTGGGATTTTTGGACTGAGCTTTAACCTACATAAAGCTATACTACAGTACGTGCTACTTACCTACGTTTGCATAATGGGGCTGAAAGAAAGCAAAACATGGGTGCTTTATTCCTAAAGCAGTGGCATATTCAGGTTAATTCGCCTAAAGTCTGTTTGCATTGCCTCAATGATAGTCAATGCCTATACCTCAAGATCTGCTCCCATTGATGGTTCTATATTGACTGATATTCAGCACATTAAATAGAATGAGTTGCTTGCGAACATATTTGACACATACCAAATAACATGATCCCCCTTTAAGAAACTTAACTTTAAGAAAAAGGTACAAGATTGGGCTAAATCTGTAAGTGCATCTGAGTAAACTGAGCAGATTTTGTGACTGACGCATCACATATATGAAGCTGATTTGTTGTTCGAATGCAGTCCATGACTTGGAGAACAACCAGCCGATCCTTCTGTCTAAGTGTGAAGATGTGACGTGGTTTTCTGTTGCTGCTTTCATAACTAGCGAGGAGAGCTCTGATCAGACTGGAGCAGTCGAACAATAGAAGGATCGCTCTTGGCACCTTTGATGAACTCCTCCAGGGAAAGCCTCCCTGTAATACAAAAAAAGGGAAAAAGTCAGTGATATCATTACACACTAAGGTGAATGATATTGGAGCATTATTTCACAATCCACACACAAAGGAAAACATTTCAGGTTATTAGAAAAGGCAATATTCCAGATTTTACAGCTAATACAACCGATTTGTCCTAAAGGATTACTCGTTGCTAACGGGCAGCATATACAACGTTGTGGCATATGATTGTGTTTAATGGTGTGGTCTTGCAAATTTCTCGTTGCTAACGGGCAGCATATACAACGTTGTGGCATATGATTGTGTTTAATGGTGTGGTCTTGCAAATTTCTTGGCCAATATAGGTTTTATTGAATTTGTACTGATTTTGCCAATAAAGCTTTAGATACAATTGAAACTGATAGCATGGCAGACCACACCATTTCAATGGTTGCCATCATGAATTCATTGATCTCCAGTAAGCACTTTATCATGGTGAGGTCTGGAGCCCAACCCAGGAGCACTGAATATGAACAGCAGGGGTATAGTGTATATACCCCGAATGAGACACCAGTCTGTCATAGGAATAGGAATTAAGCACAGCTAATTCACTTATGGGCATGTGCATAGGAGACAGGGAAAAGTAGAAAATCCTGAAGAAACACATGTGGACACAGAACAAGTAAAACTCCACGCTGGGACTTGAGATCAGGATCTAACTGCAGATCCAGGAGCTATGAAGGATTAGAGCTTTCATTATTTTCTAGCTGATGGGCAGTAAGCACTGGACTTCCAGATGCCTCAGATGTTATAGAATATTTCTGTGCCCTAGTTTCCCCCTCCCAATGAGAACAGAGCCAGCTGTGTCCTTGAGGGCTCCTGGAACTCTAAGCTGAATCCCACATGTACATGCCACTGCTGGGAGGCTTAATGCTTACTGAAGTGTGTATGTGCAAAACAAAATACAGACCTTTCAATATGCCTGCCACGTCTGTTACTATTTATGATGCCTCATAATTCACTAACATGCAATAGTTACGTAATGAAAAATCAAGCTTGCGTTGAGACAGTTTTTACCGTCATGGTCTGTATCCATTTGTCTAAAGATCTTGTCAGTGCGTTTCTCTGGGGTCGACTCATCCTCGGGCATCTTCATTACCGAGGACACCATTTTGTAAATTGCCTGTGTTTATGGGGGGGAAAAAAAACCCAACTGATTATACAACAATTCATTAGCACACTCCTTCTGTAAACACCATGATTATTATTTTGATCGGTTTGTTCTAAGAAATATGCTTGTGTTACATAGACGGTCAACATTATTATTTTTTTTTTAAATGCACACAGAGCAGAACCATATGGCCTGTGAAACAGCTCGATGTGTTCTGTTTATTCAGGCGACTATTTCACGAAACATTCGACTGAACCAATACTGATATGGAACAAACTGCTCTAGCCACAGTGACCTACAGTGCAAATACAAAGCTGCAGATACACAAATAAAACTAAATACAAAGAAAACATTTAAGTAGATCTGGGAAAATGTTTTCTAGAAAAAAAATATATTATTATTATTTTTTTAACTGCCCTAGATTGATTGGTTCGATTTCTTCATGATCTGTAGGCTACTTTAGTTCCTGTTCTATCGTGTCTTATTAAAACTTAACATAAACCACAGACAAATAATGACACCAATTTAATCCAAATTGCCTTCACAGCGGGTGCTCTTCTCTCACCTGCACTATTTCGAGCATCTCGGCTCGGCTGATGTATCCGTTTCCATCCAGGTCATACATGCTGAAAGCCCATCGAAGCTTCTGTTCCAGACCCCCCCGTGATGTCACGCTCAGCGCGATGATGAACTCCCGGAAGTCGATTGTTGCGTCACCGTTGGTGTCAAAGGTACGAAAGACATGTTCTGCAAATTTCGAGGCATCTCCATATGGAAAGAAATTGGCATAGATTTTCTTGAACTCATCCACAGTTAAGTGTCCTGTAGGACAATCTTTAAGAAAGCCACGGTACCACTCCTGCAGCTCATGGTCGGTGAACTCCGTGTTTTCCCGCAGATCATTCAGAACCTCAGGACGCAGCTTGCTGTTCTGTTTACCCATGATGCTAATGCACTCACACACCAGGACCCCTCTGCTGGATCACTCTTTTGTCTGGGTGTCTAACGCCTGCCCTACACAGTGACAACAGAAGGAATAATAATTACAAAAAGAAAAGTAATTTGAACAGTCTAAGTCATCTTCCTTTTCAGTATTTCCATTTTCATACACTTTTTCCTCTCTTTTGTCGGATGGTGATTTGGCCAGATGGAGAAAGAGATTACATCTAGGGAGATGAGAGGAGGGAGTCTGGTATCCATGGATACCATTTAGTGGCGTATTAAGGTGAAAATTTATCGATTTGGTGTGGTGGGGGTGAGGCGCTAATGGCCATCTGTGAGACGCTTACAAAAGGTCATGACTCGACTAGACAACCTAGGAAACCACCAAGACGGTGGGAGTTACAAGTTATACAACACAAACGACCCCATGGCCCTCTCTGTAAGGATAAATGTTAGTGCAGGATAGTGTATTTCAGCAGCAAATTACAGGAATATATGCATATGTATATGCATGTGTGTGTGTGTGTTTGAGTCAGAAGATACCAAGTGACAGTTTTGCACCTTCTGCATACTTCACATTCTCTACATCTCCATCCTAAATTCTACATGGGCACTTCAACAGTCAGAGATCTCTCATTTCAGTTGGCTTTAACACACAAGACATTTTCTCTAAAACGCAGTGTGTCCGTGCTTAATTTTTCATGATCATGCAAAATTCTTTTAATCTTTCAGCATCAGTGATAATGTGCTGTTTGTCACTTTAAAGGACCGTTGGGTGGTAAAAATGTGACCTGAACCTGTTAGCTCTTTTATTAGCCCGCCATGCAGGTGTGAACATTCAGCTATGACATCAACATGTTCTGCATGCTTTTTTTTCAAGAATTAATTTTGTCCCCCTAATAATAATAAAACAATATGATCAGTGCTAAATAGCCAACTTCTATAAAAGCACATTTGAGACTTTTTACAGTACTGTGGAAAAGTCACTGTATTCACAGAGTATTGCTGTGTATTGTGGCTTTTGCTTGCCCATTTGCACGTGCACTTTATGTTGACTTTTGCTGTCTTTTTGCCTTTTGTATAGTTCTTAAACAATTCTTGCTAATTTATGGTGTTCACTTGTTCTGTCTAATTAGGTGTCTTTGTTAGCTAGTTAGTTTTGTTCATTTATTTTGTATGTAACGCGTTGGTCATGGAGGAACGTTGTTGTACTGAACTGCATATGGTTGAAATGACAGTAAAAGCCTAAAAATTTTATTGAAAGAAATGAGGTGTGGCTCGAGACTTTTGCACAGTACTGTGGATGAAGTGTAAGGTAAAGGCAAATTGTTATATATAGTTGGCTATACTCGGCTACACCAACTCCTCACACTTGGCCATGTGTGACCACTTGTTAGCTACCTCATGTCCTCCCAGATTTGTATCTAATACTTAGTCCTTTTCCTATTTACTTTGTTTCTTTTAGAATAATTGGCTTTAAATGTGATATTAACAAACATAGCCAAAATTCTGCTGGCAGGAAATAATCTAATGAAAAGAGCAGAAGATGAATCAGCATGCCAAATTATTATTCCATATTGTACTGTATCAACGTAAGCAAATTTCTGGTATAGTTAAAATGTCTTTTTTTGCACTTTGCTAAGTTTAGGAAAATCGCCTTTATGCTTTATTAATTATGCTTCCAGATGAGAAGTTCTGCAAGGACTCTTAACATTTTTTGCATTGTCCACCTCTCCAACAGGAAGTGGTTTCACTCAGCTTGGTCCTGAGTCACATGTCACTGCTACTCTGTTCCTTCATAACCACGGGTGTAGTTGAGTTTTACTTACTCCCACTTTCCTTCAAATGCTTGCCAAGCCACATTAAAACCCAGAGCTTTCCAGTCTGCAGAACAAAATACAGTGGCATAGAGAGAGAGAGAAAAAAAATACAATTTTGTGCACGCAAAAAGATTGATCCTGCAGGTCCCTTTTATTTTTGGTTCAAATAACATCGACATGGGGGTAGTACAAATACTGAGGTGAAATTTAGTGTAATGAATTTTCCATGAAAAGATGCCAAATTCTAATTTTAAAACAATCAATTTTGGGGCAGTGGTGTAAAAATCACTTTTAAAGCTACTATGAATTTGTGTGTAATATAACTAGGCAAGGCAAGGCAAGTTTATTTGATAGCACATTTCATACACAAAGGTCATTCAAAGTGCTTTAGATAAAATAGAATAAAATAATCTATAAAATTAAATAGAAAATAATAGCACATCATACGACATGGAACTCACAGTATGATGTCTGTGCAAAATAAAATAAAATAAAAATAATTACAATGCTCTTGTCACTTATAGACCCGTTTCTTCCATATATCTTAGTTGATTGTGTATAGTATAGTATTTCCATGAAGGGCATTTTAACATGTGCGGGTTTGATGACATCAGCTGTCTTGGCACAATTCTCCTGGTGGTTGTGGAGTAGTAGCGAGTCAACTCTGGCCCATCATGCATAAATCATCAGGCCCATTAGCCTCCTTGTGTTCGTGCGAGCCTCATTAAGCCCCTGCGCTTGAAAGCAGGGTGACCGAAATCTATCCTGACTGGTGTCAAAAGATCAGCAGAACACAAATCCGATGGCTTTCTCCTGCTCCACTGGACCATAAGCTGAGCCTAAAACTAACACCTGATGTGCTGGCTCATCACATATGCCCAAGGAAAGAGCGTTTTTTTCTTCTCTATACTTAAAGCAGGTTGTTTGTTGAACATGTTATGGAAAGGTCATTGCTTTCTTACTCTGGTAGGACAAAGACACTTATAATAACAACATGTGCCACCAGATTTGTCTTATATTAAGCAGATGATCATGTTGGATTGGTTTATCTCTAATAAGATAAAATAATAATAATACTAAAATAAAAATTAAAATAATAATAATAATAATAATTTCACTCCAGTTATGCAATTAGTCACACAAAAAAAGATATTAAATGTGTGTGACTGCTTTGTAATTCGTGTTACTGTAACTTCTGTCACAGTGATCTGAAAGTGGTCGTGACTCAGTTGGTAACAATTACAGAACACACACTGACTGTTTCTTTCCCATTTCACACGTTTACTGCAAGACTTTAAACTGCCGGTACGTTTTCACTAACATTTTAAAAAGATTGTATTTTGCAAAAATAATCTCAAAAATGAAAAAAAAAAAAAATCTCTATTTAGAGATATTTAGAGAATAAACACGGTCGGGCCACACCTACCATCATCACCTAGCGCTCATGTGGAACGTTAACGCGAATACACACACACACACACACACAGACAGACAGACAGAATAGCTGCTCAGCAAAACAAAAACAAAAAAATCATCACTTAAAACAGCGTTGTTTTTTTAAATATTGAGCAATAAGTTTTTTTTTTTCCTTTGGTGTAAATAACGAACAACAGGAAAGTAAGTTTAACTAACAGGTGGTCGGGTGTGAACATTTGAAAACAGCTTTTTTAGTATGAACTTGAACTTACCTTCAAGAAGAGTAGAAATGATAGTAAAACAACGACAATAAACGTAAATTGTCTTCTCAAACGTATTAATTCCCGCACAGCTTGTAGAATACACTAACATCCGTAACGTTCACTTTCCCTCCCCTTTAAGAAAGCAGGGTCGGTCAAACGATTACTAAAGCTAACACTTGAAACCTCCTCCTCCTCATCATCATCATTTCTGCAACCGGGAGACCTGATACCCCGGACCTGCCCGCGCGCCTGCTCGCCTGTCCATGGGCGAGACCACAACGGTTTGTAGGGGGACACTCATGAAGGCGTTTGGTTTATCTGCGATACTTTTCTGCTCTTTTGCAAATTGAAATGTTTTCCAATAAATTGTCTTTCCCGATACACTGCACTAATATTAAAACATACTCAGAAAAATATTTTTCAAAGTAAGTCATCCTGAGCGTTTAGAGATCAACCCCCATGCCATGGAGTGGTCCAGTCCAAATACGCTCTTCGTCGGAAAAGGCAGCTGTGGCGACACACACTATGGAAAAAAAAAGCTTTTGTGACTCGACGAGGGGAAAAAAAACTAGCGGTTTCGTCGAATTATTACAGTTCATTTAATCGAGTGGAATGAGGTGAATAAAATACTTCTCAGGCTTGCTCGAACCAAGCCGGACGAATTCAGTGTTTTTGAACGTTGAATTGTGGAATATACGAAACTGACACAAGTTAAATAGATGAAACTGTAAAGTCGGAAATTTTTGTTTTGGGAAGTCATCGTCTTATTTGTTTGGTGTTTCAGCAGGGGGCGCCATAGTATTAACAGAGAGAGAGAGAGAGAGAGGGCGCGCGCGCGAGAGAGAGACATTTTCAATATGCATAAAACTGTTTATTCATCTTCTATACCCCTTATCCTTGTAAGAACTGTTCCAGAACAGCTGACCTTCATGTCTTAAAATAACAACGGGCTGTTAGTGTTGTTGTTACGTAATTACCCAATGCCATAAGTGTTATTTCATAGTTTTGAAACCCCCAGTTTTGTTGTAGAATGCAGAAAATAAATCACTGTACAAAAACAAATAAATTTGCAAGTGATCACAAACTTTTGAGTGGTAGTGTGTATATCCATCCATCTAAGAACTGCTGTAGTCCAACCATATATAATAAACTCACCTGGCCTGTGTTCTGTCACTCTGTAAACCGCTTGTCTTGCTCATCAGGAACATCTAATTCTTCTCTAAATCTTGCTCATCTAATCATTATGATCTATACAAATTTTTACTTGCTCCTACACATTTCCATAATATGCTAGAAATTATATACTATATATATATATATATATATATATATAATGTAATTTAATTTAAGAATTATCCTGTACACCCTAGATTGGGTACCAATTCATCACAGGACACACAGACAGGTCGCCGCTGATCCATCTTAGGAATGGCACACACACACACACACACACACACAAACACAGATTTTGTGAACACCAATTAGCCTAATCTGTATGTCTTTGTATACAGTAGGAGAAAACCCACCAAACATGCAAACTCCACACACACACACACACACACACACAGCCCCGTGGCAGGAATCGAACCCTCGACCCTGGAGGTGCGAAGCTACAGTGCTAACCACTCATTCATCTTCTATACCGCTTTATCATGTAGTCTGGATACTTAGGGCACGAGGCGGGGTTCATTCATTCATCAATTCATTCATCATTTATAGCCCATATCCTGTACTTTAGATGTTGGGCACAGTATTGGCACCCTGTCCAGCCCTGGACAGAGTGCCAATACATCATACACACTACAAGAAACATGGTAACACCAATTATCTTTGGGAGGAAATTGGAGTACCCAGAGGAAACCCACCAAGCATGGTGTGAACATGCAACATAAGTAACATCTACACCTTTGTAGGGCAACCAGCAGGGCAAAAAAAAAAAGGGCAATTAAACCATAATGCTGTATAAGTGTTTCATCTGATTTGAGTCTTTTATATATATATATATATATATATATATATATATATATATATATATATATATATATATATATATATATATATATATATAACTAGTTCAGTAGCAGCACTGGTCAAGTAATAGTACTGAGTAGTAGCAAATAGAGAAGAGAGAGAGAGAGAGAGAGAGAAGAAAATATCCACACACAATATAACCACATTACAGTTATCTTCCTGTTATATAAGGAAGAATGTGTTAAAATTTATGACAGTCATAAAAGCTTGTCTTTAGAGCCCTCTGTTCAATTCTAATTCAGCATTATTAAACATATTTGTTTCTACCCATTTCTTTAATAATGTCAATATGTGCTATATGAAAATCTAACACATTATGTACTGGAACTAAGACTTATTCTTCCACAACTGAAATCTGGTTTGTGTACAGGTCAGTCAGCAACACTTCTGGAATGTTCCACTAGGGGACATGTTTGCATGCTTTACTCAGATGGTGGATTTGATGGCTTTCTCGGAAGCAACAAGACACGCATTTCAGGTAACACAGGTGAAATAAAGGCTAACAGGAAAGACATACACATGAAATAGGACATTATACATCTTCTCTTATTCACTCTTGCATACTTCTCCATATTGGACATTCAACATAAATTTATTGTTCAATTGTTTGCTAGTTAATTTAATGAAATTATTCAATTATTAGCTATATGTGCACAAAACCTCAAGCATGGACACCAAATCCAAAAAGCAAAAAAAAAAAAAAAGTCAGATAAAATGCCCAAATACACTGCCCGGCCACTTTATATATAATTTTTTCTCCTGGCAGGTACACACTAATATTTCATTGGACCTCCTTCCTGCTTTGATTATGACCATGGCATCATTTTGATAAGCTTATGCAATGCTACAACATTTATTTCCATCCAGCATCAATATAATATCACACAGAAAATCTTCTGCAGGACAATTTGCCAACTACAGGATATGTCTTCTTGTTTAGGAATTGTGAACCTGCTTATTGTATCAGTTAGGGTTAATGAGCTTGTTGTAGCTGAACCATATTAAACACTGCAGTAATTATCAAATAGAAGGCTCTTACCTATGTGCTAAGTTAAATCCAGTCAGTTTTTTTGGGATGGGGTGGGTGTTGGGGAGGGTGGGCATTTTTTATATAACTATCCTTGTTTATTGGATATTATCATTAATTGTATTTTTATTAATGGCTGCACTATCAACTATCACCCGAATAAGGATGGATTCTCTGGTTCTTTTTCAGGTTTCTCCCATATATCATCTTTTGTGGTGGCTCAGGGGTAGGTTTCTTGCCAGCCGTGGGGAAGGCCCAGGTTTGATTCCCAACCAATGCCCAAACCCAAGCCACTTGATGTTGTGTCAGTCCCAAGCCTGGATGAAATGGGATGGTTGCGTCAGGAAGGGCATCCGCCGTAAAACCTGTGCCCCTCATCAGGATCAGCCGAAAGATTAACAACACGTCCCTTATATCCTCTATTAATCTCTCATTTTAGAATGAATTACTTTATTTCCTCAACATATATTTCAAACTAATTCTGGGAGAAGATGCACAATTGCACACAATCAGAGTAATAGAAGCTTGAGGGGAACTCACTTATGAGAACTATGAGGCAGCAATGCTACATGCTGCACCACTGTAATACCCCTTCTAGGAACAGTTAAGCCTAAATCACTTATCACACACAAATGTTAAAAATGTTCACATATTGCAAATACAGAGACATTATTATGATTTCCCAGCCAGGTTCACCTTCTGTTCACCTTACTGGGAAAAACAAAAGGTCATTTTGACCTACAGTATAAACCATATAATGTATCATCTACTAATAATCTGTAACAGGGTAAAAGAAACAGCTCAGCAAAGAATAATTATGGTGTTGTTACCTTCAATCATGTTATATTGCACATAAACACTGATACTATAGATGCTGAATCACTGATTATCAGTCCATGATTCTGAAATATTGTATCAATGGCAATCAGACATTTTGCAAACAAGAAAATACAAAACTTATCAGTGGTATGGGCTTCATACATTGACTTGAGCTTTAACCTTCTACATCAAAGATTTATCTGGCATTGCTGGAGGGAATTAAAGTCTTACTGTAAAAACCTTTGATGTTGAACTTTGGAACATAAATTGTCCAAATGTTATGCATTTTTAAATGTTAAATATGAACTGGTCTCACCATCTTCAGTTTTTGGGGCACTTTTGTGTTTGTAGATGTGTTTGCACAAATGTGGTATAAAAACCTTTAGTATTCCTACTCCATCACACCTGGCCTATAAGACAGATATTGTTAATACCTGCTGTTATTGTGCATGTTAGGACCCTTCATACATGGCAAAATGACATGGGACTAATTATCTGATAACAGTTAGATATGACAAGCAGGAACAACCATGGGATTGGCGTGTCCTGGGATTAAATGTGTATTTGGTCAAACCATGTAACTCTGCTGCGACTTATTAGACGGGATGCTTTGGCACTGCGATGTCCTGATCAAATGGGATTTTGTTTGAAATAAAACCTGTAATGTTATGAAACTACACTAAGCATATTAAAATACCTATTGAAGTCTAAAGAATACAGACTTGTTAGGCTGATGTGAATCTGTGAGTCATTTTCTTGATCTCCATTTTTTATTTTGGAAAAATTAAACAAAACAGTTATTATGGTTCATGGCAATAATATGACTCATGTTAAAAAGGATTACAACCGCAAATTAATACATTAATTTGTATGTTAATGTTAATTTATTTACTAAATAGAAAATTAAGTTCAAACAAGCAAGAATGTCATGCGGAGATTTTAGAGTTTGTCACTATTGATTTTGGTTCCTGCATTTGTTTTCAAAACCTCAGTATTGGATCAGCATTGCCAATCAGATTACAAAACCAGTCTCTGTCCTTCCTCCAATAAGAAAATAGGACAAAGTTTATAATTATTTGTTTATGATGCTGAGTCCATTTTAAATCAAGGTTATTTTTCTAGGTTTGGAACTCTTGTGTTACAAGACTGACCAAACATCCAGTGTTGCACACAACATGAAATTATTATACTGTATATAGACAGAGAAGTAACGAAAGAAGGACCCTTTCATCATACAGAATACATTCATATTTATATTGTTCATCAAATAAAAATATTTGTGAGGATTGCAGAATCCATTATTTAAACTATTTAAAGACTTATTGTGTTCCTAGGAGTATAGCTGAAAGAATGAGTGTGCTTTAAACTTAAGTGTTCCAGACAATAACAGACTGAATAGAATGTACAGTGTGTACCATGTACCCAGGTCATTTAGTTAGCTGTCTGACTAACACAAGCTTATTTTATGATAATAATCATGGAGATCACAGTTAAGCGATTAGAGTGGAACTCTGACCACTGCTCCACTTTCTGTATCTTTATGATGTTCAGCATGCAAAACTAATATGTGCCTACTGTATATTACTACAGACTCAGGAACAGAAACAAACACGCAGATCTCCACACACAAACACAGTGAAATTAAATTTTTCTAATTTAATACAACAAAGTAGAATATGCTTTCAATTCTTTTTATATGTATTCCTTCAATTGAATGCATATTACTGACTATTACACTTGGCCATAGGCAACTCTTTTTTTTTTTTTCTTTTTTTTTGTCGTCACATATAAATTATGGTCCAGTGAAATACTTTTCTTCACAAATCCCAGGGGTCAGACTGCAGGGTCAGCCATGATAAATGACAGGGTTAAGGGCCTTGCTCAAGGGCCCAACAGTGGCCCAACCTTCTGATCAGTAACCCAGAGCTTTAAGCCTCTGAGCTATCACTGCCCCTTAATGATTGATCAATGATGAATAAAAAAACGATGCATGTTTCTGTTGTTGTTGTATTTTTTGTGTTTTTCATAACCCATGTTATGATTGTGTTGTATTGATTTTTTTTTTATCTGTTTGTTAAATGTGTATGCGCATGGAGTAGCCCTGTGATGCAAATTATATCACGTATTGTATTGCAATACACTAAAGTATTGCAATGTTGTTTGTCAGTAGAAGAATACGAAAAAGAAGCACAATACCTCATTAGAAACACCTGAAGTGTTACTGTATATAGTATTTATAAGTAGTGATGATGTGGCATTACACATTAAACAAGATTGCAACTTTACAGGCTTGGACTGTAGGCTTACAGGCTTACAGGTTGGGGATAAAGAGGACCTTTATGATGATAAAAATACACCAGATGATAAAATTACAGAAAAAAAGATTTCAAATAAAGAATACTAGTGTTATATATATATATATATATATATATATATATATATATATATATATATATATGGACAGTATATGGATCCCGTCACCCAAGCCTGTTCCATTGAGTGGCAATGGCAGAGTCATTTTGTATCGCTGTATGGTGCATCCAGCAGTGGCAACGTGGCATCGGCGGGGCCCAAACCACAGACCCTTCAATGAGCAGCACAGAGCCTCAAATGCTTAAGTCACCCAGGATCAGGCCTCCGAGTGGCGCAGTGGTAAAAGCGCTCGCCCTATCATCTGGAGATCGCTAGTTCGAATCCCGGGTGGTGCTGTAACCTCTCGCAGCCGAAGGTCTAGAGAGAGCTGATTGGCCGAGCTCTCTCAGAGGGGAGGGATGAGAGGTACTTAGTGCTCCCACATTAATCACGGCTCTACAGCCAATCAGGGGCGTCTGTGAGCTCGCGCAGCGGAGGGAGCGGATAGCGCTGTCCTCCGAGTGTGTTACGCCGCCCCCAACGGTGCACGAGCGAGCAGTTCGAAAAGATGCGGTCGGCTGGCGTCACGTGGTTCGGAGGAAACACGTGATAGTCTTCGGCCCTCCCGGCTGAGTGGTAGTAGTAGCCTTAATGTGGGAGCCCCCTAGTGACGGGGAGGAATTGGACACGACTAAATTAGGGAGAAAATGGGGGGAATAATCCACAAAAAAAAAAAAAAAGTCACCCAGGATCTAGTGAACATAATATAAAACAAAATATTAAAATCTGTGTTTATGGAATATGTCTGCAACAAGTCTTCACTGGTATAAAAACATAACAGTGTTCTTACATAACAAAACTGGGGCCATACTGTTTTCATAAAATTGTGTTTTTCTTTTTTTCAGCAACTGGTCTTCCATCTTGAAGTTACAGTCCTGATTTGAAATGACTAAGCTCATCATTGCTGTTACAAAGGTTGAGTCCAACTCAGCTGTGAGGGTCAAGGTCCATCTATAATATATGTATTCAGACTGTTTGTCTAATAGTATAATACATTGCTAAGCCAGGTGTAAGATCAGAATGAGTGCATTTATTGTGTGGCAGCTATTTACTGTATGACTTACAAATAAACTTAGAATTGGGCTGCCACCTTATATACACAACACTACAGTTTTACTTCTTATTGCATTACCCCAGCTAACAAACAGTAAATGCGATTCACATCATAGACTATATATGGGCGTCAGGTATCTAGTAATAATGTATTATATAACATGCTTTAAAATAAATACTGGAACAATATATTTTAGTTACTTTTGACAATGAATGAATTCACATAATGATTTCCAGCCCTTGCAAACTCATTTAGGAAAATTATTGGCTGAGATATTATAGCCCAGTTCTGGCCTACCACTACTACAGTATGTTAATCTGACCAATTTATCACATGGAATTATGGCCCATGAGCATTCCACTCCCAGTTGCCTAATGCCAAATGCACACCTGAACAGTTATTGCAGATTTATGGAGCCATATAATTGATTTTTAAATAGTATTTTTAAACAAAATTTTATTACACACATTTATTAAACTTTTAAACATTATCAACTGGCAAACTGGAATTTTGTGGTAAAAAAACAAACAAACAAACAAAAAAAACTAGAAACAGAATGCCAGCGTTGGTTAATATGAAAGCATCGGCTATATTGAAAATACAGTCACATTAAATTCACATTACATAGAAAATGTACAAGCTCAGTAGGTAGGTGAATTTATTTTGTGTAAATTGCAATTTGTTATAAACTGTGTAGCAGCCTTGTTCTTTTTATTAGTGATTTCAGAGATACACACGTGGACAAAATTGTTGGTACCCTTCGGTCAATGAAAGAAAAACTCACAATGGTCACAGAAATAACTTTAATCTGACAAAAGTAATAATAAATAAGAATTCTATGAATGTTAACCCATGAAAGTCAGACATTGCTTTTCAACCATGCTTCAACGGAATTATAAAAAAACTCATGGAACAGGCCTGGACAAAAATGATGGTACCCCTAACTTAATAGTTTGTTGCACAACCTTTTGAGGCAATCACTGCAATCAAACGATTCCTGTAACTGTCAATGAGACTTCTGCACCTCTCTGCAGGTATTTTGGCCCACTCCTCATGAGCAAGCTGCTCCAGTTGTTTCCGGTTTGAAGGGTGCCTTTTCCAGACAGCATGTTTCAGCTCCTTCCAAAGATGCTCAATAGGATTGAGGTCAGGGCTCATAGAAGGCCACTTTAGAATAGTCCAATGTTTTCCTCTTAGCCATTCTTGGCTGTTTTTAGCTGTGTGTTTTGGGTCATTGTCCTGTTGCAAGACCCATGACCTGCAACTGAGACCCAGCTTTCTGACACTGGCCAGCACATTTCTCTCTAGAATCCCTTTATAGTCTTGAGATTTCATTGTACGCTGCACAGATTCAAGACACCCTGTGCCAGATGCAGCAAAGCAGCCCCAGAACATAACAGAGCCTCCTCCATGTTTCACAGTAGGGACAGTGTTCTTTTCTTGATATGCTTCATTTTTCTGTCTGTGAACATAGAGCTGATGTGCCTTGGCAAAAAGTTCCATTTTTGTCTCATCTGTCCATAGGACATTCTCCCAGAAGCTTTGTGGCTTGTCAACATGTAGTTTGGCATATTCCAGTCTGGCTTTTTTATGATTTGTTTTCAACAATGGTGTCCTCCTTGGTCGTCTCCCATGTAGTCCACTTTGGCTCAAACAACGACGGATGGTGCGATCCGACACTGATGTTCCTTGAGCATGAAGTTCACCTTGGATCTCTTTATAAGTCTTTCTGGGCTCTTTTGTTACCATTCGGATTATCCGTCTCTTTGATTTGTCATCAATTTTCCTCCTGCGGCCACGTCCAGGGAGGTTGGCTACAGTCCCATGGATCTTAAATTTCTGAATAATATGTGCAACTGTAGTCACAGGAACATCTAGCTACTTGGAAATGGTCTTATAGCCTTTACCTTTAACATGCTTGTCTATAATTTTCTTTCGAATCTCCTGAGACAACTCTTTCCTTGGCTTCCTCTGGTCCATGTTGAGTGTGGTACATACCATGTCACCAACCAACACAGTGACTACCTGGAGCCCTATATATAGGCCCACTGACTGATTACAAGATTGTAGACACCTGTGATGCTAATTAGTCGACACACCTTGAATTAACATGCCCCTATGGTCACATTATTTTCAGTATTTTCTAGGAGTACCATCATTTTTGTCCAGGCCTGTTCCATGAGTTTATTTTTTTAAATAATTCTGTTGAAGCATGGTTGAAAAGCAATGTCTGACTTTCATTGGTTAACATTCATAGAATTTTTTTAAATTATTACTTTTGTCTGATTAAAGTTATTTATGTGACCATTGTGAGTTTTTCTTTCATTGACCGAAGGGTACCAACAATTTTGTCCACGTGTGTATAGGGGATATAGTGCACGCATCACATAAAAACTGAGCTTGAGGTAACATATAGGAAGACGAGAAGAGAAAATCTGCTACTTCGGAATTTTAAAAGAAAACGCCCTTAAATAAAAAAATCAACCTTGAAAAAATCAATAGTTTATCTCAAAATTAAAGAGATGGCAGTGTGCATTTTTTAATATGCGCTTATGAGTGCGCAACTGAAATGTACTTAATAAACGTGATCTCAAACATTTATTCCAGGCACTTTACAGTAACAAGTAAATTTTTTTTGGTCATTCCAAAATTCAATTCCATGTGAACAAAGTCGTGGGCACATCTACTGTAGTCGTGTCTGGTGAAGCCTTTTGTTCAAGTACAATAATTGGTGCTTTGGTTTTTAAAATGGATTAAATTTAAATAATACTTTAATAGTGCAAGTCACTATTTATTTTTAATCATATAGGCATAACATGGTCGGATACCTTAATACTACAATAATCATATAATTATATTTAAAACCAGCACATGTGTTTGTCATATTAAACAGAGATCGCTTAATGACACACCTAAAAATCATAAGAATAGCTTTGGATTACAAATTATGCAAATAATTTTGCTATATTTCCTTAGATCTATAATCGCCATGACAGTTTTAAAACTGCAATTGCCAAGAACATGTTTGCACTTAAGTCTCCTGCATTGATCAGGTTATGACTTCAACACAGTAGACTTCATGGTCAAAATATAATATGAATTTCTGTCATGCACACTCGTAACACGACCGGCACTAGGACCTGGAAGTAATACGGTCGCATTTCAGGAAGCATAAAAGGAAACAAGATGGCGCTTCACATTGCTCAGTCATTGAGTTCGCCCATGCCTTGTCTGATGCTTCGCCGACTATTCTGTGAGTACTCACCGATTTGGGTTGCTTCTTTGATTGAGTGTGTGTTGCTAGAACACGGATTTATTTGTGTAGATCCTAGCTCTTCGTGTAAGAGAGTTCTTAGACAAATTGCGTGGTTATCCTGACTACTCGCGTTGCTTCCGCGTTTGGGTTTACCATCCACGCTACACGGGCTAACTGCTAAGGCTTCTGTGCTTACCCTCCGATAGCTCGTGACAGAATGACTGAGCCAAAAGCAGTAAACCCAGCGGAGTTTGCTCGCCGCTGTGATGTGGTTGACCAGCATGTCGAGCCGAGAACGCGACCCTCCGCGGGGCGGCTGCTCACTCGGTTGTTGCAACGCCCATCGCAGTGGCTGCGGCACCGCCACCCCACCCCCCTTCTGATGTTTTCATAGCTCTACCGGATAAGTGGGATGGCACAGATGGGAGGTGCAGTGTCTTTCTAATCGCATTGGATCTTGTGTTTGAGTTTAATTCCACCAAATACTCCACAGACCGACTGCGTGTTGCGCTTCTCGTCTCATTGCTATCCAGGCAGGCAGTACGCGGAGAGTTCACCCGTTAACTGAAACTAACATTTGAACATCCTGCTGCTGAGGTGGAGACAGACACCAAATTATATCATCTGCGGCAGGGAGGGTCGTCCGTGAGTCACTACACAGCGGACTTTCGTACTCTAGCCGTGCAGTCCACCTGGGGAGACGTCGCCCTCCGGACGGCCTACTATGACGGACTGGCCTCAAGGATCAAAGATGAACTCGCCGGACGAGAGATTCCCGCCACGCTGGAAGGACTGATTCAGCTCGCCCTCCGCATTGACCAGCGCCTGCTCTCGCGTCCGAGGCCAGCCCCCTGGACCCTGCCACCCACTACGTCACCTCCATACCCTCACGCCCCGGTTCCTGAGATTCGTCCCTCCTTCACCACCACCGCCATGGCACCCGTCGGACCTCCACCTCCCGCCGTGGTTAACAACGGAGCTGGGGAACCCATGCACCTCAGAGAAGGGCTCTGCGCCTACTGTGGGTCAGCGGCGCACCACAGGGCCCTCTGTCCACTTCGCCCGGGAAACGCTCAGGCCCGGTGAGCAAATGGGGCAGTTCACCGGGCCCCCTCCACCTCTCGGTCACGACACCCAATAATTCCCGTCTCACGGTCCAAGTACACCTCTGGTTTGGCCACAAACGGGTCGGAAGTACTGCGTTCATCGATTCCGGTGCCGCAGGTAACTTTATTGACTCTTCGTTTGCCAAAGAACTGGGAGTGGAACTTGAGGCATTATCCCAGCCCGTTCGGATCACATCTGTCGACGGTCGGCCCCTTTCCTCCAGCCCCATCACCACTCAGACTCAGCCGCTCACCCTTGTTGTCATCGGCCAACATCACGAACGGATCTAGTTCCACCTCACCTCCATTTCATCGCCACCCATCATCCTCGGATACCCCTGGCTGCTCCAACATGACCCCCTCATCTCCTGGACGCAAAACCGGATCCTGCAGTGGGGGCCGACCTGCACTGAACTCTGCCTGCGGGCTCCGGCTGGGACGTGTTCTAGGGAGTCCGAGGCACCCGATGTCGACACCAACGCCATCCCCGTCACCTACCGAGACCTGGCTGAAGTATTCTGCAAGAGACGAGCCACACACCTTCCTCCTCATCGCCCCTATGACCTGACGATCGAACTTCAGCCAAACTCTGTCCCCCCCCGCGGCCATCTTTACTCCCTCTCCGCCGCTGAGATGCAGGCGATGGAGAGATATGTTTCTGACGCCCTTCGCCATGGCACCATCTGGCCTTCCTCCTCGCCTGCCGCCGCGGGGTTCTTCTTTGTGAAGAAGAAAGGGGACGACTTACGTCCCTGTGTCGATTATCGGGGGCTTAATAACATCACCATTAAGAACAGACACCATTTGTCTCTTACCAACTCAGCCCTGGACGCCCTCTCTGGCGCCACCATTTTCACAAAGTTGGACCTCCGGAGCGCCTACAACTTGGTGCGCATCAGAGAGGGCGATGAGTGGAAGACGGCTTTCATCACCCCTACTGGACACTACGAGAGCTTGGTCATCCCATTCGGACTCACGCACCCATCGCCTTCCAACAGTTCATCAATGATGTCCTTAGGGACATGCTAGGGCGGTGGCTGTTCATTTACCTGGATGATATCCTCATTTATTCACGCACCGCCGAGGAACACACCCAGCACGTCAGAGCAGTCCTTAAGAGATTACTCGCCCACCAACTGTACTGTAAGTTGGAAAAATGCGCCTTTCACGAGCGCTCCACCACGTTCCTGGGTTTTGTCATCTCGCCCCAGGGTGTGGCCATGGACCCGCAGAAACTGGAAGTTGTGCGTCATTGGCCCCACCCAAGACCCTCAAGCAACTTC
Organism: Clarias fuscus; assembly: GCA_030347435.1. NCBI lineage: Eukaryota > Metazoa > Chordata > Actinopteri > Siluriformes > Clariidae > Clarias > Clarias fuscus. The sequence goes on along the minus strand of CM059229.1, from coordinate 11,325,318 downwards.
AGCGGTTTCTCGGGTTTGCGAACTTCTATCATTGCTTTATCCGGGACTACAGTACGGTTGCCGCCCCTTTAACCGCTCTGACTTGACCCTCTTCTCATCACTTCAGCCTCAACCCCGCCGCCATCACCGCCTTTCATGACCTATGCCACCAGTTCACCAACGCCCCAATTCTACTGCACCCAGACGCAAGTAAACCATTCGTTGTGGAGGTGGACGCTTCGGATGTGGGCGCCGGGGCTGTTCTCTCTCAACGAGGTCCAGACCAGAAGCTACATCCCTGTAGTTTCTTTTCCAAAAAATTTGACCCCACTCAGCAGCGATACGGGGTAGGGGACCGCGAGCTGCTGGCCATAAAGTGGGCTTTGGAGGAATGGCGACACTGGCTCCAGGGTGCCAGAGAGCCGTTCACCATCTGGACCGACCATCAGAACCTGATCACCATCCGCAACTTAAAACAGCAACCCGAGACAATTTCATGGCTACACAATTGCGCTTTTTTCCCCCTATATGGCACATAGTTATAAAGGAGAATTGTTTAGAATCACATTATCCAGTGTCAGCCAGGTGAGCATGGGGTCTCTTTTGAGTCACATTAAGCACCATGTTGAAACTGGCTCTCATGAAGACCATTTCAGGAAAGCAAGACCAAAACTTACCTGCCTGAAAAAGCACCAGTTTGAAGCACTTACTCACTCACACACACATCCACTATAACACTTAATTCTGTATACAGACTTGTGGGGGGCCTGGAGCCTATCCCAGGAGACTTAGGGCACGAGGTGGGGTACATCCTGGGGTACACACAAACACATACACACACACTCACACACTACAGGCAATTTGGGACTGTCAATTAGACTAATCTGCAGGTCTTTGGACGGTGGAAGGAAAACAAAGTATCGGGAGGAAACCCACCAAGCACAGGGAGAACTCCATGCACCCAGAACCTGGCTGGAAATTGAACCCAGATCCTGGAGGTGCAAGGCGACAGTGCTAGCCACTACGCTACCGTGCCGCCTGAGAGCATAAGCACATAGATCTCAATATCAACTGTTCAAAGGAGATTTTACACACCTTCAGCATTGTTTCACAATTTATAAAGAAATAGAAATCAGGAAAAAACATGGAATTAGAAGGTGTGTCCAACTTTTGACTGGTCATGTATAACCACTCTTAGCAACCACAATGAGCAGAAAAGCACCTCGGAACAGACAATGAATCAATATTTGAGGTGGTTGAGGTACAACAGCAGAAGACCAGAGCAAGTTCACAGTCTCACAAATTACTGATTAGATATTTGCATTAACGAGCAGAGTTAAAGAAGGAAACTTGGTATGATCTTTCTCAGTCTGCTTCCCCACAATATGCTCTCTCTCAATATCTTTTCCCTGACAATGTTCTCCTTCACTATTCTCCTACATCATGCTCTATCATCATATAAGCTATCATCATCCAGGGTGGATTTCAGTAGTATAGTTTTTATACACACATATATTACGCAATGTTTTTGTTCGATTCTGTTTAGGTTAAGGCTTCGTCCTTAATGTATAATTTGTACATTTCTCCTTAACCGGGCTTCATGAGAAATGAAACTGTTTTAATTCTCTCTAGAAGGCTTACGTAATGAAGCAGTTACCATGCCTCTGCCTTTATCAGAGCTTTGATATTGTGGTGGACTTTCACACCCAACCATGATAAGAATTATGTATAGTTGCATACACTCTAAACCCTAATGCTCAAAGTAATTAAACATATTGAGTACTGTTAACTTAAATAATTACAATTAGTTCAAATTAATAGACCTTGATGAGTATTTAGAACTTTTTGGTATTTATGAGTTTGTAGAAATGACACTTTTCAAGTTAGCTAAAGAAATTTGATATTTTAAGCCATAGTAACTGTCTCCTTAAAGTTCCACCAACTTAAAATCTTTCAGACTAGGGATTTTGTGTCTGACATAATCAATGCACATGTAAACTGCTCACATTGAATTGTTTTAATCAAGACGGTGGATTGGTCTGTCTTCACATAATCTTTACAAATCTGAGCACCCTAAAGTACCAGTGCACTGGTGGCTCAGTGGTGAGTGTTTCACCTGCCATGCGAAAGGGCCAGGTTCGATTCCCAGCCACTGGATGAAGTGCCTGTCCCAAACCTGCATAATAATGGGAGGGTTGTGTTCAGAACGACATCTGCGTAAAAACTTATGACAAATTGATGTGGCGAGCCATTGCCAGGAGCAGGCGAAAGACCAACAGCAGTTTATTTAATTTGCGACAACTAAAAAAAATTATAGTATGAGTTGGGCTACTCAGTAATGCAAGTAAATAACGATTAATATTAATGAGTACAACAAACTCAAAAACTGATAGTTCTGTTTACTTAAAATTGAAAACATCATTACTTAAAAAAATTTATGTAACTGATTACCTCAAATTTTTTTAGTTTTGCCAACTTTTTCGGGTTTACAGTGTAGCACAAAAAAATGGCATGTACTCTAATGGCACATATGAGAAATATGTACAATAAAAATTTACGCATATACCAGTAGGTTATGCTGGCACCATGTTACAGCGCATTAGGAAAACAATCTAGCTTTTTTTTTTTGTTATTTATGTTAAAACAGTGTGGACAGAAATATAAGGTCAGGTTGAGGAAGTACAGTACAATGTTTTCGTTGAATACTACCCAATGTAAAAACAATGCTCTCTCTACTGGTTAGACCCTTGTGGAAGAATAGTTGATCCTCATGTGATCATGCATTGATCATTAGATGAACCTTGTCCAGCAGCAGGGATCAGATGAAGCGAGTGGTTGCTTGTCTATCAGTAAGCAATGTACAGAACGCAGAGTCTGGAGGACAGACCCAGAAGAGATACCTTCCTTCCTTGTGCTGAGCTGACAACTTCTTAACAGGTCAATGAAATGTTACAATTTGGTAATGTCTATGAAAGTCCACATGAAAAAAACTGCAGAAATTGCATGATGCAATTATGTCAACATGAACCAGACTCTCAAAAAGCTAAATCACGGAATCCATGACAAAAAAATGGAGGCAGTTTTGAGAGCAGAAATGGGGCATTACCTAGAATTAGTGTAATGTTTATAATAATGTGCTTATTAATGTGCCCAATATATTCTGCGTCCCGGGATCTAAAGCAGGATAATTAGCAGTCAGGTAATAAGTCAGGTAATAATCTTAAGCCAAAAGATTCATGATAAAAATCACATGATGAGAAAATACTGACTTTTTATTTTATTAGTTCGACAGTATCATTTAAATAATGTTTCAATGGAGAATTCCAACATACCATACTTGAATGCGTGTGATCAGAAGCAATAATGCTATGGGACAGGGGAAATATGGTGAAAAGAACAAAAAAAAAAAAAAAACAGTTTAATCCTCTGCATGTCTGACATAAATAGGAATTTAATTATTCTAGGTAAATAGGAATTAAATTATTTAGGTTATTATTCGGGTAAATCAAAGAAAAATCTACATTGTGCAAACCATCAGTTGGCCAACATTAGGCTTGTTCACTTTATGAAACTAGTCTTCTTTGTCGTGCCAGAGAGGTGGATGGTCTGAACTTTGGAGCAGGGCCGAACTGCCTGCTCCACCAATCTCACCTCCCACTCTATCTGGAGTATAAAAGACCAAGAATAACACACACGCAAATCAGTCCATCCAGAGTACTCAACTGCCACCGCAAGGCAGGAGTTTATTGAACCCGTCATGGGGGATACTAAGCTCTTTGTTTTGCTACTCGTCTACGCCATCGTCATTATCGGTAGGTATTGGTGTTTTTTTTTTTCCCTACCATGCTTTAATAGAAGATAATTTTCCAGAATTTAAATTGAATAGGAAATCCCAAATATTTTATTTAAATGTGTGTAAAAGACAGGAGATTGATTGAAGAAAACAAAGAAATCTATTTTCTTTGTCTTTTATCATCTATTGTTTTTATTAATATTCATATTTATATCTTTTTTTTCTAAACTTCTTCTTATGTTTTGCATGTAGATGCTCAAGATGATGAAGCAGTGTGCCTTTGTAAGTACCTTGTATAAATAGTCAAAGAACTATATTATTAAATTAAATACTTGCAATTATATGTGATCATTATGTAAGTATTAAATACAATAATAACAATAAAAAAATTTTTTGCACAACTTTGATTAATTAAAAAAAAAAGATTATATTAGCATCTTTTACTTCTGTGGCGGTGAAGTTTAATCAAATAGGCACAATTAAATGTTGCTTATCTCCCCCTAGTGGCTAAAAGGTACAAGAGCTTTCACAAGTATGAGTACCTCTATGAAGCAGAGTCTCTGAACACACTGAACGGAGCTATCAATGGACCTAAAGTCAGCTGCCAGGTATGAAAGGACCTCAATGTTCAGAGCAATTTCTTTCAAAATCTCCTCTACAAAAAATTGGCCCTGACACTTCGAATGTATTACAGGTCGAGATTGAGGTTCCTGGCCCGTGCCACTTCATTGTGCACACCAAGGAGTGCACACTGAGTGAAGTCATCAGTGTTGATGCAGATGGAAATCCAATCTTTGGATCCACTGCTGGTGCTGAGATCTTCAAGGCTCAAATGGAGAAGTATGTTCAAATAATCACATGACAGAGTTTTTTTCTTTTTCTTTTTCTTTTTTTTCCCCACCAATTTATGATCAGGTGGCATAGTGGTTAGAACCTTGCACCTTGCGGGGTCATGGGTTCTAGTCCTAGTCCAAAACATTTGACAATCCCCAAAGAAAACTTTATCTCCTCTTATTTACAGGCACCCATTAAAGGTCATCGTAGAAGGTGACAATGATATCAAACTCTTCCCTGAGGATGATGAGCTAATCAACATTCTGAACATCAAGAGAGGTGTCATCTCTGCCCTGGCTGTGCCTGCACTCCAAGACGAAAAGAATAACAACATGGTCAGCTCAAATGAAAGATACCAAAAAATCGCTTCCTTTTGGAATGAAACAATCTACCTTGAATATAAACCTGCTATAATTTCAACTTTGTTTCCAAACCAGCCTACCATCTATGGCATGTGTGAGACTGATTACAATGTGAACACCAGAGAAGATATTGCCACTGATGTGACGCTTAACAGGGACTTATCCAGATGCGACCAGTTCAGACCAATCAAGGACTACACCAGCCCCCTGGCTATCATTACAGACATGGTAAGTTCATTGTGAGCACACGAAAAAGTAATTATTGCACGTGGCTTATAAGTGAATTACTCAAACTGTGTTATTCGATTATCTTTAATGCAGTGCGTTAAGGTCAGATGCTTCGTTTATGGACTTACCTCTTTGTTTCCTGCAGCACTCCCCACTCGCTCCGTTAATCAGAAGCAAACAGACTTGCAGATACAAATTTGACAATGTGCAGAAACACATGACCTCTGGAGTTTGCACTGAGGACCACCTGCTTTTGCCTTTTTCTCATAAGTAAATAAATTATACCATAGCTTAAGTAAAGTTGCTCCGAGTGGTAATCATTTTAATCTGCCACATTAATATCTCTCATTAATTATCACCAGGGGGAAGTACGGAGTTAGCAGTGTTAGCAAGCAGACACTGGCTCTCCTGGGGGTGACTAAATACAACGAAAGAGTGTTTGATCACAGTAAGACCATCTTAAAGTGCATTAAATATTTGTTATGTAAGAAAAGCATAAGAGTACTGACTTTAGACTGTTTTGATGTTTGATAGAAGAGGATAACATGCAGGCGCTGTACCTTGATGAGAGTGTTGACATGAGCCCGAATCAAGACAAAAATGCCATTCTTGCTGTTCTGAGGGAGTTGGCTGGCCTTTTCCACACCACCAGTGGACACAAGAGAGCTCATCTGGCTTACAAGCTTGTAGCTGTGATGCGCAAGATGAATGCTGAAACACTGTCTGGTGCTTTGCCAGAGGCACTGGAAATCTCTCCTTCCCTGACCTACCAGGCTCTGTTCCAGTGTGGGACCCCGGAGTGCAGCACTGCCTTCATGCAAATCCTCAAGACCTTCAGAAGTTCGGTTGCTAAAATTGACGCTGTGGTCTATGCCCTGGGAATGATCCCCAATCCCTCTCCGGTGCTTGTCAAGGAAATGCTAGAGATGGCCAAGTTAAAGCCAAGCAAACTTATTTACTACGCTACCAGCAATGCTGTTAGAAGGTGGTGTATGCCAACACTGATGAATAAGCATTTATTACACCTTGAATCCACCACTTACATGTATTACCTTTTTCACGTTATAATATCAGGCTGTATAAGACAGAAAGAAAAGTCACCCCTGAAATCCGGGAAATGGCAGATTACGTTCTTGAAAATATTGGAGACTGCACAGGTGACCAGGAACACATCTATTTGACTCTAAGGGTAGGTTTACTGTATTTCTATTCAACCTTTTTGCGTAATCCTTGACAAGGCTCTTATAAACATGTGCATTAATACTTCCCTGTAAAGGTAACTGGAAACATGGCTGAAGCTGTTGGTGCTGCCAGTCCTGCCCTGAAGTCCGCTGTGATTCAGTGCATTAACCAACCTGCTGCCTCCACTGAGGTTCAGCAAGCAGCCATCCAGGTCTTCAGGCGTACTCCCGTTCCTGAAGAGGTATACTGCTTCCCCCTAGCTACAAAACACTCAACACAGCATGTGTCTTTTTGATTGACGTAACACTCATTTATGTTTTTACAGGGCAGAACAGTGCTGATGCAGGTTTTCCTGGACAGAGCAGCTCCGGTGCAGAAACGTATTGCTGCTTACCTCATCCTAATGAAGGATCCTCAGCGTGCTAAACTTGAACAGGTGTCTGCAGCTCTATCAAGTGAAGAAAACCTTCAGGTCAAGAGCTTTGTAATGTCTCATCTTAACAACATTCTGAGCTCTACATCAAAAGAGATCAAAGAGTGAGTAAAACACATTGCACAGATCCTGAGACCACTGAGTTATTTTGTGTCAGACATATCTTTTCGATTCAATCTGGGAAGTCTGATTACTTTACAAATATAAAAACGTATTTCTTCCATTGATTTTTTTTAGACTAAGCCAGACAATTCTGGATGCACTTCAAAGCAATCAGGTTAAAAATCTCAAGGATGCCTCTATGGTTTCTCGTAACTACAAGATTGGATCTTTGGAGGGAAACATGATCTTTGACAAAGAAAACAAACTGCCTACGGAAGTCATGCTTGAAATGACACTGAATGCCTTTGGATATGACATTGACATGGTTGAGGTATACACAGACACACACACACTAAAAATCCTAGCTCTGTTACATGTAGCGTCTTTATTTCTCACTTTATTTCTCACCTTTTTCTGTTACTTCCAGGTTGGTATGGAGGGTAAGGGACTTGACCCGACTGTTGAGGCTTTATTTGGTCCTAATGGATTCTTTCCTGATACTGTGATGAAGACTATTTTCTATGCTACTGATAAGATGCCGTCCCAAATTAAGGAGGTCCTCAAAACCATAATCCCAGCCTTGAATGACAATAAAAAGAAACAGGTATGTCAGACATGGGATTTGGATATAAAGTGCTTTAGGGTAAGATCAAATCCTTGTAAACCTTCTACACCTACAATAGAGCTCCTTTTTCCACTCTTGATCTGTTGGTGGGATGTGTTAGGGACATTTTTATAATTAGCATGCAATTCTTTATTTAGGGACCAAAAAATATCATGAAAGAAATTGGAAAAAATGTTGACAAGCTAATCAAGAAGCTGAAGACCCATGATGACCCTGAAGCCATGATCTACCTAAGGTTGCTCGGTGCTGAGCTTGGCTATCTCAAAACCAAAGATTTGGAAGAAATGGCCAACTCTGTGGCAAGTGTGGCTCAAAACCTTCTGAGGATGTTCCCTATTGATGTGAGTATACTGTTTTTCCAAGCTTGATTTCATAAAGGGGTAAATAAAACGTTAGCAAATCTTTTACTAAATGGCTGCAAAACATTAATGTAAAAAACAAAAAAAAAACATTGCAATAGAAAATATATCCCATATATGTATATCTAATTATTATATTTTTTCACTCATCTTATTTATAGTGCAACACAAGGTATGGAGTAAGCAGTATTAATGGTAATCTGTTTTTGTGCTCTAGTTTAAGAGCCTGTTCTCAAGTGCTGACAACGAGCTCTTCCTTCATTACATCTTCATGGACAATGAGTTTTACCTGCCCACTGGTCCTGGTCTTCCACTAAGGGTGGCTTTGTCTGGTATCTTTACACCTGGTGTTAAAGGAGGACTCAAAATTAGTCCAGATATGGTATCTATTACATTTCAGAAGCAATTAGTTAAGGTTATATCAAGGATGCAACAATTAATTTTAACAAAACCTTGCCTGTGTTGTAATCCATAGAGTGAGATTGCCTTCATGCCATCTGCTGGTATTGAATTTGTGACTGAATTCGGTGCTCACCTCCCGGACTATGTTCACTCTGGCTTGGAGATGCATACCAACATCTTTCATGAGAGTGGTATGAGAGCTAAAATTGCCATGACCCGCAATCAGATCAAACTGAGCATCCCTACTCCCGAAAGCCCAGTTAAGCTTCTCAGTGTGAGGTACTTCATGACATTCATGACATTCGCATCAATATGTGAAAGTGTCTCGTGATCTTGTCTATTTAAGCTCTATACAAATAAATGTAACAAAACATAGAAATGTATCCCAAGCATAAAACTCAACACGAATGATAGTATAATTCTAGTATTAGAAGTACAGTGCTTTAAATATAGAATTACATAATAATAATAATAATAATAATAATAATAATAAGTATTACTTATTCTTATTATTCTTATTCTTATTATCATTATTATTATTATCATCACTGTAATTATTATTATTATTATTATTATTATTATTATTATTATTGTTGTTGTTGTTGTTGTTGTTAATAATAATAATAATATTTATAACACAGTACTTGTTTTGTAATCTGTACAGCAACTCCATGGTGTCTGTTGCTGGTGATAAAACACAACCCATTCCTGCTATAACAGACCATATTGATGTGAATGAATGCACACCTCTCTTCTCTGGGGTGAAATTCTGCAATGCTCGTCAGTACTCAGACGCCACGCTAAACGATGCTTCACCATACTTCCCACTTTCTGGTGACAGCAAGTAAGCAACTGTCCTATGCCATGTCTCTCTCTCTCTCTCTCTCTCTCTCTCTCTCTCTCTCTCTCTCTACTCTCTCTCACCTTCTCTTTGAGTGTGTATGTGTGAAGTCTCAACTAGTTCCTCCTGTTTTTAGATTTGCTATTGAGTTGCACCCAACAGCAGATGTCTCTGAGTACACTGCCACTCTTAACTACGCACATGAGGAGAACACCGACAAAGTCACATTTGATGTAAAAGCTGAAGGTATGTCACAATATCAATTAGAATATGTCTAAATCTGCCTGAACATAAGCCTCAGTCTCTAACGGAAACATCTTCACTAATCCCAGGAACAACCTTTGAGGCTACTTCCAAAGTCATGTTCAATAGGAAGGAGTATACGCTTTCTGCTGAATTCCAAATCCCTGACTATGACATTGAAGCTGGGATTCGAATTGGGGCTGCTGACCCAAGCAATAAGGCCAAAGGCACACATTCCATCCAGATTGACTTTATCAACAAGAATATCCCTCATGCATCTCTGGTTGGCCTGGCAAAGTATGTATTTAAACAACTTTCTATACAAGTATGCAACTTACAGTTATTCCTGCTTAAAACATATTTACACACATCATCTCAAACTCTGATCCTCTCTTCCAGGATTGAGGCAATGAACAACGTCCTGCTGCAGGTTCAGTTGCTTGTCCCATCTCTTGAGGCTGATGCAAAAGTGACAGCTAGTCTGAAGCGTGTAGAGGAAATGACATTGGAACTTGAAAGTGACATCAAGTTCCTTGACGCATCATCTGTGCAGAAACTGGTCCTAAAATATGGTATGTTTTTCACAACTAGAATAGTACCAATACTACTAGTACTAGTACTACAAATAATAGGAGTAAATATCAATGATAAGGCAAACTCTGAATTATTATCATGATTTAGCTAATCATATTATACCCTATATATTATTGCTAAAGTCTTGCATCGTAAAACCAGGAAACCTGATGTGAGATGAGCTAATAAACCTGCAATTTTTATTTTTTAGACGATGAGAAAGTTGAAGCCCATGTTAAGTCAAATGTCAGCACTAAAACCCAGAAAATCGTTTCCAAACTTGATGCTATCAAGGCAGATATCGGAGAACTCTTGAATCAGCATATCGGACAGACTAAAACGAAGGTCCATGATGTATTGGCCTCGTCAATTGCGGTAAGATACTAAAAACTATTACTTCTCCTAAAAGAACTCATCTGTGTATTTTTTGTTATGTGGTGCCATGATAAATTGCAAGTTTTATTACAATCTGAATGAGGGAGACAGCATTTCTTTCATAACTGAAACTATGAATCCAAAAATCACAGTTAATCACATTAATACACACGTGGACAAAATTGTTTGTACCCTTCGGTCAATGAAAGAAAAACTCACAATGGTCACAGAAATAACTTTAATCTGACAAAAGTAATAATTAAAAAAAATTCTATGAATGTTAACCAATGAAAGTCAGACATTGCTTTTCAACCATGCTTCAACAGAATTATTTAAAAAAAATAATAAACTCATGGAACAGGCCTGGACAAAAATGATGGTACCCCTAGAAAATACTGAAAATAATGTGACCAAAGGGACATGTTAATTCAAGGTGTGTCCACTAATTAGCATCACAGGTATCTACAATCTTGTAATCAGTCAGTGGGCCTATATATAGGGCTGCAGGTAGTCACTGTGTTGTTTGGTGACATGGTATGTACCACACTCAACATGGACCAGAGGAAGCGAAGGAAAGAGTTGTCTCAGGAGATTTGAAAGAAAATTATAGACAAGCATGTTAAAGGTAAAGGCTATAAGACCATTTCCAAGCAGCTAGATGTTCCTGTGACTACAGTTGCACATATTATTCAGAAATTTAAGATCCATGGGACTGTAGCCAACCTCCCTGGACGTGGCCGCAGGAGGAAAATTGATGACAAATCAAAGAGACGGATAATCCGAATGGTAACAAAAGAGCCCAGGGATTCTAGAGAGAAATGTGCTGGCCAGTGTCAGAAAGCTGGGTCTCAGTCGCAGGTCATGGGTCTTGCAACAGGACAATGACCCAAAACACACAGCTAAAAACACCCAAGAATGGCTAAGAGGAAAACATTGGACTATTCTAAAGTGGCCTTCTATGAGCCCTGACCTCAATCCTATTGAGCATCTTTGGAAGGAGCTGAAACATGCCGTCTGGAAAAGGCACCCTTCAAACCGGAAACAATTGGAGCAGCTTGCTCATGAGGAGTGGGCCAAAATACCTGCAGAGAGGTGCAGAAGTCTCATTGACAGTTACAGGAATCGTTTGATTGCAGTGATTGCCTCAAAAGGTTGTGCAACAAACTATTAAGTTAGGGGTACCATCATTTTTGTCCAGGCCTGTTCCTGTTCCAGTTTTTTAAAATAATTCTGTTGAAGCATGGTTGAAAAGCAATGTCTGACTTTCATGGGTTAACATTCATAGAATTCTTATTTATTATTATTTTTGTCAGATTAAAGTTATTTCTGTGACCATTGTGAGTTTTTCTTTCATTGACCGAAGGGTGCCAACAATTTTGTCCACATGTGTAACAAGGCCTGAAGATTTCTGTACTTTGTCTCAATTTGTCAGCTGTCTGTCACTTATAGTTCCTTTCTTTTAAATTAAATACAACATAACAGACCAAATATAGTCGCAAGCACCGATGAGCGGGCCCAAGCACCTTGCGCCATCATCCCGGCCATTCCCCCCGGGGGCACACAAAAGACACATGCACAGTGGGTGAATGTATTTAAGGCACTCCATATGATGTCACTCTTTATGATGTCACACAGAAAGTTATTACACACTTTTCAGCATACGTTTAAGACTGACTTGTTTGAAGTATAAAAACAACCCTCTATATTTTTACGTCCTCAATTTCTTGAGATCACAAAGGCCCGGTTTGGTGGCAATCATATGAATAACCCAAAATAACTGACTTCCTATGAAGTAGAACCTATAGAACCTATAACATGAAATGCAATAGCAATAACATGAACAATGCAAGTTGTTCAGCTCAATGAGATGCATGTTTATATGAGTTATGCATAGTTATGAGTTATACTTGTTCTCCTAAGGATTTTTTTCCCCAGCGTCCGGGGCTTTTTGGAGGTCTTATCATGCTCAAAAAATCATGACAATCAGCACACAGGTTAGAATTGATGTCATTAGGACACCTGAGCAGCTGGGCCCTGGGCATGGCATCCTAATGGCAACAAATTCCAACCTGTGAGCTGATTTTCATGACTTTTTGACCATGGTTGCACCCCCAAAAAGTCCTGGATGCTGGGAAAAAACCCCTAAGAAAAGCAAGAGTACCCTCACACACTATGACGATATGATATCATAATGCTTGGGCCTTAATTAAATAACTGAATAACAATTAAATACCAGAAACGTAGTGGGTTTCAGGGTTAGATCTGTTTATAAAATGTCGATTATGTGCTAATTGTGTTTGTAAATGTATAACATTTTAATTGGAATAAAATTCTTTCTCCTTTTTACAGACCACAAATTTATATCTTGAAGCTTCCAACATCCCATATCTGGAAAACCTAAGGGTTCCTTCTCTCCCTGAGTTTGAAGTGCCTGAGACACTGTTTTTAAACACGTGAGTGAACCCGACATTTGTTAAAAGACAAAATGAAAATAACAGCAGTTAGATGCTAATATTTGTTACATGCTTTGTTTTATTTATTCATTAGTGAGGCAGATGCAAGGTACCACTTTGGAAAGCATTATCACACCATCAGCATCCCGGTACCTCTTGGTGGCAAGTCAACCAAGGATCTGAACTTTCCTCCTACTCTCACCACACCAAACCTGGATTTGCCTCAGCTTGGTCTAAATATTGCTTCTATAAAAGTTCCGTTGCCTGAATTGTTTATTCCAAAGACCATAACTTTGTCTTTGCCCACCATTGGAAAGGCAGAAGTGGCTGGTAAGCTAAGCAGCAACCTCTATAAATTGGAGGCAAACGTTTCTGCCGGCAGAGATTCTGATGAACATCCAAACTATTCTGCTAGACTTGTTGTAACTGGATCTGGCCCTGTAGACGTCCTCTCCTTTAGAGTTGAAGGTAAGTGCTGAATAACAGTTCCTTCTAGGTGGCACTATGGGCTATTTGGCACATAAGCTAGATTAGTTGATAAAAAGTGGTCTAGAAAAAAAGTGCAACATAATTAATTTAACAATTTGGCTTCTTCACAGGATCTACCTTGGTTAGTGGAACAATGACTGATACTCTACGGGCAGAGATGAGCACTGCTGTCAGTCACAAGCTCTTTCATGCTAGTATCAACATTGCTGAAGAAGTGCAACTAATGGAGGAAATCAGCATAAAATCAACCAGCAAGCTTGAAGCCACCAGTCCCTTCAATGTAAAATTTTCTCTGGAACATGCAGGCCAAGTGGGAGTCAATGCAAAAGGACTATTTGGAAATAACAACTTACAAGGATCCTTTGTGACTGGTCCTCTTGATGATGTTGTCATCCTGAAACAGTCACTGGCTCTCATTCCATTTAAGCCAGAGGCGAGAATTGATTCAACGTTAGAAATTAATTCACGTCTTTTACAGGCTGAAAACAAACTTGCAGCAAGTTTTGTTGATGGAGAGCTATCAGTTGTATCAAACTCAGCTGTATTTAAGGATATGCTGACACACAAAGCTGAAGTTACTCTGACAAGATCAAAGTATGCTTTTAAATCAGACACCAAGTCATTGGATCTGGGGCTGAACATCCACAACACTGCTGAAGCAGACTTTGGTGCTGAAGGCATCAGCATTAAACTTGAAACAACAAACAGTCAATCTGAAAACCATATTAACTCCCTGTTCATTGCAACTCTTAATATTAATGGTCTGGTTGTAAACAGCAATGCTTCTGTGAAGCTAGCTGAACACACAGCTTCTCACAAAGCCAGTCTGACCCTGGATAAAAATGGCCTGGTTACCAGTGGCGCCACGTCAGTGAACAGCCTGCTTACTCTGATGAATACCTTCAGTGGTATCCTTGATTCTTCAAAATTTTCACTATCCACTAAAACAAACGGCGAATGTAATGGCATGGCTATTGACAACACTAATGAAATATCTGCCACAATGCTTTCCATAGATTTAACTTCAAAATCTCGAGTCGACCTTGACCGGAACATATGGTACATATATGACATCTCGGTTCAGGCAGAACCTTACACTGTAACTGCTGGCATGACAAGTCATTTGAAGCTTGACTTTGGTATAGAGCTGAAAAACACCTGTGAAACCAAACTTGCAGGTCTGACTGGAAATGCTAAGTGTAGTACATCTGGAAAACTTTTTGGAGCACATCTAAATGACAACACTGAAATAGAAATTGTAGGACTTGGTGTAAGGATCAACAATGATGCACGCTTTAATTCCGAACTTGTTCGCTTCTCCACTTCCATTCAAGCCAATGCTGCTCCATTTACCATTAATTTGCATGCCCTTGCCAATGGCGATGGGGAGCTCCATTGGTACGGAAAACATAGTTCCCAGGTATACTCCAAAGTTCTTCTGAAGGCCGAGCCACTTGCTCTTGCCCATTCTCATGAATGTAGGTTCTCAACTACACATGAGTTGGACAACAATATCATTTTTGAGGCCAACGTTGAAAAGAAGGTTGACACTCAACTGTCATTGTCTGAACAATCAGCGTCAGTAACACTAAAGTCTAAAATGAACAACCATGTCTTCAACCAAGAACTCAGAGCTTATAACAACCATGAGAGGATTGGAATGGAAGTGTCTGGAGCAGTCAATTACAAAGGAAGCCAAGAGTTCTCTATGTCAGCTTTGCTGCAGTATGACAAGAACACAGAGAGTCATGTTATCAACCTGCCGCTTTTGGAGAGTCTACCTGCAGTCATCGAGAACATCAAAATCACATCTGTGACTCTTATTGAGGCATTGCAGGATTTTATAAAAAGCGACGAATTTATCGTCAAGATTCAGACCCTTCTACAGCACTTTGCCGATTCTTTAACTGAGTTTCATTTTGAAGAGAAAGTTGAAAAGTTTAAAAATAGTCTGATTGCCTATGCTCAGAAGCTTTCAGTCACCCCAGAGGAACTGGAGGCTGTTGTGCGTAAACTGAGGACTATCACACAGAGGGCTGTGGCTGAGTTAAGTACTCGTGTCAGTGACATACAGGAACTGATTGTAAGTGGTGACCTTTCTGACACGATTTTGCAGAAGGTAACGTCACTCAGTGAAGAATATGACATAAGGGGCATGCTCCTTACTGTCATTGAAGCCATTGAAAATGTGATTGAATGGATTGATATGACTAAACTGGAACACAGCGGCATTCCTGTATACTACGATGTTGAAAAACTAAATGCCATTAAATTGCATCTGCAGCAGTATGTGACAGAACTGAAGAATATGGTCACAAATTTTGATAAGGCTCAGTTTGTGGACCAAATGCAAAACCTCATTGAAACTACTGAGATGTACACACAACATCTGCTCAACAAATTTCCCAGGGAAGAAATCAGCAAGATTGCTAATGCACTAAAGGAGCTAATCACTGAACTGGACTTCATCGGCGAGTATAAAGTTATCTACAGCACATTTAGAGAATTTGTCATAAAATATGAGCTTGGCAAGAGGGCTGAGGAAATTTTGGATAAGTTTCTGGAGCTCATCAAACAGTTCAAAATTGATGAAACGATCCAAATCCTTGGTAGCACTTTGAAATCAATTCAGATTCCCTTCCCACACATGCTTGATAATGCCCTTACCTACCTGAAGACAAGTGACATGAAGCAGATTATTAATGATTTGAATCAGTTACTTGAGGGTTTTGTTAAATCACTGAAGTCATTTGAATACAATACATTTGTAGATGAGGCTAATCAAAAGATTAATGAGTATACAGCAAAATTGAACAAACTTATTCTATCACTAGAGCTTCCCCAGAAATTTGAGGCAACCAGAGATTTTATTAATCATGCCCTGTCATCCATGTCTAATTTTGTGGAAGAGCTAAGATCAGACAAAATTTCAGATATCATAAAAACATTGAAAGATCTCATTGACACTGTTGTCTTTAATGACCTTAAGAAAATGTTTGAGAAGTTCAAGCAGCACATTATTCAAATGGATATTAGAATAGAGCTGACACTAGCTTTGCAGCAAGTGAGTGATATCTATAGCAAGGCTTTGGCTATACTCACTAATGCACTTAATGACTATTTTGAGGTGGCCAGAGAACTCTTTGATCAACCAATTGTCGCTGAGCTGAAGCAAATCAGTGACAATGTTTTGAAAGCCCTCAAGACATCTGAACTTGAGATACCGTCTTTCACTGTCCTGTTTACTGACTTGGTTCTTCCTTCCCAGAAATTCAGTTTGCAGCAACTTCTGGCGGCTGAGATCCCTGCACAGTTTAACATTCCAGAGTTTACCATTCTGGGATCCTACACTGTCCCAGCAATTACCATCACTTTTGATGATATCAAGCAATTACTCATAGAACTTGCAGAGTTCATTATCAACTTTAATATTGAGAAATTTCATAAATGTAACGCCATTGAAAAACTTACAATGTACCTGCCTGACCTGTCTGCTGTCAACCTTCCAGCGATTACTTTACCACAGATTTCCTTGCCTGCCATTCCTAAATTAAATGAGAAGTATATACTTGACATCCCTCTTCAGATTCCTGAGATCAAGCTGCCCAAAATCCCCAATACATTGATTTTGCCTGCATTTGGAAAGCTCCTTGGCAAGATCAGTGTTAATTGCCCCATTTACACACATAGCACCGAAGTTGAAGTACGAAATTCCACTGACAGTGAGCAAAAGCATCACTTTATAGCACTTATTAGTTCTGTGGGGCAATCATCAAGCTTTGATATTCTAAACTATAATCTAGATGCCACTTTGCGCATTGGTCTACCAAGAATGAGCCGTGTGGTTATAGCTGATACTCTAAAGTTCATACATACTGCCCTTAATGTTGAACATCAGGCCTCAGTAACATTATATGGCCGCTCTGCCCAGGGCAATGCCGTAACAACTCTGAGGGTGACTACTGCCCCCTACACAGCAGACATCTCAAACAAAGCATTCTTTGCAGTGGAAGGTGGAATGACAGCATCTTCTGATACAACCTACAAGCATCGAGTGATGATTCCCATACTACATTTAACAAATGAGGCTACTATGATCCAGTCAGCAGTTATTTTGCAGAAGGATGGCGGCATTCGACTAACAGTTGGAAGTTCTGGCACAAGCGCGTTTCATCTTTCTGGATTTGTTCTTGATGAATTCACCCACAAGAGTAACCTGGTCTGCACTCTTGCACCAGAACATGTTACATTTAACTTTACTGGAGACACAGATGGTGCCGCCATAAAGATTAAAAAGACAATGAATGTTGAGGCAGTTGCATTTAGCCATATTAACTTCAATGGCAGAATTGAGACTCAATCTCCATTCGTTAAAACTAGTAGAATGTTGGCATCTGGAATAGCTCAGCTTGGTAGCATGAAGGTTGAAGTGGAAGCAACACATGAGACAGAACTTATAGGAGTTGTAAGTGGTACTCTATCCAATGAAGTTCGCATCAAGGTCTGTCCTACTGAAATCATTGTTGCTATCCAGAACAAGGGCAATAGCAAAGTGATTCTCGAGGAGTACTTTTCCACCAAAATTGATCTTCAGAATGATTATGCTTTAATTATCAACTCCAAGAATCAGCATGTTAAGACTGCAGCACTTCTGCGCATAAGCCAGAACAAATTCAGCTATAACTTCACAATTGAAAACAATAATGCTGAGATTGGAATTTATTCTGCGGTAAATGGGGAGACTGACCTGGAGTTTCTCAATGTTCCTATTAGCGTTCCAGAAATTTCTATTCCAGTCATTGATTTAACAATCCCAGCTATCAACGATTTCAACTTATATGAGACTTGCTGCCTTAAGTATCTGCAAACCATTAAACCAGCTGTTGATGTAAATGCCAAAATTGTCTACCAAAAGAACAGGTTGGCACAAATTGATCTTGGTTTTATTAGAGTTCCCGCTGCAGGAAACTTAATCTCTGAGATGTCTTTTAAGTCTTCTATTTTCACCCTAAATACCAATGCTGGAATATATGGCGAAAAAGATCTTGTTATCCGCATTGCTGCTACATCTACCTCTCTGTTTGAAGAACTGAAGGCTAAACTCGAGGGTATAAGCAGCCTCAGCTTAAACAGAGGACTGGAACTTGCTAATGCATTGACTCTGAAAAATGCTTACATTGAAGGAGCCCATAACAGTACTTTCACAGTGAATACAGAAAGTTTGGACGCCATGGTAGCAGTGACCACAGCTGCTACCGTGAATCTGCCAATCCTTACCACTGAAGTTAACCATAAGCTGCTTGTAGATACCAAAGCTCATCCAAATACGATATCTACACTAATGATCAAACAGAAATTTGACCTTCCAATTATCAGGACTGCTGGTAGTGGTGCTGTTGAACACACTTTGAAAATAGATGTTCCCTTCATTTCTATCGAGTCCACCACAAAGAGTATGATTGATGGGACATTCCTGGAAACTGGCATTGTGAAGGGCAGTTTGGATAATGAGGCAAACATGTACATGACTGGTAATGGACTGCGTTCCAAACTGAAAACTATTGGGAATATAAACGTTAATCGTGGCACTTTCAAAGTAGAGTTTGATGTCAATGAAGACTTTAACATGGCGTCAGCCCCTAGCCGTGTATACACTGTCTTGAATATAATTTCCAACAATGAAGTGAATATTGCCACCTTCAACACAAAGGGTAAACATGCCACCAAAGCCACTGTTCATTTGGTTCCACTGAGCTCCCTTTCTGCCAATGTAGAAGTTGATCTATCTCAGCCAACCTCCTTTGGTGATTTCACCATCCAAGAGAAGACCGTTGTTGATGTGACGCTCTCCAAGCAGAAGATTTCCTATAGTACGAAAATGGTTTCTCCAGTATATACAACAAATACTCTGGTTGAGATGGAAGGTGATGCCCCAGTCTTCAAAATTGTTTTCAAGTCCTCATCCGAATCTCCAGCTGAATTCCTGAAATATGATCTTGATAGTAAGTATTTTGCTATTTGATGACTGCATTTCATATGCTGCATAATACTCAATATCAAAGTATTTCCAAAATTATAACATGTTGAACATTTTTAGAAAAAAATATTTTTAAGAAGAGGAAAATATGTGGAGTAATCTTATGTAATTAATCTCTATTTTATGGTTTGATCTGCAATAGGCTATGTCAGGACTGAAGTGGAAAATGAAATCCTGAATGCAAGAGCTAAGGCTTCCCTTGAACATAATGCTTTCACCGTAGACTTTAACAGTGTTTTTACTCCAAGGTAAAAATAGTGGCTAAAAACTAAATGTTTAATTGCTACTCTATATTTACAAGTGACAGTTTATGTAATTATAACATGTATTATGTTCAATAACATTTCAGTGTTCCCAGCCATATCCTCAATGTTGACATCACAAGCCCGACTTATACTGATGTAAACCTTCGCTACGCTGCTCAGATAGAGGGCATGAATGTCTCAATTTCCTCACCATCAGCCGGCTTCCTTGGTTTTCAGCTTCAGGGCAAGAGTCCATCTCAGTTGACGTCACGTTTCTATTATGCAGTTAGTAATGTTTTACATCCTTCTACTGCTTATTTATTCATGCTTTTTTATTTTTAGTTTTTTTTTTATTAATTGTTCATTTTTTTTACAGTCTGCACCTGAAAATGAAATTGACATCCTGAGTGTAAATGTTGTTGCAAATGGAGATCGGAAAATACATTTCAAGGCTGACTGCAACCTGGAAACACCCACAAAGATGATCCTGGGCATGCACAAGAGATTGAATCTCATCACCTCTACTGTTACTAATTTTGCAGAAAAGTCTGGTATTCTTGAAGCCTTTAATGGACTGAAGTCAGTTCTTGTCACTGCCCTAAATGAAGCCTACACTATTTCAAACGATCACGCCCCCGATGTTAGCCGGATTTCTGTTTTATTCAGAAATGTTGTTGGCCAGCACCAAAAAGCCATTCAGCAACTACTTGATGCTGCGGTCACCTTCCTGAGGGAGACCCAGATTAAGCTGCCTGGTATGAAGGAAGCTACAGTGCCTGAGATCTGCAAGCAAATCAAGAGGAGCATTGCTGAAGTGCTTGAAGATGTGATTCAAACTGTTAAAACTTTAATTGGAGACGAGAACTTTGGTTATTTGGAAAATGCCCTGATCCGCAGTGTGAATATGATTAAGCAGTTGGAGAGCCTTGATGTGATTCTCGAGAAACTGGGTGAAATCCTCCAAGCGTGTGTTGAGAGCACACAGAAATTGATTGACACGATCCAGTCTGATGTCCTCGACGATGTTGCTGCAGTAATCAATGCATTATACACTAGTATCATTAGATGTGTCAACGACTTTATTGTAGATGTTAATAGATTGCTGAACATCGAAACCTTGAAAGCCTTAGTTAGCTTTTACATGGAGATCATGCTTATTATGGTGAAGGAGTTCCAAAATAAGCTCTATGCAGTTTTTCCAACATACCCAGAAGCCCTAGTTAATGTTCACAATGGAAGGCTAAAAATGGACATTTCTTTACCTTTCTATAAATAGTCACAAAAAATACAACTTACCAAGCAAATGAAACACTACCAATTGCTGTTGAGACTAAACAAAATAAATATAATTTCAACATGCGTTGAATCAATTTAATCAATTTTTTTCATTATCGTCATGGGACTTTAAATAAGTCATGGGACTTAAACTGTATATAAAATGTCTTGTAAGATCAACAAGACATGAAGGCCTCACAATTATGAAGCACCTCATCATCTCAACTTTGAGCCGAGTATACTACAGTCTAATACGGTATACTGCAGTCTAATACAGTTTACTGTATACTACAGTAAAAATACAGTATAAAGTGATTGTAGTTTTGTTATACATTGTCTGAAGTGGGCAGCATGCTGGCTTAGTGGTTAGCACTGTCGTCTTGCACCTCGAGGGTCCTGGGTCGATTCCCACCTTTGTGTGGGACTTTGAAGCAATGGAAAAAGGTCATGTGGTCTAATGAATCCAGACTGACCATATTCCTGAGCGATGGGTGCGTCAGAGTAAGAAGCAAAGCACATGAAGTGATGCACCCATCATGCGTAGTGGCCACTGTAAGCCTTTGAAGGCAGTGTTATGATCTGGGGTTGCTTCAGTTGGTCAGGTACTGGTCATGCATAACTTATAATAAGGTTTATCCATTCCTTTTATCCACACATAGGTGGCACCAGTGAGAGTCTTGTGGACGCCGTAGACCAGTTCCTGAAATTGTTGATAGGAGCAATGACATTGTGGATATCTGAATCTTTCATTTTGACTAGGAAGAACTGAATTATGCATATTTGTAATACATATCCAGACTAGCCATTTTTTACATCTGTAAATTCTTTATTCCATATCCACATTTTTTGCACATTAGACAAATTATAAAAAATTAAAGAGTAAAATATTTGAATGATGGTAGTGTATCGAACTAAATGATTCATGACTCAAAAGACTAATGACCCTTTTTCTTGTGTTTACACAGACATATTTAGGCTTTTTTTAAAAAAAAAAAACATATATCTGTATTATATTGTAAAAAATAAACTGACGATTACAACAATTCTTTATTTGTATGTTTTAAACAGTTATACATAAATCATTTTTGGCTAGTCAACTAGCTTTTTTTTTTAAATAACAAAAATTACAATTACAATATTGTAAAAAATAAAAGTATAACTTACAAAAACTTTAATTATATAATAAACTATCCATAGTTAACAGAACAAAAAATAAATAGAAGATACACAGTATAGGCAAACTTAACAAGGACTAGCCATCATTCGTTCATTCACTTACTTATCATCTGTATCACTTTATCCTGTGTAAAGGGTCGTGGGGGGCCTGTAGCCTATCCCAGGAGTCTTAGGGAACAAGGTGTGGTACACCCTGGACTTGGTGCCAATCCATTGCAGGGCACACAAACATACGCACACTCACATGCTCATTTACACATTATGGGCAAACTGAGAATGCCCATTAGTCCAATCTGCATGTCTTTGGAGGAAACCTGAGTACCCGGAGGAAACCCACCAAGCACAGGGAGAACAGTCCCCGAACAAGAATTAAACCCGGAGGTGCAAGGCGACAGTGCTAGCCACTAAGCCCTGTGCCGCCTTAACAATAAAGAATAAATGAATAAATAATAACAATAGACAGAACAAACCAACAAACTAAAAATAACTCAAAAAAAAAAAAAGGGGAAAATCACAGTAAGTCAGTGATTAAATCTGAATGTCGACACAATAACAAAGAAGATTTGGAGATATAAATGTTAAAGTTGACAATGTGCTCCATTTGTATAATTTGTTACTGTGATGGGAAATGAACATTTTATCCTTTAACGTGAAATGATAAGATTACTGAATTAAATTAATATCATTTTCAAGTTGCCGCTAAAAAGAGTGTACAACACCACAAGTATAAACAAGATGAGGAATACATTCTTTCTGCTGGTTGCAGAATCTACATAGAGCTGCAATGTCCATATACATTGCGCTTATGGAATCAACAGGATAAGTACATTGTAATATTTTGAAGTGTACAAAGTATACCTCACAGGGTGTTCAGCCATGTGTGATACTAAACCACAAGGAGCGAAAAAGGATATTTATATATGTGTCATCATTATTACCGAGGACGACATCATATTAAAAAAGACACAACAATTGAAATTTTAATTTAATCAAGAAATCCTTAATGTTATACAGGCTAGTAATTTGTGGGGGGAAAATACATCCCTCCATATATTTACTCAATATTTTTTATTATTAATCGATTATTTATTTACAAGGCATACACGTTATAGTTTGTTTAACACAATAGTATGTTTAATATACTAATTATTTTCTTTCAATAAATATACAATATTTAAGGTTCGTAGAGTGACATTTCCAAAGCAGCAGCAACAGGTATCCGAGGTGCTTATGTTACCATGGTAACGCACGGAGGAAGTGACGTCTGCTCTGGTGACTTTGCAGGGTGTTCCAGATGGTGGAGTTTTGTCGAGGGAAGTTCCATTCATCTACATTCCCTGCAAACGACGCAGGGAGTAGGGAGCACACTATGAAGTACACTTTGGAATGGAATGCAGCCATTGTTTCCAGACTAGCGATGAAACGTTAAAACGACCTGCCACAACGTCAGAGCCAAAAGCCAATAAGCGTTACCCTGCTGCGTTTGAGCATTTTCAACCCGGAAGTTGCAGCACCTAGTTGTTATAACACACTTTTAAAATTTTCATATCGGATTTAACTGATGTCTATTTAGTCATTATTCATTTTTATATGAATGTATTGTCGCTATATCTTTTAAACGCATATAAGAAAACACCAAAACATGTCCGAAAAGTCTACATGAAGACTACGTCGTTGTCACGTGACGGTATTTGAAATCAGACCGGGAGGAGAACGGTTTGAATTTCGGGCAGTTGGTGACGTTTCTGTTTATGGAAGGGTTACAGTTAGAGTTGTAGTTATCTAACTTTATTTACTCGGATTCGACCGATACATATATTCGTTGTGTGAGTTTCTCTGATTATTGTGTTTAATTAGCTTAGATAGCCGGGTCCGTTAAGGTTAGAGTACAAGTTAGCGTTGTTCGACTAAAATATAAACGGACTATGAAAAAGTGGGAGGCCACTGCACAGCAACCCAGCACGTGAGTACTGATACTGTAATAACAAAATGTTTGTTAAAAGCAGATGTAATTATTAAGCGTTAAATGAGGCTGTGTAATATACTGTAATAACACCGGTTTCTACAGTGGATTGAACACCATGAACATACTGTGGAAGTAATGTAACTTTAACTCGGACCAACTAATATCTGTAGTTAGTTAGATAGATGGGAAGAACATTATTGTTATTGCATAGGACAGATACTCAGCAACGAAATGCAGTTTAGCATTTACCAGAAATGCATACAGTAGTGTACAGTATATACATCAGTGCATGCAGTAAATATTAAATAACATAACTATGCAGTATGTGCAGTAACTAGAATAGAGAGGTATTATATAAATATTTAAACATTAAATAAAATACGATTAAGAGTAATCTGGGAAGATATTACTGTTGCTTATGGTATTATTGTTATGATTAGGAAATAAAACTACACTCAGACAATCATATACTGTAGTTATCATGATTAATCATCTGGGATATTTGTAAGATTTACTAATGTTAATAAAATGGTCACGGTTATATATGTTTACGTCTGTCACACGTCTTAACAGCACTTATTCTTACTGTAAATAGAGTTAAAGTTTATACACAAAATACATTCAGTGAACAATATGGGTTTCTAAGGTTGAATTAGCAAATTATTGCATACTCTTCATTACTGCGTCACTATGAAGATGAGCGATTTTCACTTTCTTGTCCTAACCATACATTTTAATTTGCAACCAGTGTTGCATGTCGTATGTTTAGTTTGTGGTAATGCTCAAATGAAGTTATTTGATGTACTCAAGTTCAAAACCAAATAATCAAATGTATGAGAAAAAGGTAACTACTAACTATCTTCATTTATCCAGAAACAACCTCCAGAATCAGACCTTACACAGAATATACAGTATATACTATATGTGTATGTGTGTATACAGTATATTAGTCTGTTACACCTTTTAACAGCATTATATGCGAAAAATGGCCAACATGCTGATGCTGGAGTCATGTTTCCTATTGGCTTGTACCTTATTTATTAAAAAGTCATTTTCATATGAAAAGCTAGCCAAACATGATTCGAAAGCGAATCATCTATTATTTTGATAATTTCTGATTCTAAGCAAAAATTCTGTTACCAGTGTATTTTGCAGAAAACCTGATTTCAACCCATGTTTTGGGTATGGGCTAATTTAATTCCCATTTCAAAAATCATCTTTAAGCACTACTGTGTGACACACACTCTTTACTCTCCAACTACTAATGGTGTTATAAATGTGTAATTTTGGATGCCAGCTGAATGTTGGTTTTGTAAAACTAATATGCTTTAGAACACCTAAAACCTAAACGTAAAACAATATACATTAGTATGGCATGTCTAGTTAATTTAATTCAAACACATCAGTGTTAATCTATAAATCAAGCAGATTTATTTATCTACTCTGCTGTACTGCTCAAGATTTTAAATTTACCTTGACCATGACATGTTTATTAAGTTAACCCTTCATCAAACATGGCCAATACTAATGTATGTTATCAGTGTTCTGATTTTTTTTCTGATGTATTCCTCTGCCACAGTTGCCCAGTCAAACCTGGGGATGGTGCGATCCCATCATGGAGTGGGCCCCAGGAAGAGTCTGTCAGCCAGAGTAAAGAGCAGCCGTGCACAGTACAGGCCATGTACTGTAAAGAGCTTCTGCTTGTAGAGGGGACAGAGTTTTCATTTGAAGAGCTGCGTTCACAACGCTATTTTAAACAGCTCAATGGTATGTATCAAAAACACTCCCTAAATGTATAGTCATTCAACTATACCTGCTAACCAGAGTTAGCTTTAGCAAGGGCTGCCATGACATATTAACCTATTAAGCATAATCAGACTTTCAGCTATTTGGAAGCCAAGGTAAATCTCTTAAAGCATGTAACTTATAATGATGTATTAGAATGTGAAAGGGTGTTCGGGTGTGTGTATGAGCTTAATCATTATATAAATGCATGTTCTGGGCCAGAAGGCAGCTTACCAAATTGTGTTGTTATAGGCTAGTTATTTTATAAGATAATTAAACAGTCAAATGTTGAAAATGTGTCGACTTTTGAAACAACCAATTTCCACAAATTAGTTACTATATTTAAGTTCTTACATTTATTTACTAAACTGATTTTATTACTATTAATTCATTTCAAATTGATGGGAGTAAATGGCTCAGCTTTTACCAATTTACATGATTGCAGGACAGTTGCACTTTTGGATGGTATGTAGTCAACAATCCAAGAGAGATGGAAGGAAGTAAAAGAACAAGAAAACCAAATTGGACAGAAGAGCAGTGTTTACTTTTAGCTTTACATTCAGTGTTTGGAGAATATTTCTTCTTTCCGCAATTTTTTCATCTGCTATAGAAACTCTTAAGCCTCTTAAAAGTCCTCCTCTCTACTCTTAACAATTTTTACCTTAGGAGCTGTTTTTAGGGAGAAGATGTTTTGTGAATCATTTTTATCTTTACTAAGATTTAATCCTAAATTTAAGGGAAAATGAATTTAAGAAATTAAGATTTTTCTTAAGCACTATTCGGACGGGACTAGTTTTACTGGGGGACGTTTGAGTTTGAATTTTTTTCAGCCGACGTCTGTCATTTCATGTATGGATTCGGACGGGACTAACATCTTTATGTTTATTACGGAGGTGGGCGTGTCTGTGTTTTTCATGTGGGCGTTGCGCAAGACCACGTGTTGAGGATGAGGATTCCTATTGGAGCGTAGAAAGCAGAAACTCGAATACCGGCGCGCTAGAGATTGTACGGTAGTTCACGTTGACCAAAACACACAAGAAAACACGTTTCGGAAAAAAAACATTTTCGACAAACACAGGTCAGAGGACCGCCGAGTTTGCTGAAAAACAGTAGGTAATTTGCTCTTGAATTTTTACAGAGGTCGTGTGAGAAAAAGACAGACATGGCAGATTCGGACGGGATTAAAATCACAAAGTACCTCTGTGAAACAGAAATTTCTCTAACGTCCTCCAGTAAAACTAGTCCCGTCCGAATAGTGCTTTAGAATTACGTCACTGGGAGCAACTTTTAGGCTTAAGAAGCTTTGTGAATACAGGCCCTGGTCATTCAGTACATTCAGGTCAACACCTGTTGCTGAGTCTAGACCTGACCAACTGAAGCAACCCCAAATCATAACACAGAGACTTGCACAGTGGAAGTCTGTGATCATGATGCATGATCGCTTCCCTGATGCAACCATCACCTTGAAATAGTCTCAGTCTGGACTCAGGACCTTTTTCCATTGTTCTAAAGCCTTTATGAACCCTAGCAAATGTTTTTTTTTTCCTTGAGTAGTCTCACTAACATGGTTTTCTTATGACCATGCAGCTATTTAGTCCCGATCCTGAGTGTGCCTGTCATATTGCATGTGTGTAAATGCTCTTAGTCTCACTGTTAAACATTGCCCTGATTTCTACTGTCAGTTTTCTACAATGCATCTTTACTAAGCATTTACGTGATACCCATTCATGATTTTAAAAATCTAAATTCGGACCACATTTCTTGCATGAGCTTCAAGGTTAATTTCCTTAATTGTTTTCAGCACTTAATGCAGAGCAACAATTTGACCTTCTGAAGTGGTGACAATTTTTTTTTAGCCAGGCAGTGTATGTACAGACTATATGAATAATTTTATTATGTTTTTTAATTTGTTAGAAAAAGTCTTACATTTGAACAAAGTCAAAGAGGAGCTGAAGTTTCAAATAGAGCAGAAGCAGAAACTTATTCAAGGGAGGAATGGTACCAGTCAACCTCAGGTAAGCTGTATTATTTATTGATTTATTTTTAACATTTTCAGTTAATATCATAGTAAAAATATGATGGAATATCTGCATAGGGGTATCGGACCCATTGCCGTTATATTCACAATTTGGACATTGTGAATAGTTGGGGAAAATGACAGCTTGCTGTAGTTCGTAAGATTTCCTCTGGGTTTTAACAATAAATTGTTTAATAATAATGTGTGTAATCCCTCATTTAAAATGTGCATCATCAACAATAATGAATAAAATACATATGTTATAAAAAGTAAATAATCTTACACAGTTGCCCATACACATCTTAGACGCGCTCTAACTGAGCTTTTTCAGACATGTGGCTGCCATGACGTCAGTGGATGGAAACCTGTGTTGGGCTTCTGTGTATTTTTGTTGATAATTATGTTCAAGGTGTATTTTGGAGCCAAAACTAACATAAATATTGCATGATTAACTCATTGCCTAGCGGATTACCTGATACTTTGTCAACACAGATAAGAGTTTCTAGCAGTTGAGAGCTTCTGTTCTGTTATTGATTATTACGTATTCCAAAGTGAAACAAGCGTGAAAATAGATGAAGAAGATGATAAGGATATTAATTTCGCAGAATATTGATTTGTTATCATAATGTGATTATGTCAGACGGTGTACACATGTTATTCCTCCTGGATTTGGTGGCGTTTGTTAGAGATAGCGATAGTTCATTTAGTGCTTCTGTTGCAAATGAGACTATATTGTGTGCTGTATGATTCATAAAATGATGTTCAGGTAACGTTAACTAATACTGACATTTCAAGCTTTCTAAAAAAAATGCCTAACTGTTCTGTGATTGAATCACAAAAAGCGCAAAATGGAAAGCTAACAATGCTGTATAGGATGTACAATCCCTTGTTCCATAAACCTAGTAGTGCCCTTGATCAGGTGTTAGAGATGTACTTAGGATTTAGCTTTGTGTTTGGAGCAACTGTAATTACTTTTGCTGTGAAACACAACATAGACAGATAAAAGGTGGTTTGGGAAGCAGTTACTATGGAGGCAATGTGTTGTTTAAGCTGACATATCATTATCAGATGTGTTTCTTGCTGAAACGTATGTGGGTTTTGGCATTTGCATCTGACAACTAAGAGCCCTTTTACAGCCCTGAAGGGGGTGGGACCATGGCGGACAGATATTATATCATGATGTGCAAAAGGTTAATAAAGCACAGATGATAAGTGTTTCTTAGAGGTTTTATTCAGGGAAATGTAAAACTATATTCACTTCTATTACATTCTGTATCCACTCCAAGTAAAACAAACAAACAAACACATTGTGCCCGTTTTTGTGTGTGTATTTCTAAAGAATTTCGAAACTGCAGTAAATATCCCAATATGAAACCACCTTTACCACACTTTAAAGAAGTGCACAAATGTGTTCCCATTTATGTTATTTAAAATGCACAGCGGTGGTACTGTATTGAGGTGCTTGTCTTTTTGCTGACTATATTACTAAAATATATCCATATATCACTTAAAGTAGGGTCCTCTTATTGTATCTATTTATTTAAGTCTAGTCTTTGAATCAATCAACAAAAAATGTGCTCTCTACTGTTCCTTGTGGCCCTTTAAAAACGTCCTACATCTCATATTACAAATTCGGTCAGGTTTTTTGCTGCTATGTCACTCGTACATTACTGCTGTCAGTGCTGTGCTTAAAGAGACGATGGTTTTCCCTATTTGCCAGAAAATATCGACATACACAGAGTAAAAATATTAATTATTATTATTAATATAATTAATCATATTAATTATGCAGATATAGTACCATTTTCTAAATTCTAGTACTATGGCACTTTTATTTAGTACAGTATACCTTGCACGTTAGTCTGTTCTAAAGACACATTCATCTCCTCAGCAAAATCAGAATAGTAACGCAGGGAACCACAACCTTTACCCATCTAAATTTGTGGTGGTAACATTTTTGGATGTTCTTTGTGATTTCCCTGCAATGTGATGTACTACAGGGTTCCTTCCAGACTCCTAATGTCAGCTGTGCTCCTGTTGTCCCCAAAGACGCTGCTTCCTTGAAATTTCCTAATGAACCAGATATATGTAGAAACTCTGCCATAAGGTAATTGTTTGTAACAACAATTTAAGTTTTTTTTTTTTTCATATTTTTTACTTTATTTTAAGATTGCTTTATATATTTCATCAGAAACAGCATAATTAACCATGAAGACATGGCACAGGGTGAGTTCCATTCTTTATTAATGTTTTTTGATGCCATTCTGTAATATCCATTACAAACTCAACAGTGTCTAGGGTTTACACTAAACTGTGTGAAAAACCTTCAGTAAGTAGCAGTTAAGAAATGAGAATGTCTGCAGTCATTTAAACTGGAAAGAAGCCTATGCTGTCTTAAATAACCACAAATAATTAAAAGCTGGTTCTGTATAGATTTCAGAAGTATATAATTAGCCAATTATTTCTCTACTTAAAAAATGTTACCATCCAAACCTCTCAACCACTCTTCACTCTACCTGTGTAAAATATTGAAATAAAACTTTATGTAAAAGTTTCTTTGTTGAAACTTGCAATAAAAGTTTGAGCATCTGAAATTCCTTTACTTACTTTTTTTTGTCTAACATTCAGGAACAGCTAGTGTTAAACAGAGGAGTTCAGAGCCATCAAAATCTTTTGCTATTTATGATGAGAATGTTTTGCCTGAAAAGCCAAATACAAGGTAGGTTCCCGGCTTATATTTCTGACAAATTACATTTTTAAAAAATCTTATTTTCATAGTTTTTTATTAAAAAAAAAAAACAAATAAATAAAATAAAAGAAATCCAATATTTTGTGTATTTGTAATCTATTTAAAATTTTCGTTTTCAGGTTTAACTTTAGTTTGCCTTTAAAATCATTGTTGAGTCATGTGAAATCCTTTTTTTTTTTTTTTTTTTTTTCCCAGATCATCCTCTGTAAACCTTAAATCTTTGAAGCTGCCCACATCCATTTTGAAATCCAGACAGCCTGCATCAGTGACTCCCAGTGATAAAGTAAATTTTTTTTCAGTTCACTTCTCAGCATTTGGTCTGATTTGTCTTGGGTTTCATTTGTCTTTTTGTGTATATAGTATTTCAGTTTTTGCCTCTGTTTTTTTTCTTTTTGTCATTAGGATGCCTCCCTTTCTCGCTCCGAGGAGGCTATCGTCAATGCTCACTCTAATAAGACACTCTGTCGAAGCCCAGAAGACACTTATGATTTTATTCATGCTGCTCAGCTAGCCTCAACACCATTCGGAGGACCGGGCAGACACAACTCCTCTGAAAGAGGCCAGATGGAAGAGAATGAAACTCTCAACAAAACTGGTTCTGTTACATTCAAAGAACCAAGCTCTGAGCCCAAAGCAGAGACAAAAAAGCTAAGGTACATTTTACAGTAATTATATCTTTTGTTTATAAATATGTGGGAAAGTTTGTGCTGAGTATTAGAATAATGATCAATGTGGGAATAAAATTTTTGTATGAATGGACATAAATTCACAAATCGAACACTGTAATTAAATTAGTAAAACTTCGAAATCATAAATGAACCTGGTATTTTAAACATGTCTTAAGCAAAAAGTATCACATTGAGGGTATTGATTCTTGTCTATGCCATAAGAGACCAATTATTTAAGATAAAATGCTAATTCACTCTGACCCAGGGATGTTTGGTGTCTGAGATTAGCTTGCTTTTGTTTTGCAGTGGGGATTTTCCACTAAGGCAGATAGAAAATAATGAAAGCTTCCAGCCTAAGTCATTACATGCTCACTTCAAGAGGCATGATTAGACAAAGTATTCTGCATATGAGTCAGAATTTAACTTTAATCACCTCAAACTTTGGACACCTATCTTGAGCTCTTGCTTGTGTAATGTCGTACCAAACTATGTCCAAGAAATAAAGCATGTTGTGATCACTTCCTAGTTCAAAGCAGTTCTTCAGCAACAGTCTGAACTATACTGTAGCATGTAGATGTCCAGCAGTCATTCCGCTACACTTTATGAAATGTGCTTCTTCAAACTATATTTATTTGCATACACAGCCCAATCCAGGAGATCAGTCATGAGTGGGGTCATATCTCCTTAGCTTCCACTTATCCTCTGGAGCCAGATTTACAAGGACTGCCTACAACTGATTCTGGAATTGCAGAGATCATTCAGCCTACCTCAGGAAATACAGTGTTTACTTCTGCAATGGGTGAGCCAGTACTCTGTGAAAAAGGGATGACTGTTTTTTACTGGAAAAAGTCTCAGTTCTATAGGTTCTTTATTGTTCCAACTGCAGGTGACCTCCATGTTTATTGGCAATTGTCTTTTATTAGTAGTATAGCTTTTATTCAAATATGTTATATTTATTATATACAGTAGACTATTACTGTTAATCACTACTAAAAAGGGCAGCATCTGTCATTCTGTAGGTGTCAGCTTCCATGGATTAGCTGTAGTCGTGATGGAATAAGGGATGCCTGAACACTCTTCTTTAAGTTTGGACTAATTATGAGAAAAATCTCACCAGCCCAGAAGGCCAATTTGATTACATAAGAAGGAACACGGGGCATAAACAACTAATTTGCTTGTAGTAGTGAATGTCACATTAACGTTATCAACTCGTTTTCAATGGTGTCCCTTCAAATCTCTCTTGTGCAGTGGGGATTGTAGGCTTGTTATTGTAGTATTATTCCATTAGGTGGCACTTACCCTTTGACTTCACCAGAGACTGAGCCAGTGAATCCATGCTGTCTGAAGATCAGAAAAGAACTACTAGATACTGTGGACCTGAGTTCTTTTGCTAACTTCAGGAGGAAGAGTGGATCTCTTCCAGAACCTGATGACCTGCATCTTGGTGCGCTGTAAAATATATATGACCATTAAGGTTTTTTTTATTTTTTTATATTAAATTGATTAAAAGTAACCTTTTAACTAAATATTATTGTTCCAGATGGTGAAACCTTGTTCTTCCTCAAAAGGATTGGAGATCGGGGAATATGCCTATATTTGTCAAATGGTGATAATGTGCTTGTTAAGGTAAGTCATGAGGGCAAGTTTTGACTGTAAATAATACAAGTGATTTTAATATATTTTGTATTTTAGTCATAATCTCGGTTTTGAGAGGGGAAATGAAATTGCTGCTGAGGTTGTTGTATATTTAACCAATTTGTAAAGTATGTCTTTAGGCATGTCTATATGTTTTGTTACTATTTGTAAAACAATTTGTTCCCATTTATGTCATTTAATCTACTATGACTTTTGCCACTCCCAGACAAATAGATAGGTCTTTACTTTTTAGGTCTTTAAGTACGAAAAAGTTTTGCATGTGGAATACCTTTGATGAAGATGCGTCTGTTGTATCATTTTGCATTGTGCAGGTTGATGAATCCACAGTACCTTGGGATTTTTATATTAACTCTCAACTAAGGGCAAGAATGAATGCTGATCTACAGCATTGTCATGCTCAAAGCACCTGTTACCTCTATGAAAATGGATCTTTAACATTATGGCAAGTTCCTCAAGGACAAACTATTCAAGTATGGATCACACTTTCCTTATTGTATATGATGGTATTGAATAAATGTTCTATTACTATGTTTTTTAAAAACAAACAAAAAATCTTTCTGTATAGGAGTTACTAGATAACCATGTGGATAAACGGGATGTTCTACTTTTGGCCATTCGGTTGTTGGAGATGGTGAAACTGATGCATTCATGTCGACTTGTTCATGGGTCTTTGCAACCTGAAACACTAATGGTGTGCCACAGGTACAAATCTAAATCTTTTATATAATCTGAAAGTGTTGGAGCATGTTTCTTGGCTGTTGTATGCCCCACAATAATGTCTGAAATAGAGGGGCTTATATTTAGCATAGAGCTGTATGTTCGGATATGCATTTGTCACTGTTGCAATTATACAACTGTGTGGCCGTTTGTGAAAACCTGTTAAACGTAATTGTTGCTAAATTCTGGAAAATGGCAAAAAAAATTATTTTGGTTTGAGCTTTCTCGTATACTTTGACATATGGATAGTGAAAATTGACATAAAACTCACCAGTTTATCAGATGGCAGCTATCAAAATATCTGCAGTTCCAAAGTCAAAATAAACTCCTCAAATGTGAAACCCTCCATTTTCTTTCTTTTACGAATAAGCAGAATTTAAAATGCTACAACATTTGCTATTAGTTCAGAACATGTACAGTAATACAGTACCAAACAATTTTTTTTGCATAGTGATTTATTTTCTACATTCTAGAACAATGAATTTGGCCATTTCAAAGTTATGACATACCACGTATGACATCATTAAGTAACAACATTTAGTTCAGCTTTTCTGGAACAGTTCTGGGAAGAGTAGTATTGTCATGTGCATTTGCAACATATACTTTGTGTCCTTTGTGGCCATCAAACACCATGATAAAACTGGCTCTCATGAAGTCCATCCCAGGAAAGCAAGAGACCCACCTCTGCCACAGAGGAGAAGTTCATTTAGAGATACCAGCCTCAAAAATCACCAATTAAGAACACCTCAGATTATAGCTGTTAAGAAAGGTTTACAGAGATTTCACACATTGCATATTTTGGATGCCATCAGCTTTGTTTTACAGTGTAGAAAGAAATAAAAACAGGGAAAGACCATGGAATTAGGAGGTTTGTCAATATGTTTACTGGTAATATATGTATGTTTCTCTTTTGCATGTATCTCCAATGTATATAGCGTGAAAATGTCCAAATATCATTATGCGCATGGTTTCCACAGGTTGCCACACATGTTGAATGGCTGTATAATAACTTAGTACATTAATATTCTTTTCTCTCTCTCTCTCTCTCTCTCTCTCTCTCTCTCTCTCTCTCTCTCTTTTTGGAATTGTGATCTACTGTGTATGGCTCCAGATTAGAAATTATATTAGAATATAGTTTTAATATTAAAATTAAATATTTATTTTACTTGATGAAAGTTTGATAGTAAAATATAAAAATTGATATAGAGTATACATTTTTTCCCCAGCTGTGAAGACAATGTTATCTCCCTGGATTTCTCAAATTCATTGGACTTGGAGCAGCAGAGTGATGTGAAGACAGTACAGTCTCTTCCCTCTGCACAGGTCTATATTGAACAGGGTTTATTGTTGCCCTCTGCATCTCCTTACCAGGTAATCTAGACATGTCTAGCTTTTCTAGACAACTATCTCTTCTTCAAGAAGAGGCACGTACTGAGGTACTTCTTGTTTTTATCATTTTAACAGGTGGACCTCTGTGGCATTGCACAAATAGTGCACTTGCTACTTTTTGGAAGAAACATGATGGTAATTAAGGATAAATCTTTCTGGACATTGGCAGATGACTCTGGACCTCTGGATTGGCAGAGGGCGTTTGACCTCAGGTCAGGGTGTATACATTTTGTTAATTAAAAAAACATTATAATTTCAGTTTTAATTCAGTATTTAAAAAAATATGATTACATTTTCCTTAATTTTGATTTATCAGTATTAATTATTTGTGTGCTTTGTGTTACACCCTTTTTGGTCTTTCTTTTTTAGCAACCTGCATGGTCCTTTGTGGCAAGATTTTTTCCACAACCTTTTGAATTCAGAGGACAACTCAACTGAGTTTATTTTGTCCAACCTTATCAACAACTTAAAGAACACTCTCTATGATGACTTGGAGTGTCCGTTTTCTCTGTAATTTATGCTGTCAGTCATTTGTCTGTGTTTTCTATGTGTTTATTACTACATCAAAATGTCATTAGCTGTTCCTTTCACCTAATTTCTTTTTTTAATGTTAATTCAAGTCATTAAATAAAGGATTTTTACATATTTTTAATTTTGATTGATTATCCTGTACGCCTGTTGTGATTCCATCCCTCATTAAACAGGTAAAATATTGCACAATTAAAATGACTATATTTGTTACTTTGTGATTATGGTAATGGAATATGTATATATTATAATTAACTTTATAATGAAAGATTGAACCAAAACGTCTCTTTAAACACTGCTTAGCCAAAAAAGGTTGAATACCTTTAGCTTTAAATATGGAGCACATTGGCATTGACATTGTTCTGACATACTTTTGCAAGTCACGTGTATTTCCATACAGTTGCATAATTTTTTTTTTCCACCACAGCCCAAAGAGTTAATATTTTGGGCTGATATCAGGACTTTGGTGGCTAATTCATGTGGGATTGAATGTGTGATATATGATTCCTTATGGCCTCAAAATCCACTCTTTCACAAAGTGAGCCCATGTGAAATCTGGAATATCCTGGATATGGCCCTTGGCATTCACTACAATCAGATACTCTGCTGAAGTATTTGCATTGCCACATAATTTTAATAAGCTTAGACCAATTGAAGCAATCCCACATCATAATACTCCCTTTGGAGTCTTATACTCCAATTTTGTCTTGCATTATGTGGGATTTTTCTTTCTTTCTTTTTTTTTTGTTTTGTTATTGTTTGTTTGTTTATTTATTTATTATTAATGGTGGCACAGCTGTATAGTCACAGCCCTGTAAGTAATTGTCATGTGCTCTACATGTGGAAATACTCTTGCTTTTACTATTAGCTGGATTTCTATTGTTGTTTATGATGTAACCATTACATAGGTTCACTTCTCCATTCATAGTCATTTGAGACTTTTTTCCGACATTTCTTCTAGAAAGTTACAACTCGCCACTATGCTTCCATGTTTTAATAATCCGTCAATAATTTCAGCATTTTTCTTTGTATTTTTCCTTGCTTGATGCAGAACAATAAGTTCGCCCCATATCTTCCAACATGGCTGTTTAAGAAATGAGCAAGCTGATTACGATCAATTAGGCGTGAAAGATTTGAAGAATTGTTGCGTGTTTAAACACATTAATTATTGCAGTAATTGGCCAGTTAGAAACTCTTAAGTATTTGCTTATTTAAATCCTTTTTTTTGGGGGGGGGGGGGGGGCACAGTGTGCACCATTCAGTATTATGCCGTTAAATCTGACCCGGATTTTACATTTTTATTAGAAGGAGATTGCATTTAAGTATTCTTTTTTTTTCCCCATCAAATGCACACTTATACGAGTGCTCTCTAAACCAGAGGGACCTACAACTTGCACAGTTTAAAGTTTTCCAATGAGCTTTCTTATTAGTACTAACTGATCAATTTGCATTAGGTTTTAGGAGAACATAATGTTGTCGAGTAATCGGTCTCCACCGTCATAAATAATAATCTTCCCCCTCTAAGCCTTTCATATAATGTGAGCCTTGAGGCAGTTGAGACTACAGGTGTTACATCTTTGTTTGCTGGGAGGAGTGACTCCTCATTTGCTTTTTAAATGACAGTGCAATGAAGCTTTTTTGCTCTAGTGTAGTCATTGAGCGAGTAGTCATTCCTCTTCATTCGGCTTCAAAGGTCTGGAAGGCCGGACGGATCTCAAGGGCCCTGTGGATAGAATGGTTCCTTAAGGATTTGGGTTCAGATCTGTAAGTGTCAGGTGTATTTATTTATGCTTTAAGACTGCAGAGAGAAAAAAAAGAATGCTCATCTTGTTTTAGGATGCAGATTTGGGAATTAGGATTTTTTTTTTTTTTTTTTTTTGTGGAACTTAAATGATTTCCGTGTTGTCTTCATGTTCTTTTATGTGAGGGAATAAACTTTGCTAGGCATCGAACACCAATACATTTCCTGGCTGTGTTAACTGTATCATGTGTGTACTTGTCTGTACACATAGTTAGCTTAACCCAAGTGCGACGTACCTCCAGGGTGTGGCAAAATATCCTGATATAAAATGTGTTACTGCTGGTTGTTTTAAGACTCAACAGATGAAAAGGAAAAAAAAAAGTGGATTCATGAGAAACGGAAGTCACTGCAAATCTAATATCTAATTCTGCTGGTGAACCTTTACCTCAGACATGCACCATGATATTTCATAGGATTAAAAGAATGCATTACATGACCTCCTTCAACATTATGCAGAGCTCGTCTCCTTTTAGACAGACACGCGCACAATGACCCCGTCCTTCCATTAAAATGGAAACAACCGCTAACAATGCGTCACAATTTCTGGTTTCTGTGTTGACTCCACTTCAGGCAATTACAGCTGGCCTCTTAGACATACGAGAGTTCAGTAATGGTGATGAATTAGACCTGGCAGGGGCCGCTGTAACCAGCCTCACACCTCCTCCACAAAAGAACGCACCCAACTCATCCCAACATGTGCTGGCCTGTGTGCTGCATGTTGACAGGAGCAGCTACCACAGTTGTGTGTGTGTGTGTGCATGTAAGACAGACAGTCTGTGAGGTATTGTGTAAATGTCTTTTGTCGAGTTATCTTGAAGCTCGTTTTTTCACATCTAGGCAGAAAGGTAAGGATTTTCCCCTTTTTTCGTCTCCTGGTTTTATTCAGGTTAAGAAGTTAGAAGTTTTAAGAGGGAAAGGATGGCCGAAAAACCTCTTGAACAAAAGCTAGTAAGACAAAAATCTTCAAGTGGGATGGTCATGTGACCTGAATTTAATGGGAAGAACAAGATGCGGGAAAGGTAGTGACTCAGCAGACGATCTTTTCTTCGTTTCTTTTTATGCTTTTCCACATTTTTTTTATTTAAAATGCCGGTTAGGACTGGTGAAAATTATTATAATTTTTTTTTGTTGCATTATATACTTTCATTTCTTTTGGGATAATGTCCGGAATATTCTGACTTACCAGGACGGGGAGGAGATATTTGCAGCATGTTCGCAGGTTGGTTAGATGGCATGTAGACCAAGAGTTTTAATTTGAATTGATCCACTTGAGTGCCTTTCCAGTTGAAAATTTACATACTGTAGGTGTCCTTTTGCGGGCTAATGGAAATCTAACCTTTAATGACAGCTCGTACTTAGTTGTTTCTATGGACTAATTTTTCTGACTGGACTTTTCATTTCATTGGACTCAACATTTCGATTTGGCGCATAACAATGTGCTCCAAGTTCAGGTATTTTTGACCTCGAACTGCTGTGGCTAGGTTTGCTCTAATGACCCGTGTTTTATCTCATAGTGACACTTTACACTACTGCTTGTTATTAGAATCATGGTTTTGGAACATATGAGACAAACTGGTTTTAAACTTTCGGCAGGAAGAATAAACATACATTCATTATTCCATTGATCTTTGGAGGTTCAGTTTTCATAGTCTACTTGCCATA
Source organism: Clarias fuscus (assembly GCA_030347435.1). Taxonomy (NCBI): domain Eukaryota; kingdom Metazoa; phylum Chordata; class Actinopteri; order Siluriformes; family Clariidae; genus Clarias; species Clarias fuscus. Next base: position 11,286,374 of record CM059229.1, on the reverse strand, counting down.
GTTAAATTAATTTTTGGTGTAAGGCCAGGCTGTGTCGCGTGTTTGTTTGTGTCTCGTGATGATTTTCGCATTACGGTAGATTCTGTGTTGAATTTTTGATTATTAAGATTATTAATTATTTGGATTGATGCAGTAAACGTTGTTTGGTTCTGTTGAGTGACACGTCTACTTAGCCACGCCCACCTCAAAGAAAAAAGAGCTGAATGTCTAGATGTAATCTAGCACATACTGTAACGGCTTGTAAGGTCATTTCTACTCAACATTTTGATTTGATTTATGGTGTAGATTTAACTTCAGGCAAATACCGAAGGACTGGCAAAGTTATTTTTCTGAGACCGGTCTCAGTGTATGTAACGTAAAGATATTACTGACAGAGTTCCGAATAATGCACTTTCTTTTATTTATATAGATAGTATATTTTTCATTAAAAGAATGGTTTTTATTTCGAATCGGTATTCGATGAACCCTCAATAATACCACTTGATCCTTTTCATGTAATGGCTAAAAGGTTGAAGACTGTACAGTAGCACAGGTGTCCTCAACCACTCCTTCATGCAGAACTTTTTAGGTTTCTACATTGTATTTTGTTCATGTTGAGAGCCCTAACCAATTCAAAACAGAGTTTTTTTTTTTTTCAGTAGGGTTTAAATCAGGAGAGAGAGAAAGAATGATCTGTAACTTGTTTGTGGATAATGTGAGGCTGAACCAGTTTGGCTGCTGAAGCATACTGTAGGTTCATCAGAAGTCATAACAGCCGCATGATTCAGTATATTACGTTTATCTTGAGTGCTCATTTTGGTTTGTTATACCAGCTCTATGGCAACAAGATATCCAACAGTTAAGTTATCCACTTATTCACTTATATCATTTATACCACATTATCCTGTATGGAGGGTCACAGGGGGCCTGGAACCTATCCCAGGAGGTTTAGGGCACAAAGTGGGGTACACCCAGGACAGGATGCCAATTCATCGCAGAACACGTACTCACACACTATGGGCAATTTGGGAATGTCAGTTAGCCTAATCTGTCTTTGTACTGTGGGAGGAAACCCACCAACACGTGGAGAACATGCAAACTTCATGCACACTGATCCCGAGGTGGGAATCGAAAAACAAAACGCCGCTTGTTAGCATAGACTAACTTGAAAGTGTTACGGTAATGTATATTTGTTTATTAAATAGATTCTTTGGGCCAGCTATTTGGCATACATTTTTTTCTGTTTAACAAATGCAACCTTTAAATAGAAGGAAAAGGCTTCTTATAAGTGAATGAATGATTGCAAATGCTTCCAGTTAAACTACAGTATGAGCTTATAATCTTACCCTGCGTGGTCTTGTGTATAAAATTCTGCACAGACACAACTGATCTGGCTTTTGGATTAAGAGGGAAAATTCCTGTCAATTAGTCAGTGTGTGAATGTGGCCTATGATGGACAGGCATCGTTGTTTGAGGTCTAATACTATCTCATGCCCAGTGTTTCCAGGATAAGCAATTCTGATGTAAGATGAATGCATCAGCTATCAGGCCAACAACACGTAAAAAGTCTGCTGAATGGATAGATGTAGAGCGGAGGGCTACTGATCTCTCAGTGCTCGGTTTGTGATCAAATTACTATTTGAAAATACATTTTTCACCCTTTTGCACCCAAGCATGTAGGTGAAGCCACAAAGTCTAATGAAAAAAACACAACCTCTTCTTTAAATTGAGAATGATTTAATATTGTAATCAATTCTCAAGTCTTTAGAATGAAATGACACAAATTGGGTAAAGAACGCATCATTTATAGTCATTAAAGCTGTCAGTCATTTCGAAAATGTGTTAAACCGAATCCGTTGTTTTCATCACGTCTCCGCTGAGAGGATTTGTGCGTACAGTATGTATCATACCGTCACATATCTCAAAAGCTGTGCTTGGCCATTGCGAAAATGCGAACAGCGCGAAAAATGAAGCAAACTTGCATGAGCTTATGAGCAGCGTGTTACATTATTAAATTCTGTTTGGCTAATCGTCGTTATATATAGTTTATAGATGATTTTTAGAGTTCTAATATTTAATTTTCACAACAAATATGACCTTTACACACAGCATTGTTATTTTAGAGGGCATGATGAGGGCATGGGATGCTGGTCTTACAGAGGGGATGGTTTTGTAACTTTTTTCCACAAGAGGGATGCCAACCAATCCCCCACCCCCCCAAGCCCTGAAAGTGCATGAGAGGGCATATCCCTTCATGTGCTTTTTTTTTTTTTTGCCTGACAAACTTGCTGGAATAAGCAATCTTTTGATTGTGGAAAGCTGCTTTGTGACAATGACAATTGTTAAAAGCGCAATACAAATAAAATTGAATTGAATTGAATAAGCGTCAATCCGGATTCATCAGATTACATAACCGTTTTCAATCTTTATGCTTCCTTACAAAATAAACCGTAGTCTTTGCTTAGCAGGAGGTTTTCTTATGACCAAGTGGTTTTCTTAGGCCACAACTGTTTAGTCCCTGTGGGTTCCTGCGAGTTCTCATCACATTGTATTTGTGGAACTGCTCTTATCTTCACTATTAAACATAGCTATATATAATTTATATAGATCTTAAAGATGCAAGTTTATTATTTATTTACTTATTTATTATTAATTTATTTTTTTTACAATGCAAAGTTTTTAAGTGATCTCCATTATTGATTCTCTTCCAGTCACAGTTTTCTGTAAAGCTGAAAGATGGTTCAGGGCTATGCTTCCAGGTTTTAATAATGTGTTTGACAGTTCTTAACTCAATTCCAGTAATTACAGCAATCCTTTCAGTTCTTTTCTTGCTTGATGCAGGATTATTATTGGACACTCCTGAAGTACATTATTATGTTCTTCACAACCACATTATACATCTTCTGACAAAGCCATTTAAGAACTGTGTAAGGTTGCTGCCAGCTGAAACGCATTACTGCAGGAATTGTACAATTAAAGTACAATTTAAATCCAAACTGCACCTTTTTTTTTTAGCACCAGGCAGGATATATCTGTTCATTCATTCCGTCAAATATTGCTGATTATGATAAAAATAAAAAAAAAAAGTTAAACAATGATGAGTAGACTAAGATTTCTACAAACTGTTCAACATGCTGCTATTTGATATTAACATATAGACATGCAGTCTTTGCTTATTCCATGCACTTTTGCCTTTTAGATGACTGGTTCAATTACAGCTAGAAAAGCATAATGGCCTAAAGATGTAAAAAGTGAAGAACTTGCATCATTAAATAACACCTGAGGCCAACAGGAACATAGAGGTAAGTCTTTATGGTATTGCTGTTTCATTTTCCTCCCTTAAAGCCTTAAATGTATATGGTCTCCATTAAAAATATTGAAATAGCAAGGCCAATTCTTTTGTTTCAGCTATATACAATATTTGGGCTTAAGATTGAAAAAGTAAATAGATTATAATTTCACCTTACATTTCCTAATATTAACATTTAACATCTCTGATTGAAATTTGCAAAGAAATATTAAGTTGAATGACAAAAGTTCTAAAACCAAAATCAACCTGAATGATGTAAAGACCAAAGTGGGACGAAAGAAATGATCTTCTTTTCACAGCTTACTGTGGAGATTAGAGAGAGAGAGAGAGATTAAATTTTTTCTTCATGTTGATGCTTGATGGAAAAATGAACTGAAGCTGTTGGCCTTGATTTTTGAATTGTGCTGCTACCATGTGATTGCCTGCCCAGATATAACTGCATGAATGTTGGAATGGTGGACAGGTGTTCTACAATTAGTGTAGGTATATTTATACTAGTCAGAAATGCCCTGAGATAAAAAAAAAAAAACAGTCCTGAATGATTTAGAGCAAATCATGTGTGAGATAGGGTGTAGAGTGTGTGGCATGAGTTGAGATGGAGTGCTCATCCACTACAGAGTAAACACACTTACTAGGGGAAATTTGGGAACACCAATGAACCTATTCTGCATGTCTTTGGTAACTGTGGATGGAAATTGGAGTACCCAGAGAAAACCTACCAAACTCCATACACACAGACCCCGAGGCAGGAATTGAACCCATTGTGTTAATGCTTGCGTCGAGTCTATGTGGATTTCAATGGGGTTCATACATACAGTACCAGTAGGTGCATTGTCCCCGAATAAATTGCCCCCAGGGAAACAATGAGTGTGAGTTTGATCCATTGTCATTGATTGTATTTCGACATTCAAGATTGTATTTCCACATCACACCCAGATCCAGCCATCCTTATTTGCTGATTTAGTACATGCGCCACACTATGGTACTGTAAATGATTGTGTCATGATACATACTTTGGTAAAATAGTACATGTTCTAGAATATGGTACATGGTTCTACCGCTATGTGCAGTAGTGTGATACTATGGAACTTTACCAGGATAATGTTATAGGCTACATAGTAATATTTATATAGTAACTATACTATATATACACACGTGGACAAAATTGTTGGTACCCTTCGGTCAATGAAAGAAAAACTCACAATGGTCACAGAAATAACTTTAATCTGACAAAAGTAATAATTAAAAAAAATTCTATGAATGTTAACCAATGAAAGTCAGACATTGCTTTTCAACCATGCTTCAACAGAATTATTTAAAAAAATAAACTCATGGAACAGGCCTGGACAAAAATGATGGTACCCCTAGAAAATACTGAAAATAATGTGACCAAAGGGACATGTTAATTCAAGGTGTGTCCACTAATTAGCATCACAGGTGTCTACAATCTTGTAATCAGTCAGTGGGCCTATATATAGGGCTGCAGGTAGTCACTGTGTTGTTTGGTGACATGGTATGTATCACACTCAACATGGACCAGAGGAAGCGAAGGAAAGAGTTGTCTCAGGAGATTCGAAAGAAAATTATAGACAAGCATGTTAAAGGTAAAGGCTATAAGACCATCTCCAAGCAGCTAGATGTTCCTGTGACTACAGTTGCACATATTATTCAGAAATTTAAGATCCATGGGACTGTAGCCAACCTCCCTGGACGTGGCCGCAGGAGGAAAATTGATGACAAATCAAAGAGACGGATATTAAGTAAGGGGTACCATCATTTTTGTCCAGGCCTGTTCCATGAACTTCAATGAGTTCATTTTTTTTTATAATTTCGTTGAAGCATGGTTGAAAAGCAATGTCTGACTTTCATTGGTTAACATTCATAGAATTCTTATTTATTATTACTTTTGTCAGATTAAAGTTATTTCTGTGACCATTGTGAGTTTTTCTTTCATTGACCGAAGGGTACCAACAATTTTGTCCACGTGTGTAGTAGGTAAACCAAAGTATAGCAGATATCGTGTATGGTATGTTTGTACAGGCTACAGATATAGTACAGGCAGTATCACATTATTTTCTTGCTGAACATTGGTAGACACTGTGGTCCCCAATAAGTACCACTGTATTCACCAAAGTAGTGTGTATTAAGCTTTGAAACAGGTAATTGGCACTGCAGAGGTTACTACATAAATATTACTATTATGGTACATAAACATGTATAATATTTTTGACAGGTGTTCTATAGTAAGGTACATGGTAGAACCTTTTACTGTAGTGTGGAACCTGTAGTATATCAGCAAATAAGTACTATGGTACAGTAGTATGAAAAATACCATAGTATTATGGTACCTATACCAAGGTCAAATTTGTTATGAGTACATTGCGTGTGTATGTATTGTAGGTTTGATAATGGGCCTTTCATAATTTTTATAGTGTAAGGTATGTTTTTTTTTTTTTTTTTAATTGTATTGTTATTATTACCATCCATAAACTAAATAATATAGATTCAACTATGAAAAGTTGACAAAACGTATGCTGTTTTATGTATTAGAAGTAACTCAGGTTTTCGTTCAGGCTTTTCTTCCTAATGCCTTTTATCTCAGATCCTGTGTAGTTTTATGGCCTGATCATCCTGCACTATTTGATGTTCACTTGTGAGTAAATATTGACTGGCCTACTTAAACACGGATATAGCCTGGAGATATTATTCCGTTATGGACACAGTATATCAACATGTTATGCTCTACTGTGAAATGTCTAAAGAATCCGTCATTACTTTAGATGAGGCGAGCACTATTTAAATAAGCTTTCCAACCTAAAGGATTGCTCAGTATGCATTGAACCACGATGCACATTGGTGTTGCATTCTCCCATCTTACTAACATAGAGTAGACTTTACAAAGTTACTCTAAAATTAATCAATGATTATAAACACAGGTTCATACATTCAATTCAACTTTTCAGGATCACATTGTAAATTTGCTTGACAAGGTCGGCTGTCTGCATTTATTTTGGGTTGGGATAAGAACGCTGCCAATAATTACAAGCGGTTGTAAGAAATCAGGAATGTGATCAGTCAGGAACTGACTGTAGCGTGCTCTCGTTGCAGGCAAGCGACTGATTTTACCAGTGGAAAAATTGAGGGCAGTGTCGATTTTTATTGTTACTCAAGGTCATGGTAGGCTTAACTCCATTAGTGGACCACGGTCTTGCTCAGTGTCAACAGCTGTGTAGCAAAGGGAAACTCTGAACAGGCGTCACGTGCTTTGTCTAACAAACCCAACCTAAATCATAACTTATTAATGCTGTTTATTTTATAGCCCACAGACTTCAGGTTCAGACGATAGCGTTTCTTTCTGGGTGTGTGTAATTTTCTCTCCACCTCCTTCATGAATTCAAGAACTGTATGTTCACCTAGGCTGCATTGTTTTACACTGAGATTTTTTTTCTTTTCTCTGACGTAGTAGTTGTAAGGTGTTGTCAGTGTCAAACTGGTGTGGGTTTTCAGTCTTGTTGTGTTTTTGCGAAGATGAAGGAAATGCAGCATAACAGACTTTACTTCTGTCTCCCCAAGGCTTTTAAAATGTTCCAAAGGAAAAAGAAGAAGAAGAGGAAGATAGAGATCTCGGCACCCAAGAACTTTGAGCACCGGGTGCACACGTCTTATGATGTTGCTCGGGGTTGTTTTGTAGGACTACCGCCACAATGGCAAAGCGTGATAGAAACACTAAAGAGACCCAAGCCTTTGGTGGATCCCTCCAGCATCACATATGTGCAGCGTAAACAGAAGGTACATCATTAGAAAAAGCTTTTTTTGTCATTAAGAAAGTGTGTGTAAAAAAAAGAAAAAAAAGCATCAATTTTCTGTTTGTTCAGAATGGTAATGTACAGTACTATATCTGCCAATGTCAAAGTACAACATTCTGCTTAATTTCATTTTTTTTTAAAGATTGTCATAGTAAACCTTCTAACCAATTCTATTCCATTTTATTCTATTCAATGAATATGACAATATACAGTATCTGTGTTTATCCAAATCACCCAATCACTGTATACTGTATGTACTAACTAACTATTATTATCTAAATGTTAATATGTAATTTAGGTTGTGCTAGTTTTATTAAAAAAAAAAAAACATTTCATTTATAGTACTTTATGAAACATTAAGGAAAAAGCACCCAGTGGTCGAGAGAAACTGTTAAGGCACAAGTGACTAACTTTAAATAAAAGCACTAGATTGACGAACCTGAAAGGCAAGTTTTCTTGCCTCGCTGATTAACTAGTGAAAATCTGGTCTAAACTCACACTGCACAAACATGGTGGCATGATTTGTGAAGAAAATATATAATGTTGTTTTGACACATGACACATTTTTTTTATTTCCTCTGGCCTCCAGGTGTTGTAATAGATACAAAGTTACAAAACGTGCTTTGTAAACTCATATTTCAATGATTACATTTTTAGGAGAAACAAGCTCGTGGAAAAGTTGCCGAAAATTAAGGCAGAAAAAAAAGAGCTATGCAAAACCTTCCCCCCTTGTGGGGTAGATTATTTTACTGCTACATGATAGTAAATTATAACAGTACTTGTAATATAGTATATACAGTAATCTGCTGAGTATTTTTTTTTTTAAGTGCACAGAGAATATATGGGAAGTTTGGATTATTTTAGTGACTCGGTTCTTTGAATCTCGTTCATCAAAATGGACAAATCTTTTTTTTTGTTGAGACATTTAGTTCATTTCGTTCTTTTGATCAAAAATAAACAGAATGAGCAGCTCTCCTCTCATATCTTCTGGTCTGAATCGTTCGTTCTTTTATCACCTGATTCAATGCAGTGCATTACACAGGCAACAGATTTGAACAGTTCTATTCATGAGTCTTCTAGTCCGAGTCCTTCGTTCTTTTGAATCTATTGCACTGCATAGCGTCTATGTGACAAAAAGAACGAATGATTCGACCAAAATACTCAAAGGTTAAACTCATTTCTGTTTCCTGTAGATAACCTACGGAGGTTTTGCCATGCTTTGCACTTGTGTGCCCAGTAGGAAATGAACGAATCACTCTCCGAGACTACTCGTTCTTCTAAATCACGTTAAAGACTCATTCAAAAAGAACGACTGACCGTTCATGACTGACTCATCACTAATATGCAGTTATATATGCTTCAGGCCATAAAGTACCCTTTATGATATTTGCAGTAGAACAATAAGTGACTATAACCCTATTTTTTGTCAATAAGACAGCTGTTAATAGCTTTCAATAACAACTTGATTCCGCTTTCGTAATTTAAACATAAAAGTATTTAAACATAAGTACACAAGCTTACATCACACACACAAGGGTAAAAACGAAACCAAAGAAATTTAATTTAACTCACTTTTCTCTGATGCAAAAACTTTGCCTTCTCTCACAGCTTCTGGATTCAGAAGAGGAAAGCTTAAAGTGTTTTTTGATCATGTACTTTCAACGGAGAGTAACTCTTCTACTGCAATGTTTTATGATCCTTTTTTAAATTTTAGTGTTTGAATGCATTTGAGTTCTAATGAGCATATACAGTAATTGTATCCTGCCACAAACAAAATGAACATTTGCACAATTCTTATTTGTATAAAAGGTTAAAGTCAAAAAGGCAGAATTACAATAAGTTATTTTAATCATGTCATAGAGTCAGTTTGAAGTCAATTGACTTCTTTCTTGCGTTCTTTCCTTTTCTTTTCTTCTTCTTCTTCCTCTTCTTTTATAACATAAGCCCTCTTCCAAAAGATTCCTCATCCTAAACAGCTTTATATGGTGACTACAGTACATACAAACAGACACAAGAAACAAAGTTCTTGTTGAACCTATGTATGTATAATCCTATATCTGTCTAGAAAATTGTGATTTAAAATTCAAACACCAGAATCTACTTTTTGCCTATTTTTGATGCACTGATCGATACTGCGAGTTTTAAATGATCAAGCATGTGGAATATGTAGTACAGGTAGGGGATTGTGTGTGCGCGCGTGTGTGCGCGCGCGTGTGTGTGCGTGCGTGTGTGCAGGATTCATGAAACAGGTTGCAGGTTGTTATTTGCATTAAAAGTATTTTTATGCAAGATGACAGCTAGGTGCAAAAATGATTTGTAGTAGTCATGATATGATTGGCCACTTACTGTACTTATTACCACTAACTATACAGATATTTTAAAAAAAATAAATTATTTGGCTAACATTTATTTATTTTAATCACTTTGCCTCCTTGTCATAAATTGTGTTTTTTATTTTTTTATTTTTATTTTTTTTGAGTATATCCGATGTCTATCTGTGAGTTTGGCAGATTCCAAATGGAAACCATGCATAAAACATAAATGTTTACATTTATATAAACCCCCTTTTCCTCAACTCTGATCAAATCAGAAGCAAGAATGGAAGATTAATAACTTAAATTTACAGTTAAGAACAACTGTACTTTTATTTTTTTACATAATACATAATTATGAGAAAGAAATACACATTTTCATAGCCTGTTGATTGAACTCGCAGCTTATGGAAGCTTCAGCTTGTTCAGAATAGAGCAGGCTATCTAAGGATACAACCAAAGTTACTCTGACTACCTGTTAATTCATGCTTTAACCATCTTATGGTATGCTATGTAAACCTGTAAATGGATTGGCTCTTTGGCATTTTGCATCTTATTGAAGTTTATCAAATTTTTGTAGTTCTGTATGCTAATTTTGGGTCCATTTTAATAACAGTGGCAATGAAAATAACCATCAATATACACTTATCAGACAGAACATTAGCACCACAGATCATGGGCACCCAAGACTCATTTATGCTTTTGGGGACCAAAGGCCTATCTGTCTGGTCTGATCCCACAGGAAAGCCGATGTAGCACAGATTGCTGAAAAACAAGCAATGGGGCTAAGCAGGCAAAGAGTTCAAGGTTGTGGATCTGAACTTTTGCTGCCTTCTCCAGTTTATAGTAGAATTAATAATAATATCAATAAAGATATTATTCATAACATTCTTTCCTTCTTTTTCACAGGAAATTGTGCGGGGCAGTTTTATAGGACATGGTGACTACATTGCATCAGCAATCGCTGAAATGACCAGGCTTTCTGTTACCAGCTCCAACTCACTCCGGAGGACGAGTCCATCGATTCGGAAAACGAGCAAAGTCCTTGGGAGGCCTTGGTGAGCTCATTGAGGGGGAAACATATCAATATCAGGAACTAAATGAGAATAGACAGAAAAATAGCCAGTCTGTAAAGGACTGGGTACAACAGGTCTATAATGAGAGCGGAGGTCCTCGACCAGGTGCCAAAAATAGTGACACTTTCCAACCTAATGGGCTGCCCCCAAGAGCCAGGTCTATAATTGAAGTCAGTTTGGCATCTACGGAGAAGCCACAGCTCATGCCGAGAGACATTTTAGGTTTAGCAGGAGTAAGTGAAGAAGGCAAATATGCTCACAGCGAGAGACCTTATGATCCTGGCATGGCTCAGAGAGTCAGTAAGACTAACCAAAGACCTATGTTCTGTCTCTACAATACTCCTACAACGAGTCAGGAGTCAAAGATCAAACCAAGGACGAATTCCATGCTGACACCCAGGAGGCCATATTCGACTTACAACTTGAAGGTACGATCGTACGTTGATGTCAAGTTTAAAGTAGCAGTAAGTAAATCAGAATGTTGAAATAAAAAAATCATTCACTTTATATAAGGATATTAGGTTATAGGATGTATAGGATTTTGAGGGCTATCACTTGTTTCGTTATAGACAAACTCAGGAGGTTCTCCAGCGATCTCGAAGCCCAATGGGACAAGCAGTCCGAAATCCACATACGATGCCCAGTCTCACCCACAGTCTTCCAGCAATACAACAGTCATATCTTCAATTAATGCCCCAGTCCCCTCTATACAGGACAGCCCTTCCCAGCCTCGGCCCTCACCTACAGGCTGCCCGGCCACTTGCATCCCCGGGGCTTGCTCTCCCACTTTAAGGACTGAGGAGCAATCGCCCATAATCTGTGAGCAGCCTGCGGTTACTCATGCACAGTTCAAGGCTGCTCTGCAGATGGTGGTGGACAAAGGGGATCCCCGCACCTATTTGGAGAACTTTGTGAAGATCGGTGAAGGCTCAACCGGAGTCGTCTGTATCGCACGGGAGAAACATAGTGGCAAACAGGTAGCAGTGAAGATGATGGATCTGAGGAGACAGCAAAGGAGAGAGCTCCTCTTTAATGAAGTATGTCATTGTTCCTCCCTCACTCTAATAAGAAAAATGTGACAAATCCTTCTTTATGCATGAATTAGCTTTTAATATTTTTGAATTATTATTATTTTTGTAGGTGGTGATCATGAGAGACTACAGGCACAAGAATGTGGTTGAGATGTACAAGAGTGCTCTAGTGGAGGAGGAACTTTGGGTCATAATGGAGTACTTGCAGGGTGGCGCTTTAACTAACATAGTATCTGAAACTAGGTGAGAGACAAATAAAATGATGGATTGTATTTTAAGAGCGTTGGGTCCACACAGGACCCTGAGGAAATGCCTGCTATACCATTATGCCTACTACTGTACTGTATATAGAAGCATGAATATTGTGATTCAGCCAAATCAGCAACACTGATGTCATAGCGTGCTTGTTTCTGGTTTATGTGCATACCTCAGTATCCACAGATCTAAAACCAACACTGGTGCATAAATTGACTGTTTTTGCATGCATAAAATTATTTACAGACAAACGTAGCGAATGCATTTAAAGAAATACAAGGAAATGTTCTCAATTTAGTATAATTGTGTCATTGAACCAATGACTGTGTCACTGCTATTCTTAGAACAGTCCATCAGATGAATAATATCTGATCAGCAGTGAAACAGAAACGCTACCGTCAGTAATTGCACCTGTGTGGGATGTGTAGCTCATAAAATATGCAGTGAGCACCACCAGTCGAGTAGCCGATATAAATAAAGTAGACTGGGTTTAATTGCTGGGTTTAAAAGGTGCAGCTTGGTGTAGAATACAAAAGAAAACCTGTTTATTTGTCCAGGACATTATTAATATATATTTTAGAACTGAATGTACTCTAGAATTAATCACATTTGTGCTCAGAGAAAATGATAGTATTTGTTCGTGGTATTGAAGGCTATGTAAAGTATTTTAAATATATACAGTAGTAATGCCTTATCGGTTCCATGGCTTGGTTCCTATTGGCTGTGCAAAGACTGCAATTCGAAGCCCTTGTTACTCAAACTGGACTAAGCAGAAAAACAAGATTATGTTAACAAGCGAGTACATACAGCTACTCACACCCATTCATCTTCACATTACTTTACACTCCCCTGAGGACAGTATCAGGGAGAAGTTTTGTATTTTATGGTGAAATTACGTTACCTGTCCTAGCTAATATACAGTATCTGTTGGTCACTGTTTGTGTGTTTGTGGGCGCACGTGCGTGCACTTGTACAATCAGGTTGACAGAGGAGCAGATAGCTACAGTGTGTGACGCTGTCCTACAGGCTCTAGCCTATCTCCATGCACAAGGAGTCATCCACCGAGACATCAAGAGTGACTCCATATTACTAACACTGGATGGGAGAGTAAGTGTAGCTTTAAATGGAAGTTGCTGTCAAATGTCTGTACATATCACCGTTCCTTTTCCACAAACAAGTTGCTGTCAAATGTCTATAATAATATAATGTCTATATAAGCAAAGGTGTATTCTTTTTTCCCCCCCCAAAGATAAAGCTATCAGACTTTGGATTCTGTGCTCAGATCAGCAAAGATATTCCAAAGAGGAAGTCCCTAGTTGGAACGCCATACTGGATGGCTCCAGAGGTCATCTCGAAAACCCCATATGGTACAGAGGTAAAGAAATTGTACTAACCAACTAGAGGGGCACATTTTCTGAAGAAACTGTGAGTGGTGCTTTGCCGTGACGTCATAGAGCTTCCCATGTCATAGATGTAGCTGCTGATGTTGGTCTCAATGTTAAGTCTATGGGACTTTTTTGGGGCGATTAATTGCCCCCTGCGGGGGCAATTAACCGCCCACCCCTTAGAAAAGTCATAGCACCCCATTCCCGACCAAGCCGCACGATTTGACACCTCATTCATGGGTCTACAACAAACGGTGCGGGACTAGTTACGCGCCAAACTTTCACAGGGAAGAAAAAAAAGAAAAATAATAATAAGCCTGTGAGATTATAATAGTAGTCCTTCGCTTCGCAAAGCACCACTAACACCACTAACTAGAGAGGTACATTTCCTGACGAAAATGTGAGTGGTGCTTGCCATGTCATAGATATAGCTGATGTCATAGCTGATGTTGGTCTCAATGTAAAGTCCATGGGGCTTTCTGAGGCGGTTAATTGCCCCCGCAGGGTTTCTGCACCCTGTAGAAAAGTCATAGCACCCCATTCCCGAACAAGCCCCACGATTTGACACCTCATTCATGGGCCTATCGCAAACGACAAACGGTGCGGGACTAGTTAAGGCGCCAAACCTTTGTACGGAAGAAGAATAAGAAAAATAATAAGCCTGTGAGATTATAATGGTAGTGCTCCACTTCGCAAGCACCACTAATTAGTGTTTTTTTTGTTGTTGTTGCAGAAAGGTAAAGTGATTCCTTCATCTGTGCTGTGTGTGTGTGTGTGTGTATATATATATATATATATATATATATATATATATATATATATATATATATATATATATATATATATATATATATATATATACACTGTAAATGTGTGTGTGTGTGTGTGTGTGTGTGTGTGTATATACACACACACACACACATATATGTGTGCCATATAATCTGTGGCAGGGGAGCATTTTAGCGCATAACACCGGTCTTCCGCGGTGAAATAGCGAATATATTTCTTCATCCGTAGTCTGATACTGAGTGCAGCTTGTGCCACCACTTTGGGCCGTACACGCACTTATCAATGTGTTGACCATCTCTTCATTTCTCACAATTGCAGCAACCAAGTTTCTCGCCGACTCACTCATCCTTCCTAAAGATGGCGCTGTGTTTCGGTGACGTCATGTTTCATTCAATATATTCAGACATTTCATTCAATATATATATAGAGTTTCAATCAATATATTCAGAATCCATTCAATATATATATATAGAGTTTCAATCAATATATTCAGAATCCATTCAATATTCTCACGTTTCAATCAATATATTTAGAGTTTTCATTAAGTTCTCTCATGAATATTTTCCTAAACGGCATGCCATAATATATATATATATATATATACATACACACACACACACACACGTGGACAAAATTGTTGGTACCCTTCGGTCAATGAAAGAAAAACTCATAATGGTCAAAGAAATAACTTTAATCTGACAAAGGTAATAATAAATAAGAATTCTATGAATGTTAACCAATCAAAGTCAGACATTGCTTTTCAACCATGCTTCAACAGGAATTATAAAAAAAAATTAAAACTCAAAAACTGAAAACTGAAATGATGGTACCCCTAACTTAATAGTTTGTTGCACAACCTTTTGAGGCAATCACTGCAATCAAACAATTCCTGCAACTGTCAATGAGACTTCTGCACCTCTCTGCAGGTATTTTGGCCCACTCCTCATGAGCAAGCTGCTCCAGTTGTTTCCGGTTTGAAGGGTGCCTTTTCCAGACGGCATGTTTCAGCTCCTTCCAAAGATGCTCAATAGGATTGAGGTCAGGGGCTCATAGAAGGCCACTTTAGAATAGTCCAATGTTTTCCTCTTAGCCATTCTTGGGTGTTTGTAGCTGTGTGTTTTGGGTCATTGTCCTGTTGCAAGACCCATGACCTGCGACTGAGACCCAGCTTTCTGACACTGGCCAGCACATTTCTCTCTAGAATCCCTTGATAGTCTTGAGATTTCATTGTACCCTGCACAGATTCAAGACACCCTGTGCCAGATGCAGCAAAGCAGCCCCAGAACATAACAGAGCCTCCTCCATATTTCACAGTAGGGACAGTGTTCTTTTCTTGATATGCTTCTGTGAACATAGAGCTGATTTGCATTGGCCAAAAAGTTTAATTTTTGTTTCATCTGTCCATAGGACATTCTCCCAGAAGCTTTGTGGCTTGTCAACATGTAGTTTGGCATATTCCAGTCTGGCTTTTTTATGATTTGTTTTCAACAATGGTGTCCTCCTTGGTCGTCTCCCATGTAGTCCACTTTGGCTCAAACAATGACAGATGGTGCGATCTGACACTGATGTTCCTTGAGCATGAAGTTCACCTTGGATCTCTTTAGAAGTCTTTCTGGGCTCTTTTGTTACCATTCGGATTATCCGTCTCTTTGATTTCTCATCAATTTTCCTCCTGCGGCCACGTCCAGGGAGGTTGGCTACAGTCCCATGGATCTAAAATTTCTGAATAATATGTGCAACTGTAGTCACAGGAACATCTAGCTGCTTGGAGATGGTCTTATAGCCTTTACCTTTAACATGCTTGTCTATAATTTTCTTTCGAATCTCCTGAGACAACTCTTTCCTTCGCTTCCTCTGGTCCATGTTGAGTGTGGTACACACCATGTCACCAAACAACACAGTGACTACCTGGAGCCCTATATATAGGCCCACTGACTGATTACAAGATTGTAGACACCTGTGATGCTAATTAGTGGACACACCTTGAATTAACATGCCCCTTTGGTCACATTATTTTTAGTATTTTCTAGGGGTACCATCATTTTTGTCCAGGCCTGTTCCATGAGTTTTTTTATAATTCCGTTGAAGCATGGTTGAAAAGCAATGTCTGACTTTCATTGGTTAACATTCATAGAATTTTTTTAAATTATTACTTTTGTCAGATTAAAGTTATTTATGTGACCATTGTGAGTTTTTCTTTCATTGACCGAAGGGTACCAACAATTTTGTCCATGTGTGTGTGTGTGTATGTGTATATATATATATATACACACACACACACACACACACACATATACAGTACTTGTCTGTATATACACATATATACACACACACACACACACACACACACACTCGTATATATACAGATTATCTTTCTGTGCTAATATATAGGAAACAACGTTTCTCTGTGATCTGGTCATGTTATCGGCACCATATCTGTCAGTGACTATTATTAAACCAGGGTCTGGAACCTATGTTTTGACACTGACAGCGCATACCCATCTCTTATCTTCTGAGTTATTTTCTACTCTCTTGGATGAAGTGCTGTGGTTTTAGGGTTGTGGACAGAGGGACTGGCTTATGGCATTTGCTAGAACCTCTCACCTTTTCACAGGAAAACACTCCTTGATGCATTTTTGTTTAAAAGCATTATTTTCCACAAGATGACGGAATAACGAACAAAATGACTTAAACATGTGTGTGTCGTGTGTGTGTAGGTGGATGTGTGGTCTCTGGGCATTATGGTGGTGGAGATGGTGGATGGAGAACCTCCATATTTCAGTGACACGCCAATAGCTGCTATGAAGAGACTGAGAGATGAAACAGCACCTTCTGTCAGAAATGCACAAAAGGCAAGAACATAACTTGTGATTTTCCTTCATTTACAATATTCACAATATATTGTAAATAAAAGTATAGTAGAATGGTCTCTTGACTAGAAATACAGGCTTCACAATACAAGCTGTTCACACTGAAAATAAATACGCAATATTTACATTCACTTACTAAACATTTAATAAAGTACATACTGTAATATATATGCTTAACACTCCACTTCACTCTTAATGGAAGCTATTGTCTCAGTGTTGTGATGAACCTTTTCCCAATCTTCGACAGATCTCGCCAGTGCTGAGGGACTTTTTGGAATCCATGTTGACAAAGGACCCTCTGGAGAGATCAAGTGCCACTGATCTGCTCAAGCACCCTTTCCTGCTGCAGAGTAGCTCCCCTCGGTGTCTAGTGCCTCTAGTGGAACAGTACCGGAAACGCATGTCTCGCTGCTGAGCAGCACAACAGCACTACATACAGTACATGAGAACAAAAAAGAACCAAATCAAACAAAAAACAACTATGAACATGCATTTAGTGAATGTGAACTCCTTCTGCTTGTCAGTGTCCTGGCCTCCATGGTCAGTATTTTCAAATGGAATGTGCGTGTGCGTGCGCGTGTGTGTGTGTGTGTGTGTGTGTGTGTAACATTTTCACTTTATTATTATTTTATTTTTTATTTTTTATTTTTTTTTACTTGCCAACTAGGGCCATGGAATTGGCTCATGGAAAATCAATAATAAGTTTAGCTGTAACACAAACCATCTGATCTGCACATTTAACTTGGCACAGGTTTTACACTAATGGCCTTTTACACTAATGGCCCACGCAGCCCTCTTATTTTTATCCAGGCTTGGGACTGGCACTAACGATGCCCTGCATCTAGGACCTGGGTTTGGAGAATCAAACCGGTAGCATGGCATGGCAGGTTTGAAAACAAGCCAAGCCAAGCCACTAATGCCCCTAATGTCTTACATGAGAATACCTGGTGTTCCTAATGACTTAATGTCTTGCATTAAAATACCTGGTGTTCTAACTAAAAATGTCATGTATTGGTACAAATCATTTTGAAACAATGAATACATAATTTACAATGCCCTAGTGATGGGTATATAAGTTCATCTGCTCATTGAAAGCATCTATTTTTTTGTATTAAAGCACTTAACAACACTATTGTTAATGCATAATTGTTAAATATATAAATCGTTTTAAATATTATGTACATTGAAATGGCAAGGAAATGTTCGGTTGAATTTCAAAGTTAAATGTATTCTACGTTATATATATTTTTTTATATCAGATTGAAAGAAATAATTCAGTGTTAATTCTACATCAATCCATGCTGAATCAGTATATGGTTCTTGTTAACAGTGTTAGTCTGGAGTCATCATTCCTTAAAGTGGTATATTATTAAAACATATGAAATGGTGGTCCTGCGCATGCATAAGTTAATTATTGATGGCAAACATGGCCTGGATATTTAGTGCAGAATATTTAGAAGGCCTCTTGGGAACTTTGTGAGATAATCCTGTATGTATGTTAATCATTAAATTATTCAACTTTGTAAAAGGGACAGCAATGAGCAATGGAGCATGGTATATCCTGTACAATTACATAGTTATGTTGAAATATTAGTAAAAAAAATGTTTTAATTTAAAATGTGATTCTTTACAGAAGATTTGAACTAAATCAATACTAAAGAAATAATGACAACTTATTGACAAGTTTGTACTATCTACTGTAAGTATATTATCAAATGCCAACTTGCTATCATAAAAGTACACGCTAAACTGCTAAAAAGCTGTTAGACATTTTTATTTATAATTATTCATGCATTTAAATCAGCACAGCATGTGAGAGTGCTTTAGTGTGAGATTTTCATGTTAGAGGAACTATGGAATAAGAAGTCATGGCTGACAGTTATACGCTATTTTGGGAGAGGTGCTCAGGCATGGGGTAGGACAGTCTGTACCATGATAGCTGTAAGGGGTGTCAGTGGAATCCATCAGAGGAACCTTTGATAAATTAAGTGGTTTCTGGCATGTCAAGATAAACAGTACACAAATATCTGGTTTAAACTGTACTAAAGTCCTGACTGTTTTTGTTATGGCCATCTAAATGCCCAACCAACATTTAGTATTTTATATATATATATATATATATATATATATATATATATATATATATATACATGCACACGATTGCTATAAACGTAATCAATTTACAAAAAATCAAGCTGTAAAAATAAAAATTCATAGATCTACCAATGGAGCTGACGACTGATTGACCAGATGAGACTATGGAAGAGTTGAGGGCTGTCCTAATAAGGACAGTATCACCTAAAGGTCTTTTTCTTGCCCCTCACACCACTTAAACCCTAGATAAACATGTCCTATTTTTCCCAATGCCTGCAGACATGTCCTTATTTGGTACTTGGTAATCATTTATAAGGAGAGTGCAGAACCAGCGTACTACAGTTCCTGATCTCGACCAAAGCTTTGAACGCTGTCCACCAATTCTCATAGCGTCTGTGAAAATCAAGAGCTCACAATGGGTGATGCTATTATGGCAGAATTTGGGAAAGCAGCTCCTTTCTTGAGGAAGTCGGATAAAGAACGACTTGAAGCTCAAACTAGACCTTTTGACATCAAAACTGAATGCTTTGTAGTGGATGACAAAGTGGAATTTGTCAAAGGACAAATCGTCAGCAAGGATGACGGAAAGGCAACTGTGAAGACAGAAGATGGAAGGACGGTAACTGTTAAGGAAACAGATGTTCATCCCCAGAACCCACCTAAATTCGATAAAATCGAAGATATGGCAATGTTCACCTTCCTGCATGAGCCTGCAGTGCTGTTTAACCTCAAAGAGCGCTATGCAGCATGGATGATTTATACCTACTCGGGACTGTTTTGTGTAACAGTCAACCCTTATAAATGGCTACCTGTGTATGATGCAGAAGTAGTTGCTGCCTACCGGGGTAAGAAAAGATCTGAAGCTCCTCCACATATCTTTTCAATCTCAGATAATGCTTATCAATACATGCTAACGGACAGGGAAAATCAGTCCATCCTCATCACTGGAGAATCTGGTGCTGGGAAGACTGTTAACACCAAAAGAGTAATCCAGTATTTTGCAAGTATTGCAGCTGCTGGTGGAGCAAGTGGAGGTAAGAAGGACTCTAACAAAGGCACGCTGGAAGATCAAATCATCCAGGCCAACCCTGCACTAGAGGCTTTTGGCAATGCCAAAACATTGAGAAACGACAATTCATCTCGCTTTGGAAAGTTCATTCGCATTCATTTCGGAACAAGTGGTAAACTTTCGTCCGCGGACATTGAAACATATCTGCTCGAAAAATCACGCGTGACCTTTCAGCTAAAGGCAGAAAGGAACTATCACATCTTTTACCAGATACTGACTAATGCAAAACCTGAACTGCTGGATATGCTGCTAATTACAAATAATCCATATGACTACTCTTACATCTCTCAAGGAGAAGTGACTGTTCCATCCATTAATGATAGCGAGGAGTTAATGGCCACTGACAATGCCTTTGATGTGCTTGGCTTCACCCCAGATGAAAAGATGGGAGTCTACAAACTCACAGGAGCAATCATGCATTATGGCAACATGAAATTCAAGCAAAAACAGCGTGAAGAACAAGCAGAACCAGATGGCACAGAAGCTGCTGACAAGTCAGCCTACCTAATGGGGCTGAACTCTGCTGATCTTCTAAAAGGACTCTGCCATCCAAGGGTTAAGGTAGGAAATGAATACGTCACAAAAGGTCAAGGTGTTGATCAAGTGTACTATTCAATTGGCGCTCTGGCAAAATCAGTGTATGAAAAGATGTTTAACTGGATGGTTGTGAGAATCAACCAGTCCTTAGACACAAAGCAGCATCGACAATATTTCATCGGGGTGCTGGATATAGCTGGATTTGAAATCTTTGATTTCAACACATTTGAGCAGCTCTGCATTAATTTCACAAATGAAAAACTGCAACAGTTTTTCAATCACCATATGTTTGTGTTAGAGCAAGAGGAGTACAAAAAGGAAGGAATAGACTGGGAGTTCATTGACTTTGGGATGGACTTGCAAGCCTGCATTGATTTGATCGAGAAGCCTCTTGGGATAATGTCTATCCTTGAAGAAGAATGCATGTTTCCAAAGGCCAGTGACCAGACATTCAAGGCAAAGCTTTATGATAATCATTTGGGCAAATCAAGCATGTTCCAGAAGCCACGTGCTATCAAAGGCAAGGCAGATGCGCACTTTGCACTGGTTCACTATGCTGGCACTGTTGATTACAACATTGGAGGCTGGCTTGTTAAGAACAAAGATCCACTGAATGAAACTGTGGTTGGACTGTATCAAAAATCATCTCTCAAGCTTCTAAGCCAACTCTTTTCCAGCTACGCAGGTGCAGCTGAATCGGGAGGCAAAGGGGGTAAAAAGAAAGGTTCATCCTTTCAGACTGTGTCTGCCCTGCACAGAGAAAATCTTAACAAACTGATGACCAATCTCAAAACTACTCATCCACATTTTGTTCGCTGTTTGATTCCCAATGAGAGCAAGACCCCTGGAATTATGGACAACTATCTTGTGATGCACCAGCTTCGCTGTAATGGTGTCCTGGAGGGAATCAGAATTTGCAGGAAAGGTTTTCCAAATAGGGTCCTCTACGGTGATTTCAAACAGAGGTACAGAATTTTGAATGCATCTGCTATCCCAGAAGGCCAGTTCATTGAAAACAAAAAGAGTGCTGAGAAGCTCCTGGGATCACTTGACATTGACCATACACAGTACAAGTTTGGTCACACAAAAGTTTTTTTCAAAGCTGGTCTGCTGGGTTTACTGGAAGAAATGAGAGATGGACAACTTGCCCGTATCATTACCAGAATACAAGCTAATGCTCGTGCTTTGTTAATGAGAGCAGAATATCTAAAACTAGTAGAACGCAGAGATGCACTAATGGTTATTCAGTGGAACCTTCGCTCCTTCCTAAGTGTGAAAAACTGGCCTTGGATGAAATTGTTCTTTAAAATAAAGCCTCTTCTGAAGAGTGCTGAGGCTGAAAAAGAGATGGCAAATATGAAAGATGAATTCAACAAAATAAAGGAGGCTCTTGATAAATCTGAAAGCCGAAGAAAAGAGTTAGAGGAGAAAATGGTCACACTTCTTCAAGAAAAGAATGATTTGCTTCTCCAGGTGCAGGCAGAACAAGATACGCTGACAGATGCTGAAGAGCGCTGTGAACAGCTGATTAAGAGCAAAATCCAACTTGAAGCAAAACTTAAAGAAATGACTGAGCGGATTGAAGATGAAGAAGAGATGAATGCTGAGCTCACAGCCAAAAAGCGTAAGCTGGAAGATGAATGCTCTGAGCTAAAGAAAGACATTGATGATCTTGAGCTAACTCTAGCCAAGGTTGAAAAAGAGAAACATGCTACTGAGAATAAAGTGAAGAACCTCACTGAGGAAATGGCCTCCCAAGATGAGATCATATTGAAGCTCACAAAAGAGAAAAAAGCTCTACAGGAGGCTCAGCAGCAAACATTAGATGACCTTCAGAGTGAAGAAGATAAAGCAAACACACTGACAAAAGCTAAAGCTAAGCTGGAGCAGCAGGTGGATGACCTTGAAGGGTCTCTAGAACAAGAAAAAAAGATTAGGATGGATCTTGAACGTGCAAAGAGAAAATTGGAGGGAGACCTCAAATTAGTTCAAGAGAATATAATGGATTTGGAGAATGATAAGCAACAGCAAGAGGAGAAACTGAAGAAGAAAGACTTTGAAATAAACCAACTGAATGCAAAGATTGAGGATGAGCAAATGGCAGGAGTGCAACTCCAAAAAAAATTTAAAGAAAATCAAACTCGTATAGAAGAGCTGGAGGAAGAGATAGAGGCAGAACGTGCAGCCCGAGCAAAGGTGGAAAAACAGCGAAGCGATCTCTCTCGCGAGTTAGAAGACATTAGTGAACGACTCGAGGAGGCAGGTGGAGCCACATCTGTCCAAGTGGAGCTAAACAAGAAAAGAGAAGCTGAGTTTCAGAAGTTACGCAGGGATCTCGAGGAATCTACCTTACAGCATGAAGCCACTTCTGCTGCTCTGAGAAAAAAACATGCTGATAGTGTGGCTGAACTCAGTGAACAACTTGACAATCTACAACGAGTAAAGCAAAAATTAGAGAAAGAAAAGACAGAGCTGAAGTTGGAAATGGATGATTTGGCCTCAAACATGGAGAGCATTGTGAAAGCCAAGGTTAATCTTGAAAAGACATCCCGTTCCTTGGAGGATCAGATGCATGAACATAAGTCCAAGGCTGAAGAGGCTCAAAGAGCTCTTCATGACTTCTCAACACAAAGAGCCAAGTTGCTAACTGAAAATGGGGAACTTGGAAGGCAACTGGAGGACAAAGAATGTCTGATCTCTCAACTCACAAGAGGAAAAAGTTCCTACTCCCAACAGTTAGATGACATGAGGAGGAAACTTGAAGAAGAAGTCAAAGCAAAAAATGCACTTGCTCATGCAGTGCAGTCTTCTCGTCATGACTGTGATTTGCTGCGAGAGCAGTTTGAGGAGGAGCAGGAGGCTAAAGCAGAGCTTCAGCGAGCTCTTTCCAAGGCAAATACTGAAGTTGCAACATGGAGAGCTAAGTATGAGACAGATGGAATTCAGAGAACAGAGGAATTGGAAGAGGCCAAGAAAAAACTTGTTCAAAGGCTCCAAGAGGCAGAAGAAGCAGTGGAAGCAGTTAACGCAAAGTGCTCCTCTCTTGAAAAAACTAAACACCGCCTGCAAAATGAGATAGAAGATCTTATGCTTGATCTTGAGCGCTCAAACGCTGCATCTGCTGCACTGGACAAGAAACAACGAACCTTCGATAAAGTCATAGCAGAGTGGAAGCAGAAGTATGAAGAGTCCCAGTGTGAGCTGGAAGCATCACAGAAGGAAGCACGAAACCTAAGTACTGAACTGTTCAAACTCAAAAATGCTTATGAAGAAGCTCTTGATCAACTTGAGACTATCAAAAGGGAGAACAAGAATCTGCAAGAAGAAATATCAGACCTAACAGATCAGCTTGGTGAAGGGGGTAAGAGTGTTCATGAGCTGGAGAAACTTCGGAAGCAACTAGAACAAGAGAAATCAGAGCTGCAATCTGCATTAGAGGAAGCTGAGGCCTCTGTAGAGCATGAGGAAAGCAAGATCCTTCGCGCCCAACTTGAGTTCAATCAGGTAAAGGCAGACATGGAAAGAAAGGTGGCAGAAAAGGATGAGGAGATGGAGCAGGCAAAGAGGAACTACCAGCGAATGGTGGAAAATTTACAAAGTTCTCTGGAGGCAGAAACAAGAAGCCGAAATGAAGCATTAAGAGTTAAGAAAAAGATGGAGGGAGACTTAAATGAGATGGAAATCCAGCTAAATCAAGCCAACAGACAAGCAGCCGATGCACAGAAACAACTGAAGATTGTCCAGTCATATTTGAAGGACACTCAGCTTCAATTGGATGATTCCGTTCATAGTAATGAAGATCTCAAAGAGAATGTTGCTCTGGTAGAACGGAGAAATAACCTCTTTCAAGCAGAGCTCGAAGAGCTAAGGGCGATGTTGGAGCAAACTGAGAGGGGGACGCAAGCTGGCTGAGCAGGAACTTATAGATGCCACAGAGAGGATGCAGCTACTGCATTCTCAAAACACTAGTCTGATCAACCAAAAGAAGAAGCATGAGGCTGATTTACTACAGCTACAGGGTGAGATGGAAGAGCTGGTACAAGAGAACAGAAACGCTGAGGAGAAGGCGAAAAAGGCAATAACTGATGCAGCTATGATGGCAGAGGAGCTAAAGAAAGAGCAAGACACCAGCGCTCATCTTGAGAGAATGAAGAAAAACATGGAGCAAACGATCAAAGACTTGCAGCACCGGCTCGACGAAGCCGAGCAAATAGCTATGAAGGGTGGAAAGAAACAGCTTCAGAAACTAGAAGCTCGCATCCGTGACCTTGAGAATGAATTGGAGGCAGAGCAAAAACGAGGCACGGAATCTATTAAAGGGGTTCGCAAGTATGAGCGCCGCATCAAGGAGCTCACCTACCAGACCGAAGAAGATCGCAAGAATATGGCAAGACTTCAAGATTTGGTTGACAAGCTACAGCTTAAAGTGAAGTCCTACAAGCGTTCAGCTGAAGAGGCAGAAGAGCAAGCCAATTCCAACTTGGCCAAGTTAAGGAAACTACAGCATGAGCTTGAAGAGGCAGAGGAGCGTGCAGATATTGCCGAATCCCAGGTGAACAAGCTACGTGCAAAAACTAGGGATGGTGTGCCTGGTAAAAAATCCCAGGATGAGTAGCAGCAAGCAAGATCCAACATACAGTATAAATATCGCTCAATGTATTGCTACCTGAGATTAGTTTAGACTACTCACTCACTCACTCACTCACTCATCTATACCGCTTAATCCTGTATTCAGGGTCACGGGGGGCCTGGAGCCTATCCCAGGAGACTTGGGGCACATGGCAGGGTACACCCTGGACAGGGTGCCAATCCATCACAGGGTACAGACACACACACATACACTCACTCATTCACACACTACGGACAATTTTGGGAACGCCAATTAGCCTAACCTACATGTCTTTGGACTGTGGGAGGAAACCGGAGTACCCGGAGGAAATCCACCAAGCACGGGGAGAACATGCAAACTCCATGCACACAGAGACGGGAATCGAGCCTGGCCGGGGATCGAACCCGGACCCTGGCGGTGCAAGGCGACAGTGCTAACCACTACACCCGTGCCGCCTAGTTTAGACTACATGATGTAAAATTATTCATGATTTTAAAAAGAAAAAAATGCTTTAAAATTCATGCTTTTCTGAAACTGAATGCATTTTACATTCACCCAACTTTTAATTATAATCAAGCAATGAACTATTGATCTTTTTTTCTCTTTACTTAATTGAAAAAATTTATGGAAATTTGCTATTCATGTCATAGAAATTCTACCAATTGTACTTCAGTAGTTTTATGGAAGTAAACATGAAATTGAGCCATTTCAGTGTCACTCTTATGATTATCTTTTGTGTTTTTTTTTTGGTCTTTTTTTGTTGATGAATCAGCATAAAGCGCATCTTCCCTCCTGAATGAAACCCTACACTATCAACTTCAACTTCTCTGCCATTCATAATGCTCAGCAAAAACGGTTTATATATATAAACATATATACAGTCTTATGCAAATGTTTATGCACCCCTTGATAAATAACAGATTTTGGTGATTTTTTTAATGAAAAAGATGTTAACACAGTCTCTCTTGGAAATGGAAAAAATGTACAATATTTTCAGCAAACAGTTACTTTTTATGTCATAAATTGAACAAAGATAAAAAATAAAAACATTATTATGGCACTGTGCAAAAAGTTTCGGTACCCTACATAATCAGTACTTAGTAACACCTCCTCTGGCAGATATCACAGCTTGCAAACACTTTTTATAGCCAGCTAAAAGTCTTTCAATTCTTGTACTTGGGATTTTCTCCCATTCTTCCTTGCAAAAGGCTTCTAGTTCTGTAATATTCTTTGGTCGTCTTGCATGCACAGCTCTTTTAAGATCTACCCACAAATTTTCAATGATGTTTAAATCAGGGGACTGTGATGGCCATTCCAAAACCTTCAGCTTGCGTCTCTTGAGGTATTCCATAGTGGATTTCGAGGTATGTTTAGGATCATTGTCATGTTGTAGAAGCCATCCCTCTTTCAGCTTCAGCTTTTTTACAGATGTTTGCTCCCAGAATTTGCTGGTATTTAGTGGAATCCATTCTTCCCTCCACCCGTGCAATGTTTCCTGATCCACTGGCTGCAAAAAAACCCCAAAGCGTGATAGATCCACCCACATGCTTAATAGTTGGCAAGATGTTATTTTCATGAAATTCTGCTCCTTTTTTTCTCCAAACATGGCTTTGCTGATTGTGGCCAAAGACTTCTATTTTAACTTCATCAGTCCACAGCACTTGTTTCCAAAACACATCAGGCTTCTGTAGATGTTCTGTTGCATACTTCTGACATTGGATTTTGTGATGGGGACGCAGGTAAGGTTTTCTTCTACCTGCTTCCATGAAGGTCTTGTGGAACGGTGCACCACCACTCCTGAGTCTGCTAAATCTTCCTCAGGTTTTTTGCAGTCAAATGGGGGTTTTGATTTGTCTTTCTGACCAACATACGAGCAGTTCTCTCCGAGAGTTTTCTTGGTCTTCCAGATTTCATCTTGACCTCCACAGTTCCCCTGAACTGCCATAATTACATTTCTCACTGTGGAAACAGCAAGCTGACAACTCTTTGCTATCTTCTTGTAATTGTGGGCATCAATAACGTTCATTTTCAGAGTCTTACACAGCTGCTTAGAGGAACCCATGGTTGTTGAGTGTCCACAAATGTGTGCACAAGGTTTGAAGAGTCAAAAGTTTTGAAATTGCCATTTACTAATGATAGCTGTTGCCATGCATCAGATCTAATGAGCTGATTAAGGTCTGAAACCTTGTAAAAAGAATCTGAGACTCTCAAACTCTTGGGTTGCCCAAGCTTTTGCACAGTGCCATAATAATGTTTTTATTTTTGTTCAATTTATATATATATATGACATGATATTAATCATATAAGCAACCTGGTTCTAATAACATCTACCAAAATCTCATTTTCTCATAGCAACATGTGCCAAAAAGTGGGTAATTTCATAAATATGTAAAATTAAATCTAAAATCAGCTGCAGATTTGACTCCTTATTTTCAAGATATATAATATATTCCTTAACCCAAAAATGAATCAGCACGAGTTCAAATTTACAGCTCAAGTTTTAATGAAATGCGACAATTGTACATAAAGTACAACATACAAGTAATGACAAAATGAATGACTTTGTTTACAATATACAGGTAATGACAAACTGAATGAGTTTGCACACCATAGCAGACGTACTGCAATAAATGGGTTTCTCAAGTACATTTTACGTACCAACATTGTCAACAGAATGTCCAAATTTGCCTTTAACAGTCTCTAATCTTACAAATCGAACTGACACACACATACAGCTCCAACAGGCTTTGGATAAGCTTTGTTATGTACATACAGTATAAGAAATAAAATCTTTTTGTACAATAGTTCTGAGGCATAAAACAGGCTTCAGTTAGACCAGACCCAACATTTTCTTCTTACACAAAGCATAACAATGTTGTATTGATTTAAAAGGGGGGAAAAAAAACAACAACAAAAAGAAACATGCTGTTACCACAGTAACCATGGTTATCTAACGTGATCAGAAGTCTCAAGTACAAATAATACAGACTATACAAAATACTGCATCCATTTTGAATGGTAAAGACAGTCTGTGAAATTTGTTACATGAAAAAGACATGAATTCTTAAATTTCCAGTTTCTTTAGAAATCCTGTTCTTTCACATGCATTAGATCACAGAACTTGATTCATGGTGAGATTGAAATTTTCTACAGCTTAATTACTTCAATATACTATAAGCTACCTGAAGTCTAAGAAACCAGCACAGGTAACTAATCTAACATTATTTTGCAATTATTATCAGTATTAACGATAAAAAAATAGCACTAGATTACTAGAGTAAATACAGTACATGGAATGTTGCTTTGGAAAAGTGACGAAATGTGTTAGCAATTTTACACTATGGAAATGAAAGACATTGCTATTTTTACAAGCCTATAGTCACAAGCCTAAGTGTTCTATAGTCACTTAAAAAAGTGTCTGCAGCTTTCACAACTAAGGACGTACCCTAAAGTGCACTATACCGTCTGTATTTCACATTTGTTTATGGACTACTTTACCTCAAAAAGTAGTTTTTGCACATTAAGTCATGACCATTTACGGTCATGAATTCAGTAACAGGATGTGATGGATTCCTTTCACTACAGCAGTTGCCCCTTTCTTGCTTTGTGCAATATCAGCATCAGCAGCAGTACTCATACTTACGCAGTGTAAAAAAGACAGTAGATCTAGACAGCAGTATTAAAAGTCAGATTCCTGCCGACTGGTATTTCGTAAAAGGAAGAAAACTATTTTAACAGCTACTTACAATCAAAATCTCTTCGTTACGAACCGTTCTACTTCACATCATAAAATAAAAAAATATATGCAAATGCATTCATTCTTTCTACAGACTTTCAGACTGGGTGGGATAATCCACCAACAGAGGGCAGACGCAGCTCAGCCTTAGCATAAACTCAAGACAGTTACATGCTGGTAGGCTGTGCTTGCTGCTGTAACGCAGCATGGTGCTGTGGGTCAGCTTCACAATCTGGCGGCGCTTCCTCTCGCCGTACATTCATGAGGAAGAGTGTTACGGTAGCGAAAGTAGCTGCATTGACAGGAAAAGCTCGGAGCAAAGTGGATGTCAGGCCTCTTGTAAACACACGCCAGCCCTCTTGCTTTAAGCTCTTGCGTGTACAATCCATAATGCCACTGTACTGGAACTTGCCTCCAACGCCGTCTGCCTGCAGTCGGGACTTAATCACATCCACTGGATATGTAGAAAGCCACGAGGCAATGCCTGACATACCACCAGCGAACATCAGCTTAGGGATCATGTACGAGTCATTAGGCTCACAGCCAAGTGTGCGTGTTAGTACATCATAGACCAGGAAGTACACACCGAAGGCCGGAGTCTCGCGGATGAAGGTGGTTACCATACCTCTGTTGACACCCCGCACGCCCTCCCGCTGGTATATCCGGACCAGGCAGTCTAACGAGTTTTTGTACATCTTACGAGTAGACTTCTTTTCACCAGTACCTTGCATCTGCATGCGTGTCTTTGCCAGTTCCATTGGACAGCAAATAACACACTGGATAGCTCCAGCGGCGGATCCTGCCAGAAACTGGTTTGTCGGAGTGTCTTTTTCCAGCAGACGCATTGTGTTGCCTTGCACACCGAATACGATGGCATTGATGAAAGTCAGGCCCATCATAGGGGAACCAATGCCTTTATACAGACCCAAAACCTGTAAGGAAAGAATAGCTGTTATGGCATAATATCGTCATTGATTACATTGCAAAGGTACAGTCCTAAGCTATTGTGATATAAAACTAGATACATTCGTATAAATAACACCCAGTTATACATTTCCTTTCAGCAAAATACAATCAGGTTCTGAATGACCAATAAAATGCTTTTGCCAATTTTAATTACGCAAACAAGAAAAAAAGGTACTGACTGATTCTTGCCGTATGATGGACTGGAAACAGTGAAAGGTTCCCCTGTACAGAGGCTTGTCGACATTTTGCACTTGAAGCCTGACCTTTGAAAAACAAAACACGGTGCTATAGAAGTGGTACAAAAAAAATTTTTTTTTTAAAGTGTGTTTAGCCTTAGGGCAAAAAGCCTTAGGGCAAAAAATATTTTCTTAAAGCATAGTAGTTACAATAATTACATTATTTTACATTAATTAAGTTAACCTTTTAATATAAGTTATTATAATAAAAAATAAGTATTTATACTGGGAAAAGTATCACTTTTCTTGTTTTTAACTTTAACACATATACATACATACATACTAACTGTAAAGACAGAAGCACCATTAAATTCAGTGCTCATTAAAAGCCTGAGGGAGAATTTCTTGCTGCTCACAAATGTTTGTTAATTCTGTATTATAATGCAGACAAAGATTTACGCATATGACGGTAAGCAATAACCAAAACCATGACCAATGCACTCACCTTTACAGTGTCAAAAGGATGTCCTACTAGAACCCCAGCAGCACCTGAATAGTAGAAACACATTTTGTTTAATCAGGCCTCTCTACATGAACATTGTAAAGAAAATGTTTGCCACTCGATGTGTGTGTTTTAAGTGTCTTGTACTGACAAATGTACATGGGGGAAGGTGTTTATTAATCTGTAAAGATTCAGTGTGGATACCTGTCTGTTTTACAGGATTAGCTCTGGATCAGCTAGGAAGTGACTATTCTGTGTACAGTACTTTCAAGGTTTGTTTATTAGTGAGTTAGTTGCGTACTGTTAAAATGATGAGCCTTAAAATATGTCGCAGCATTACTCTTTCCTTTCAACTGTTTAATCATTCACAATCCTAGTTACTCAACGAAATAAAGCACAAGACTATCTCTAAAAATCTCCACACTACTGAAGTTACAGTTCCGTGAAAAAGTGTTCGCCCCTTCCTGTTTATTTATCATCTTTTTTAAATATTTGTCACAATTATAAATGATTGAGATCATCAAACAAATTTTTGATGATCAAACAAATTTTTTATGAAATTACACAAAGATAACCAGAGTACAAAATGCTGTTTTAAATGATGATTTCACTTATTAAGAGAAAAAAGCTGTCCAACCCTTTGAAAAAGTAATTGCCCCCTAAACCTGATAACTGGTTGTGCAGCCCTTGGCAGCAACAACTGCAATCAAGGGGTCGCGATAACTGGTGATAATTTGTTTGATGATATCAATCATTTCAATATGACAGATATGTAAAAGAAAACATTGCTAATCCAAAAGACAAAAAACAGTTCTGCATACAAAGTACACTAGGACATAAAATAAAAAACACCATGCTCTATAAATGTTGTACGCTCTCCATATGAGTATCAGAGCTGGCCCTGTACCATGACTGAGCTAAAAATGTATTTCACTGCAAATGTAAGAAACAATGCCTGCCTGCCTGTTTATCCAAACCCCCAACTGACGGCAACTGTTTTGCTCAATGTTTCAGGAGCTTTTTATTGGTAAAATGCAAACTGCTTATCTTACGTTGCTTGTTGTTACACCAATAATCATATGTAATTCACAGCAACAGAAATGTACAAATATATCTTTAAGACATACTGTAACATCACACCTACTGTTTGTTCACATTATATCTGATACACATTGTAGACATAACTTTTCAAGAAAAGTCTTGGAAACAAAATATATTACTATCCTGGGAACAACATTATACGGTATGTTTCACTAGTATGGACGGGTCAGCGCAGTTTGTGAGTCCTGCACCTGTGTGGAGTATATTATTTAATTTTTTGTAGTCATCATAAGCAACCATACAGTTGGGAATATGATACCAAGAACCCCCAAAGTGCCTGAGCAGGATCTATGAATTATGTCCGAGGTTAGGGTTGGGTATCATACTATATGATATGATATATGATATGATAAATATATTGTCATTTGTTACTAAACTTTAATACCTAAGAGTAAATCTCATCAACATCAGCGAGCCAATAAGCATTCAGAACACTTAATACAACAGCCAGAGACGGGGCTCATATGTGCGCATCAACAACAAAAAAAACAAACAATTTCCAAGCAATCAAAAGCATAGCTCTGTTTTATCATCACTGATGATTTTCTTAGCGCGGGATATAAAACATACAAAGAGGAAATTGCTGCCGATACCAGCAACATGACAACTTAATGAAACACTAATTAATGAATGTGCATGGACTACAATGTATGAACAGAAAGTCATGCTGTGTTCAGCTGAAAGAAGAACAAACAATCCCCATCTTCCTCTTATCATCCAAGTTTGCCCAACTTTGCAAAATGTCAAAAATTCCACCCCTGGATTTAACCTCATCCAGTATTACTGAGGACGGCACTATGGCTGAGATTGTAGCACACATAGTTTAGCCAACAATAATTTAGCCAACTTGTATTATATATTTACTAAATTGAACTTTACTAAAATAGGTGTGGTGCCAGTAACTTAAACTAAGACCACCAAGTAACTTTAGATATTATTTGAGTGCAGCTTTGGCTTACGGCTAGAATCAGATAGCAAAAGATGAGAACTCAAGTCGTGGTTGAGGACGTCCCGCATACTACATGATCTGTTTCAGTAGTATGGACTAGTCAGTACAATCAGTCTGTGTGAGTCTTGCCAATGTGGGGTACAGCAGATTCTTTTGTTTTGCAATCATTAGGGACAGAATTGTACGCAGTTGGGAATATAGTGCCAAGGTGCCTCAGGAGTATCAATAAATTATACCCCTAGTAGGATGAGAATCACCAGGGAGCACCTGATACCATATTATTACCAATACTTTGGTTCTGATTAAATTTGTATTGCGATTCTGTAAGTACCACAATTTTATAAATAACCTGATTCAATATTACATTTTTTTTAAGTTTGTTACATTTCTAAACAAATTTAGCAAATAATTCACTCTTACCACACTGTGCTATGCTGTGCTGCCTATGAATGTGTGAATAGTTTAGAGCGCACAACCTGTAGGATTATCTTCACTGACTGAATCGCTGAGAATCTATCAAATGTTGAAAAATGTCTTGTCGTTTGTTGCTAAATTTCAATACTTAACAGGAATCTCATCAGCATCAGCATACCTTCAAGACACAAGGTCACACCCGTTGTTTGTTCACATTATACCTAATGCACATTGTAGACATAACTTTACAAGAAATTTTTGGTTCTTGGGTACAGAATATATTACTGTACTGCTTTGTATTACATCATCTCTTTCACTGGAATGGACTGGTCAGTACAATCGGTCTTTGTGAGTCTTGAGATCATTTTGTTTTGTAGTCATTGTCAGCAACTATGTACAGTATGTACTGTAGTTGGGAATATGGTACCAAGGTGCATCATCTGTTGCTAAATTCCAGTAATATCGTAAAACTCATCAGTATCAGCGAGAGAAACATTTTGCACGCCCAGAGACGGGGCGCATTTTGAGAGGCTTGACTACAATGTGTACCGTACAGAAGGCATAAAAATTCTATAGTGGTCAAAAGCATGACTTGCCAATACCAACAACACGACAACCTGAATAACTAAGGCTGGCCTAAGGTTATGAGCAGAAAGTCATGCGGTGTCCGATGGAAAGAAGAACAAACAACAGCCATCTTCCTCTAATCATTTGTAATCAAGTCCAACTAAGATTACAAAACTTTAAAATTTCCACAAGTGGGTTTTCCTTAATCCAGTGTTATTAGGGACGACTGTATGGCTGAGATTTAGCCATAACATTTAGCAAACAAAAATTCTGGCCAACATGTACCAGTTGTTTACTAAATTTAACAGTACTAAAATAGGTGTGGTGCCAGTAACCAAATAACTGTAGAGTACAGCTTTAGCTTCCGGCTAGAGACAGATGGCGAAATCAAATGATGAACTCAACTGGTGCTTAAGGAAGTACAGCAGTCATAAGATAAGACTACGTTTCCCAATTAGTTCCTGGCTTTTGTGCATTTAGTAATTGAAATTATGTCACCAGATAATGTCGATTTGTGATGAATGAGTTTTGTGATGTTGCAAAACTGCTTTCAGAGGTAAAATGCCAAGTTGCTGAAAATACAACTAAATATATGTAACGTAATGTGTAAAATTGAATTTTCGCTTGGTATTGGTACTTTTCAAGGACTGTTATCCAAGTCAAGGTACTGATTCAGATTATGACACTGAACATTTCTGAACGATAACCAGTCACAGCTCTAGTAGTCATGCCCTGATCTTAAATGACATGTTTTTGGTTAACGAGTTTCTGCGATTGCTTCAAACACTTTTTCAAGTAACTAATTTTTTCTTCCTTTCTTTGCTTCTTTCTTTCTTTAAACTTATCTAGCCGCCTACACATCTAAAGAAACAATCCCACAACTGTCACCAGTTATGTTTTGCTCACTGTTTCTTTGGAATTTTATTTGCAAAAGGCAAATTGCTTACACTTTGTGAACACCCTGGGCCCAAAGCTTGCCAAAAAATGTCTGCTATGCTGCTGTGAAAGTAATTATCCATGTTTCACAGCAACAGAAATGTAGAAATACATCTTTAAGACATGAATTTAATGTATACAGTGTGCATGTAGAGGTGACTGATGAGGCCTTTTGCAATGTCACACAAGGAAAACAAGGACTCAAAGACAGAGATAAAAAAAATGGTACATATATTTAATTACATGGGAATATGATAGCATTTCAGGCGCGTCAAACAGTTTCCTCTAATGGAATGCAGTCTGACAATTTTCTCTGGCAATTTCTCTGACAATTTGCATTCCTCCCTTTTAAAGTACGCCACCAAGTCTGCACAAGAACAATGGGATCCCACTCTTCGTAGCGTGCAGCGATCTTAGCTCGCTCCTGAGCGGTCAAGAGGCCAGCTGCGTTTGTTTACATCGCATGTGTTTATGGTACTATCGATGTGGGAAATCTGAAATCCTATTTGCTATCGTCTTTTTTTGTCACGACTCCAGTGATACTACATAGTACAGTATTGCACCATAGTGCTGTGTTCCTGTAATGTTAAAAATCAAAAATTGCACACTGATCAGGACTATTATTGAGTCTTAACAATAACAAACTTTCCATTACAGTTTTAAAAACCTGTTAAAGCCTGCAGAAGTGTGGCCTGTATTTCTGTGCGAGTTACACAAGAATGATTATATTAAGTCTACACCATATTCAGGATGTAATCCACATTCATTATTGGGTCATACATTTTGCATGCATTTTTATGTCACACTTACTGATGTGCACACTTTACTCTTGTACACTACCCAGGCCATTTGTGTCTCTCTAAGATGCAGCTCAGCTTTAGTAATTCTGCCTCTGCAACAGCTAGCATGTGTGCCGGGTGCAGGTTTAGCGATCTTTTAAAATATGCACAACAGCTCTTTAATGATTGATACATCATGAAATAGTCTAGAACTCTCACACGGTTAATTATACTGTGAAATACTGTTAGGCATTTGATCAGCTGTGTCAAGTGGAAAACACTGTTTTAGTTTTGCTAAGGCAGCTTTAATATCAGCCTGCATGCAGTCACTGCTGTTGAGCTACACTCCTGCATTATGGCAGACTATCAACGCTCTACGCCAGAGTAGATTCATTATTCAGCACTTTGTCCACCACTGTTAAGGCGATCGCGCTTCCTGTTCCTCGGGGTTTATGCGCAACCCTGTTCCCGATGCAACAGCACAGTGACGGAGCCTACTTTTTGTTGCTAGGGCTGCCACAGACATGGCAGCTGTGCATATTACTTTCTGCTATCCCCATGCAGTGCCAAAAGAAAGGTAATTGTTAGTCAGCAGTATTTCCATAGCCTGCTTGATTAAGCATGATGCTAATGGCATAATGATGAAGTTAGGGCAAGGCTCAACCAGTTTCCCTGAATGGAATTCAGTCTGACAATTTGTTTATGTCTCCGGATGTAGTGTTGCATTGATTTGTGATTTCTGAAGATGTCTGCTTCACAAACAATCTGGGCAGTAATCATTGTCCATCATCCAAAGTCATCCCAACATCAACAATTTACAAGAAGTTATTAATTTATAAAAAAAATTTAATCAGTTACTCTGTTCCTACACTGCCCATGCTATTACAAGTCAAGACAAGCAATATGGCATGTATGTGTTTTAAGGGCGAGAAAAGTACCAAGTCTCAATGGGATTCAATGGGATTTAACATGTTAGCACTTTGAAATACCAGAAAGCTGAAATCCTCCCACAGACTAGACCTTAAACCTAACTGGGGAATCCCCCAGTTCTTGCTTGCGACTGACATAAGCCATTTCACAATATAGTATGCAAAGACACTAGTGTATTAACATATTGGCTGGTAAAAAAAAAAAAAAAAAAGCTTGCTAAAAAAAAAGTCTGTTATTTAAACCACCATTCCACCTGACTGGACATTAAGAGGAAATTACTTTTTCACTGGAGGAAGTGAGACTTAATTAAGTTTACTTTTTTCCATACATATTACCAAAAAAAAAAAATATTGCCCATCATCCTCTCTGAAGCTCAAGCTCAAGGTGTTTTTGTTAATTTCTAGGGAAAAACCACAGATGTATGCAGGCCTTGGGGTGTTTTGCAAATTGCATTTTTACAGAATTTCCACAGACAGGTTTTTCTTCAACAGCTATAATCTATTATTCTGTCTCATTCTCTCCACCGCTTATCCTGTAAAGGGTTGCACATCACCCCGGGTGATGTGCCAAGCCATCTCAGGGCACACAAGCACTCCCACACTCACTCACACAATTTGAGGAAAAATTTACTCATCACTAAATTTGCTTAGCATGTCTTTGGACTGTGCGAGGAAAACGAAGTTCCCGGCGGAAACCTACTAAGCACTGGGAGAGAACTCTACGCACAGGGAATCGAGGTGGGAATCGAACCCTCGACCCTGTAGGCTGCAATGCTAACCACCGTGCCGCCATGTGTTATTCTGTATAAGAAAATTAAACAAGTTTCAGGTCACTTTAATCTTGTGATTTATATGTACCTGGTATAAATGACCATTAACTGTTCTCACATCCTCAAACTATTTGTGAGACCGTGCTGAATTGAAATTCCTGAGGGTTCTTGGTCAGATGCCTAATGCCTACTGTCAGATGCCTTAATCTCCAATATATTGGCCACATATTAGCCACAAAGTTTTACAATGTCAAATTTTACTAGGTCAAACTCATGCCCATCTGTTAGACTTGGAGTACCTCAGCACCTCGTGATATGCTACTATATGAATTGTCAAAAACTAGAATTTTGTCAAGCCTTGCTACGCTTTTTGGGCATGGCAACCAATTTTCAGTAGTTTCAGAGTTTTTCATTCATGCTACATTCATGCTACATGCTACCTGTTACCAGTGACCTATTTTAGATACTCTCTCATCTTTCTTAATAACATTTAAATGTAGATGGTGCAAAAGTTTCATGTCATCTATTTCACTATAGCTAGTGATAAATAAGCATTTAGCTACCTCAAATCATTTCATTCTCTCTAGTAAAGTGGACTTTGTTGCTACATGCTAATTCAAAATACTGTATAGCCTCGCAGACTAGTTAACACTGTACTGGCTGGGAAACTTGCCATTATCTGTTTGATGTCGCCATGTAAATGTGAAGACGAAAGTGCTATTCGTAGCATTCCAAAGAAGGACCATCGTGGTTTTGTTATAATGATTTTATAAATATCCCGACTAAATTTTTTTTGGGTTTTGTTTTAATAACTGCAATACATATTGAACTGACACCTCGGTACAGTATTGTGATAATCGTATAAGGTGTTCCCTGGTGATACCCATCCCTATATTTCAGAAAGATTCATAAGTAAATATTTGTAAATAATGGATAAATTCTGGATGTAAATCTGTATAGTTTTGGACTCTTCAATCCATTATGCAGAGGCACAAACCAACTATAAACTGATGAACTATATATAACTATAACTCTATAATCCACCTACAAATAACTTTCAACCACATAATTTTTTTTCCCCCCAAGGTCTGTGTTTTTCTGAGCTGCAGCAAGTCATCCTGAACACTGGGTGAGAAAAAATACTAAAATAATTACCTAAATAACTAACTGTATCAGAACAGTTATACATATATATATATTGGGAAAATTGGGCGGTTTTGCAAAAATCAAATCTCCTTTTCTTATAGAATGATGTGGGTGTAACTTGGGAGTACTATCTTACAATCATATTAATATTACATTATTATTATTGTTGTTATGTCAAAGGTAATTTCAAAAGCTGCACCTTGCTCATATATATATATATATATATATATATATATATATAGATATAGATATATATAGATATATATAGATAGATAGATAGATAGATAGATAGATAGATAGATAGATATAGGGGTAAAGTTTATCTGGTCAGAAACACTGGTGAGCTGGTGAGCTCAGTGGTGAGCGCGCGCTAATGTGATGTGAAATGACTGTTGAAGGAAGTGAGGTTAATGTATGGCGCGAGCTAACCCGCTGCACACCTACCTCCCAAACAGCCTGCAACGAAGTCCATCATTCTTCTCCAAAACAGTCTTCACACTCTGGCAGTCGGAGCGTCTTTAATTTCTTAAAGTATATATATTAAAAAAAAAAAAACTTAATTAACCAGCTAGCAGTAATTACACTGGGGCAGAAACTAGCTGTTGGCTATCCTCGCTAAGGATCCTTCCAGCGGTGCAAGATTTCTCTCTTAGTCCTCAGAATCTAAATTCAGCTATTCCCCCCAAAAACATGTACTATGAAATGATGAAAACCTCAAACAAACTGTACGGCGGACTCTCTCCCTCTCTCTCCCCTGTCGTGTTATAGTGGAAAAATCCACCCCAGCCTCCCCCTGCCTGTCGGATTGACTTCGATTTCAGCCAAGCTGTCAGAGCGGGAGGTGTGTGCTGACGTCACAGAGGATAAAATCTCCACGGCCAATCGGGGCGTCCCTACGTAACCCCCCCCCCCCCCCCCTGGACACGCCCCCTATCGCGTGCTCCTGCTTCTCGGCAAGCTCTTCATTGAAATGACTTTCCAGTGTTGCGTCAGTCTCAAGGGTGTGTCCCAAATCGACCCAAAGTGTATAGTTGTCTCATTCTTCAATACAACTCCTAATGCACTGCGGTGTTTCTTCAGGACCATAGTAATAACACATAGCAGTACGGTAATAAAGTACACAGAAATACACGACAGTGTGAAACACGTGCTACATGAACAATGAATAGGCAATTCCCAGAGCAGTGCATGCTAACAGTGCACGACAAAAGTTATGTTGCATTGAAGAAACGTTTTTTATTTTTATTTTTAATATTATTATTTATTTACTTATTTTACTGTGGAGAAAAGTAGAATCACACATCTTTAGATGCCATGAATTTAAAACGATGCTCAGTGATTCACTCAATCACTCACTGTCTATCTCACTGTATCTTGTATCACTGAGCCTATCCCAGGAGACTCATGGAATGAGGCGGGGTACATCCTGGTCAGGATGGCAATATATCACAGACTCACACGCATAGGGGCAAAGCCTTAGTAGGTCATGAATTCAAAACAATGCTCAGTGAAAGGGATTACTGAAACACCATCATACAAGGGGGGGGGGAAAAACTTTCTTTCTTTTCATACTGAAAAAAAACTTTTTCTTTCTTTCTTTCTTTCTTTCTTTCTTTTTATATAGTGTCCTTACTCATCTTCCAAACTTTTTGCTGATACCTGACTGCGTAGTTTAATTTTGTTTCACCTATTACTAGGTTTGGATAAAAATCATCAACTAAATAAGATGAAAGTAAAATGTAATTACTATTTTATCACAGTACAAAGTGCAGTTGTGCAGCAGTGGTGCAGGTTATGAAGGATTCATCCTGATAAAAATGTATGGTTTCACAGAAAATTCACAAAAAATTGTACAAAGAATATAAAACAACAATTTTATCCTGTATGTCACGTACTGTATGGTACATTTTTTGCATGGTCAAATTGTTACATTTGTAATTTAAGGGTGATTATTTGCTTTTTTAACCTATTTAAGCAATAATAATTATATATTGGTGAATAATGTAATGGAAATATCACATTTTAATTATGTATTAATTTGTAATTGTGCCATGTAGACTATAGAAGCTTTAAACTTGTTTGCCGAAGCTTAGAAACACAAGGCCGAGAATAGTACCTAAACAACCTGATTGTAATTGTCCCTGAATAAATGATAAGGTATGGACATCTGGTCTGGGTCAGATAAAGAGTTGTGAGTTTGAATGTAGGAACTTCATGTACGGGGCGGTGATTATGTTAGCAGAGAATTGTGTATAAAATGGGACAGCTGAGAGAAAGAGATCACCTTTCTCCATGCTGCAATTGTTTGCTGTGTGAGACTGGTCCTTCTGCAGCAGGGGCGGATCTACCGGCGTGGAAAGCGGTGGCAATTGCCACCCTAAGAAAAAGCGTTGCCACCCCATTTGCCACCCCAGCACTAGTGTCCTAGTGTTCTAAAAATAAAATAGCTTTTTTATTTATCTGACGTTCCAATCCAGATATCAGGTTCAAGTCAATCACACATCAGCCTTTATTTCATTTTTATAGGACAATGTAAAAATCTGCACCCTAGTGTTTACATCGAATAAGAATAGCGTTCCTTGAATCCACAAAAACTAGTGTTTAGTGTTGCCACCCCTCATAATTTTAATGCCATCCCCTTGCCCCCCCCATGAATAATTTTCTAGAGCCGCCCCTGTTTTGCAGAAGTATAAAATAAAACCTTTGTGACTTTGCTCTTACCCAGTGTATGAATTGCTTGTCTTTATAATATTTACAGAATTTCCACCACAATAATTATACAACAATTATATTATACATTGTACAATAATTATACATTGTTGTATAATTATAGAACAAGGCATGTTACTGGAACCCAATAAGTCACACAACAAAGTTTCATCATCATGGCCCTTTCCATTCCAATGACCACGGGAAAAATAAGTTCCCTCAACATCTTATTTTTCAAATATTGTCAGCATGGCTTGACGTAATCCATTAATAAACAACAGTGGTTAGCGTCCAGCAAAACCTCACGCCATGCCACCTGTTTATGTGTACTAGCTTGGTTGACCTGATTTCACTAGGATGTTGTGGTTGCATTTAGACACCTTCAGGTCCTTCAGTGTTCATCAGGACTTCAACATAGATTCCAGGATACTGAGATAAGTTTTATATAAACTTTTCAACCTAAGGTTATGAAAAAAAGGTAGAATTATTCCCATTAAAATAAATGCTTCCAGCCTTAAGATGAACTCTGTGGTGTACTTAATAAAAGAAGTGGGGAATTCTAAAGTAATTCAATGTATATAATTACTGAATAACAGAAATTCATGGAAGACTTTCGTCACATTATTACTACTAGTATTTACTCCTCCACAATGAATTGCTCAAGCTGTCACAAGATGGGTAGAAATGTTTAGTTGGGTTAAAAGTCCTACTGTATCTGGGCCATGTAGAAATTTTCTGCACAGAGATGCATGCAGCATGCAGATTACTTTTCTAACATGTTTCTTAGTTCATCTTCCTGTCATTGCCACTTCCTCTACATAAAAGCATGCTCATAAATCTGTGGTCAAGATGGTGTCTACCCGTAGTAAAAGTGTTCGATTTTCACCAAAATGCTAGTTCACTTTCAAGGTACTCTGTAGTCTCATCATGTCTTTCTACTTTTTATCTGTAGTGTTTTTTGTTGTTGTTTTTTTTGCATTTTGTAAGAGTTGCATGTCTTTTATTTTTCCTACAATTTATTGCATGAATAGAATCTTCCATAATTATTTGAATAGGGTTCCAATTTATCTTTCTATCATACAACTTCCTCTAAATACAAAATTAGGAATAGGTTATATATATACTTTTCTCTCCAAACTTAAGAAAAGTGTTTAAATTAATTAAATCAAATTACTTTGATCTGCTTAATAAATTTTATTTGATGCACTCTCACTCCCTCACTCACTCACTCATTGTCTATCCCAGGTCTTCACTTATTTAGTTTATTGATTACTAAGGTATCTTCCTGTGTCTGCTACTAAGTCTACTAGTAGAATCCACCTCCCCAAATCTATTTTGGTCTAGCTGCCTAGACTCACCTCACTACTGTATTCACTCAATTCACTTCCGGTAACTTGCCCACATTAGATTTAACCTCTTGAGACCTGAATATATTTATTTACGAATATGCCTATAACTACATGGTCTATATATTCTTGTATGATTCTCATATTCCAAACTTCTTCCTTTTTGCAGACTTTAATAGCATTTGTAAGTATCAGGGGTTAAGAAAGAGAAACTGTGACGTGAAAATTTAATGTTTACATCAGTAGAGCTTGGGTCAAGGAGTTTAAAACAATGATGCACACAAAGGCAAAAAAACCTCAAACCTCATCCTACATGATGGCGGTAGAAAAATCCCCCAACCTATGAAGTTCTAGCTAAAATAAAGCTTAACCCACAATTGTTAAAAAATAATTCTATACTAATGACCAGGTGAAGGATGTGTGCCCTGACTGACTGAAGAGAGAAATCACTTGCTGTCTATAAACCCAGACAGGACAGTCATTCATTTATCACTTAAATGAATGTTATCATTACACACATAATATAAAAATATAAATAATGTCTAATATAATGTAATATATGTTTGTGTATACTGTATGTTAGGAAGACAAGTAAGGTAGTTTATAACTGTTATTAGCACTGTTAAATGTCAAATGTCAATACTGAGACCA
This sequence comes from Clarias fuscus, assembly GCA_030347435.1. Classification (NCBI taxonomy): domain Eukaryota; kingdom Metazoa; phylum Chordata; class Actinopteri; order Siluriformes; family Clariidae; genus Clarias; species Clarias fuscus. The sequence goes on along the minus strand of CM059229.1, from coordinate 11,243,575 downwards.
AATGAGACAATAATGAGCTCACAGACACAAACAGATACAGTAGTTCACAATTTTTTTAAATCAATCATAGTATGCGTGATTATTATATACAGTGCCAGTCAAAAGTTAGCTCACACCCTCTTATTCAATGCATTTCTTTATTTGCATTTTTTTCAATATTGTATAATACTAAAAACGTTTAAATTATAACAGAACAAATATAGAATTATCACTCACTCACTCACTCACTCACTCATTTTCTATACCGCTTTATCCTGTATACAAGATCGCAGTGCACACTTGCATACACACATTCACACGCTACGGACCATTTGGGGACGCCAATTAGCCTAATCTGCATGTCTTGAGAGGAATCCCACCAAGCATTTGGAGAACATGCAAACTCCATGCACACAGACCTGAGGTGGAAATCAAACCCGGGCCCTGAAAGTGCCATGAAGTGACAGTGCTAACCACCAGAGGTGGGTAGAGTAACCAAAAAATTTACTCAAGTAAGAGTAGCTGTAAAATAATATTACTCAAGTAGAAGTAAAAAGTAGTCATCCAAAATATTACTCATGTAAGAGTAAAAAAGTATTTGGTGAAAAGACTACTCAAGTACTGAGTAACTGTTTCAATCACAATGTCTGATTTATTATTTAAAAAATTGATTTATTAAATTAAATAAATTATAAATTATTTATTTATTTATTTATTTTTTAGAAATTATAATGATCTATTAGTGTATATATACACTAAGTATACATTAGTATATATATATATATATATATATATATATATATATATATATATTAGATCAGGTGATTGTCGATACCAGGTCTTCTGATGCAGCACTCCATCACTCTCATTCTTGGGCAAGCAGCTCTTACATAACCAAGAGGTGTGTGTAGGGTCTATTGTCCTATTGAAAAACAAATGATGATCCCACTAAGTGCAATTCACCTCATTAAGTGCAGATGGGATGACATATTGCTGAAAAATGCTGCAGTAGCCATGCTGGTTAAGTGTGTCTTCAATTTTGACTAAGTCACCAACAGTGTCACCAGTAAAGTGCCCCACACCATCACATCTCCTCCTCCATGCTCCACAATAGGAACCACACACTCAGGAGCCATCTGTACAATCTCTCTATGCCTAACAATGACATGGTGGTTAGAATCTAAATCTCAAATTTGGACTCATCAGACCAAATGACAGTTTTCCACTCTGATCTATTCTGCATTCCTTGTGATTCTTGGCCCAAGCAAGTCTCTTGTGCTTGTTTTTTTTCTTGTTTTCTTTTTAAAGTAATGCATCTGGCAGTTGAGTCATGTCAACTGGGTAGATACCTTCACTACTCAAGTAGCTTATTCAGTCTAAGGTTAGTTGGTAAGTTCCTCATATTTGAGTCCATAAAGGTCAAAGGATCACTCCCTGCCTGAAAAGGCTTGTTACATGAACAATGGAAAAGGTGAGAGTAGGAGGGAGGGTCATTACAACGTGATGGTTTCTTTGCTGCAAGATGACCATGAGGGACTGACTCATGCATTCTCCACTGAACAGTGGATGTTGAAATGGTTCTGCTGCTTAAATCCGAGAAACATTTATGTGGGCTCTAATCTGAGGTGTTGTTTCTGAGGCTGGTCATTCTAATAAACTTATCTTCTGCAGCAGAGGTAGCTCTTGTCTTCCTTTCCTGGGGCGGTCCCCATGAGAGCCAGTTTCATCATAGCATTTGATGGCCTTGGTGACTGAACTTGGGGATAAAAGTTCAAAGTTCTTGATGTTTTCGGGATTGACTAACTGACTTTATTAAGTGTTCCTTGCCATAATATGGATTTGTACAGTAGTTGTAGTAGCACTAATGGGGTTTTTGAAGTTTTTCCCTTCCTCTGCACAAGACAACTGATGGTCTAAAGCACATTAAGAAGGCAAGACATGTGACAAATTAACTCTTGACAAGGCACACCTTTGAACTGGAAACCATTCCAGGTGACTACCTTTGTGGATGTGCTGAAAGAATGCCACGAGTGTGCCCAGCTTTCAGCAAAGCTAGGTCCTCTGGACAATCTAAAATATAAAACATATTATGTTGTTTAGCACTTTTTTCCTTAGTCATAGTGTGGATGGCGTCCATATTAACATACAGTGTTGAAAATGAAAAAAAAATTAATTAAATTAAAAAAACACTGAAGGAGAACATGTGTTCAAACTTTTGACTGGTAATGTACAGGTATGTCGTCATATGGTCAGCTGGGTTATAAAATGAATTTAGGTTCTGTTATATAGACAGTTTAAAATAATAAACAGGCATAATGAAAATATTAAGCCTGCTTTTTGTTAGTACGGTTGATAAAGGGTTCTGTAGATGTATACACTACTTGGTTAAAAATTTATTCTCATTTCAGTTCATTTAAAAATTAAAATCTGTGTTAAATATGTAAAAAAAAAAAAAATCTATAATGCTAAGGGTTGAAATGTAAATCTTGACATGAAAATCAGTTTGATCATTTGGGCTTTGTCTCCCCCATGTGGCAGATATATGACCATTCATGTTACCCCTCTGATCTGCCAAAACAATCCTACGATAAGGGATAAGGAAAGGATAGGATAGAAAGATTGTGTTCCACAGAAACAGAATAGCATAAAGCATAAACATAAACAAAATACATATATCTAAAGAACAGCTCACAGTATCTTATAAATCAGTACTACAAAAAGCACTTATTATTTTAACTAAAGTAAAGTGCATCCAACTTAGGCATACAGTACAATGTAAATAACAGATTTTATTATTAGATTGGATTTATTATTATTATTATTATTATTATTATTATTGTTGTTGTTGTTGTTGTTGTTATCATTTCTGCTATAATTAAATGCATAGTAACAAAACAAAAGTGCATTCTGTTGCTGTCTAAGTCAACTTGAAAATGAGCATGTTTACCACACTATTTTTTATCAAAGGTCAAAGGATCCTCCCCTGTCTGAAAAGGCTTGTTACGTGAGCAGTGAAAAAGGTGAGAGAATGAGTGACAGTCATTCTAAAGTTATTGTTTGTGTAAGTTGACCATAACGCTTGATGCATGCATTCTCCTCTGAACAGTGGATGTTGAAATGTGGCTGCCACCTGAAGTCCGAGGAACATTTATGTGGGCTCTAATCTGAGGTGTGGTTGGTCATTCTAATAAACTTATCCTCTGCAGCAGCGGTAGCTCTTGGTCTTCCTTTCCTGTGATGGTCCTCATGAGAGCCAGTTTCATCATAGCATTTGATGGCCTTGGTGACTGTACTTGTTGATACGTTCAAAGTTCTTGAGGTTTGAGAGAACTCAGGATTGATTTTTTGAGATTGACAGTATTAGAAAAAGCAATTATTATTTTAGTCTTACTACTGTAAGATGCATACAAAGTAAATGACAGCATGGCATACGTAAGCATTAGATTTTATTATTATTATTATTATTATTATTATTATTATTATTTCTGCTTAATTAAATGTAGAGTAACAACTTGCCAACCTGCTACTGAGTTTGCTTACAACTGTGTTTATTTATTCAGAAAAAGGCTAATTGGTGACGTGCGGCAACAGAATTTGCAAATAAACATGTATAGTTATTAGGAAATACAGTAACAAACGAAGTACTGTGACGCTACATATCAAAGCTGAACAATTTCTTATAACAGCATCTCACAAAGTGTTTCTCTTATAATGTAAGACAACAATTTGTTAACAGTTAAAGAACTTTGTATCCAGTTATAGCTAGAATGTTGAGGAACGTATAATAAAAGCTTCCTGTTATTAGTTGTGCTGTAACAGCTTAACAGCTTTTCCCTAAGTCTTTTAACATTAAAGACTTAAAAAATATCCAGTTTTTCACATTACTGATCAACTACAGAGCTACAGTGCCAAGTCTTTTGCTCTGAACAAAAATTCCTGAAAAAATGAAAGGCACAATTTCCATCTCTGTGAGCATGGAGTTTGCATCTTCTCCCTGTGCTTGGGGGGTTTCCTCTGGGTACTCCGGTTTCCCCGCCACAGTCCAAAGACATGCAGATTAGGCAAATTTCCCAAATTGCCTGTACTGTGTGTATGTGTGTGCGCGCTCCAGTGGATTGGCAGCCTGTCCAGGTCTTTGTATAGACGATATGCAAGAGACATCTATAAAAGAGACATCTTTAGACTTTTTAGACTCTGCTGAGTCCCACTAAGTTGTTACTATAGAATAATAATGCATTCAAATAAGTGCATTATTTAATTTAAAAACAAAGCTGCATACAAAACAACACCATATTAATGTCATAAATGGCAGACGCAGGTTAAACGTTTGTTAAACCCATCAAAAACAGACATGCCAAAGGGACAGATTATGTGAATAATACTGATCTGAAAGTAGAAAGTCTGACTATTAGTGAGCGTTAAGAGCGTTATGAAAGACATTTAGTTTGGGTTTTCAGGAAACAAACAGATGCAGGGATTTAGAAAATTAGTTCACAACCAACAGGGTAATTTTCATGTCTTGGAAGAAGGGTAGAGCTATAATGATATCTATGTCACAGCGCAACCCTGGAGGTTGAGGAATTGAGAGTGGTAATAGTTTGCCAGCAGGAAGAGTCCTAAAATGAAAATGAGCATGATTTTCTAAAATAACAACTACCATGGAGCATGAATACCCATCAGCAGGCAGCGAGACTGTGACTGCTGGGTGACCAATAGCTAGAGAAATATGTGCCCACGGAGGTTCGAGGGAATAAACATCCGTGGAACACTGGGACTAATTTGATCACTAAGGATCACATTTTGTTACTTCATAATCATAAACAGTTCATTTAAAGTCTAGGGGCTTTAGGTGTAAATTCTGTATAAATTCTGGAAATATCTGCATCATACTGTAGTTTCTTTGTACTGACAAGGTTTTGTGTTTGGTTGGTTGTTCACTTTGATGCCAAATGCAAGGGTGGGTGTTTAAGAATAGGGACTGTAGCAAGTGCATTTTTGAGGGAGGAAAATTACATTTTGGCATGTTTGTTGCAAATAGTTTATTTTTACCTACTTTTAAAAAAGGACATGAGGGTGCAGCAACTGACCTAAAGTTACAATGAAAAACATGGCAAAGCATACAAATCTCTTTTTTTTTTCTTTTTTTTTTTTTTTGAGAAAGAAGCCAGTTAATGACTGCTTGAACCTGGGTATTATAAATGACAGCGCCTCCCTGCTTATAAAGTACAAAATGGCCCCCCCCAGGGTGGATGGAATCAACCTTTTCAATTTTTCTGTTTTGTTGTCAAAAAAGAAACTCTTAGAAACTCCTCTGTCTAGTGGAGGATGTGTTGCTCAGGACATATACCAGACTAAATCCAAATGACATTAAAGTAAGCACTAACACATTTCCCTAGCACGTCTTTGAGGATTTCATTAACATCTGGAAGATGGAGGGTTCTTCAAAAATGCTCATACACCGTACGAAAAATAGTCTTCCACTCATCACTGTCATGAATTTATGTCAGACACTTTGGAGATTGAGTTTCATGAAAATGGAGCTTAATTTTCTAAAGCTGAAGGGCCAAGGAGGAGGAGATACTTAATGGTAGTCTGATTGGGGCCACAGTGTCTAATGAAGGGAATAGTGAGTAGGGAGACATTTGAACACAGCATTAATCGACACCTTTTACGTAACCAAATCTGAGAATTCAGTGAGTTCAGTGTTTTTGTGTAATAATATTATGTAAATAACTCCTTATTCCTCTGCTACCCCTCTCAAATACAATAGAATGTCTAAGGTTTTTTTTTTTTTAACTTAATTTTTTTTTTTTTGTATTGTATTAAATTACAAATTTTGCTTCTAAAGACTATAACTTTGAGTATCCTACTTTTTTTTTTTTTTTTTTTTTTTACAGACCTGCTTTTGAGCTAAACTACTGTATGTGACAAATGGATCATGTAAAATGTGCTTTCACTCCAAACACGTTTATCAGAATTAGTACACAAAGAGACATCTGGGTCTTTTTGAAAGGTAGCATTACACAGTCACATGAAACAGACGTGGATGTTCTTTCTTTGGCGCTTTTTCCACAGCTGAAGCCTAGATGTATTTCTCCTTTATGCAGTTCCCAATTACCTGAACACGTAAACAAGCTTCCAGACCGAATATCTCCATTGTCTGTACCTGTGTGTCTCATCCATTTCAAAAATAGCACAGTGTGCATATATGCATAGAAAATCCCCTTACAGAGTATGGTTTCTATGGATTCACCGGATCAAAGATCAAGGAAGTGACTTAGCCTACTTCTCGAAACAAATACATTATGACAGAAATAATTCTCTGTCTCTTCGGCAGAAGCTTGTAAGTAGAGCTATTTTCGTCTTTTTTTTTTCATGGCACCCTGCTGGTGGCAGGTGGTAATTTCTAGTCACCTCACCTGATCTTTCAACTGCCACTCAAAGCCCTGACTCAGAAGAGAAGCAAAAATAAGAAATGTATATTATGTTTGGGCTGCTTAAAATCCCATCTCAAGGTATAGTGCTGTTTCTGTTCCATAAAGCGAATATGTGAATATACACAACCAAGATGCATCAATGGAGAGTATGCGTGGGTGATGGGAAGTGAAATCAAGTGTATGGCCGTAGTAAGACAGCATGTGAGAGGGAAATCATAAAAATAACTGACTCAAAGTAAAACTACACTGTCTGGACATTTGACCATCTTTAGTCTCGTTTTGGTGGCCAGTTCATGTGTAAAAACTTTTTTTTTTTTTTAAATCATAATTTGAATATTGAATATGACCATGTCGTTCGGAAAGGGATTTAAAAAATTATTGATATGATAACCTGGTCATTCAGTACATTCTGGCTTTTTATTGCTAAATAATGTTGCTGAACCTAGACCTGACAAATTGCCCTTCTTTATTTGATGCCATCTTTATGCTCCCTAGCAAACTGAAGACAATTAGTCTAACATGTGGTTTTCTTATGGCCACGCAGCTGTTAACTCTCAGTCCTGTGAGTCCTCATCACATTGTGTGTGCATGGAAATGCTTTTGCTTTCATTATAAAGCTCGCTGTGACTTCTCCTGTCAATTTATTTTTATGACACAACTTCACCAAGTGTGCATCAAGTGATTTCTGAGCTAGGTCTATTATCATTTTATTTTTTTTCCTAACGTTCCTTCCAGTTTTTAATAATATGCCAGGCAGTTCGTACCTTACTCTAACTTAGTTCAAGTAAATTATGTCCAATATGTATATGGAATCGTGGTAGGATTAATGACTGTGAAATAATGTGTAAAGTTTTTCTCCCATATATTTATATATATATATAAGCTGTTTTGTGTAACATACATTTATACATCTATCTATCTATATTATTATTATTATTATTATTATTATTATTTTGTCCCTTCACTGCCTCCATCTGCTCAGTGGGGGGCAGCATGTGCCCAGCAGGAGAAGGCGTCTGGTTGCCCACAGCAGAGAGATGCCATGCTGAGCAAGGCACATGCTGCTTGTCCTTCTGTGCCCTCCGTGCTCCTGTACCTCCTGAGCCACTACTCCATGTGACAAGCCTGTACTGTCAAACTGGGTTCAGCCAAGGTCGATGTGACACAAAGCACAGACTTGAATAAGATGGAATCAGAGTGCTCAGTACAGCATGGAAATGAACCTTTTGATTCCTATGAACATTACAACACAGCTGAATTTGTATTCCCTGGGCCTCCACCCTTTCCAGACTGTGTTCCTTCCAAACCGTGTTCACATCATAAAAAGAACATGTTGTTTCCCCTTGCTTCTATAGCAGAAATGCATTTATTATGGTCCTGGACATGGTGCATTCTCCACTTCCTACCAGATGCCAATCAACCACATCCAGCTCAGGCTGAGGTGAAATTACAATTATTTTTATCGAGTGTGTATGATTTCTGCCAACTGAAGAGTGAGATAACATCTGAAAACAAAAACAAAAGTGAGTGTTGAAATAGAGTAGAATGACTCATTCTGCAGTGGATCGTCAGAGCGTCGGAAGTTACAGTATGTACCCATCAGCTCTGTTTTGCAAGGCTTGATCTGTCCACATATCCAAATTTTTGACAAGGTCAACAATTAAATACCTAAAATTGTCCATAATCAATCAAACCAGTGCATGAAACATTATTGTGCTTATTCAAAAAAATTATTCAGAAATTCCTTGAAATTCAGTTAAGACTAACACCAAAGTATGAAGCACTTCAAACAGACAAAAGGTGTCTTTTGCCCTTGACCAAATACAAATATATCCAGATGTAGGGAAAAATGTGAAAGACGCAATGCTTAGGGTTTCAGGTTGCCTGGATACAAGAAAGTCACAAATGGTGCAGTTGCCATAAATTCTAGCTTCATGAAGTGCACGTCATTCAGACATTGCTGAGACTGAGTCACACAATGTTGTCATTTCTAAGGCTTTGGTTTAGAGGTATGTAGCAGCTGTCCTGTTAAGTGCCCATCTGTCCTTCTTTGGGAGGCTTAACATGTAATCAAGGTACCTCTTTACTTTAACATTGGACATACTGCAGTTTTGCCTGTAATTTTAGGTACCTTTATTTTGATTATATGGCTTTTTCATGACGTTATTATTGCTTCAAACTTAATGACTTGGGTAGCTGTTTTGCCCACCACTTGTCTTAGTTGAATCATTCAGTGCTGGTAACGTGACACCAAGGATTTATTGACAAACCGCATAAGGCACTAGCATCTCAATCTGTACAACCTACAGATTTCTGTGTGACCAAGGGCGACCAATAAAGTGTGTGAAACATTAACGAAGATGTAAATAAATAAGCAATTGTGAAAACGTATGTTCTAAGCGTTTTAAAGGTTGGTGGTTCTGTAGGTCATTCACCCCTGACGCCTGTGTGGAGATGGAGCAGGCGTCATAACCATTCTTACTAAGCTTCAAGGTTAGGTTTGTATTTTTTTTTTTTTTTACCAAGCACACATTGTGCCTCTTCATGAATGAAAATAACAAACAAAGACTTGAGCCACATTGCCTGCCCAGGTACATGGCACGTGACTAAGATACAACGCATTGGTTTGGCCACTGACTCTGGATTAATAATTGAATAACTCTGGCAAACTAAAAACAACATGGGATGCAAACTAAAAGCGTGGCCCAACTTCCAAATTCATTTCATTGTGATGTGTTCATAATATTTCCATATTACATATTTATTTGAAAATATTATCATGTGATGAAGCATGGAAATTATTAAAATAAATAAATAAATAAATAATTAAAAAATTGCTACCCGTACGCCTGCATCAATACAGTAAATGCATAGTTTATGTACAGTAAATGCAGTTGGTCTAAAAGGTTATAGTAAGCCTGGCATGTAAGCTGGGCTTTACTCACATACGTACATATACATTGACTCAACATTTCTTCAATGTTGTTTTCAATTCTGGGATCATGTACAATATTCACAACAACTTGGTCTGAAATCCAATACTAAATGCCAATGTAGTTTTACTAACCAGAAAAGTAAGACATCACTGTCTGCTTTGCTCTTCTCAACTAATTATCATTTCAGAGTTACAGACCGTTATGTTTATGTTTTTAAATATTCTCATAGGATAACAAAGTGGGAAAGAATGTGTTTCTTTTGTCTTTGTAAGGATTCCTTCCTCTGTGCCCTTCGGCATTTTGATTTGACAGTGCCGTCTTGAAAACACACCACAGCAGCATAGTCCAAATACTGCGATAAAGTGTTCTTTCAATACTTTTTTCAAGTTGTTTTCAAGTGAAGGTTGCTTGTTATCAGGTCAGGGATGAACTCTGACTTTATTTACAGTATATGGAGCAAAATATCTGTAGGGGCTAGCTAATACAGTTACTCAATTCGGCTCTCCCATATTCATCTTTACGATGTTATTTACACTGCACACACAAATGTAATTAAACGGAGTTCATTTTGGTACAGTACATTATGTTCAAATGATTTCTACATTACTACATACAGGCTCTCAAGACAGAACAGAACGCAGCGTGAGCTAAATATTAGTCACCTGGGGCCACAGAAAAACACTAAAGTAAATGTGCAGAGGTTGTTAACATGACCGAACTTTGACACACACACACTGAAAAAGTAAACATGAGTTTTAGTGTGGGGTCACATGTATAGGGTCAAGGTAATATTTCAAAACTTCTGTCACCTTAACAGCAGGTCAGAGTTAAGGACACAGAGAGAGAGAGAGAGGGTCTCCTACGTGATCAGAGCTCTATAAAGGGTAAGGCACACATTGACGTGGCATTAGGAGTAAAATAACTTAATTCATTATTTTTGTAATATTTAAGATTAAAAATATAATAATAATGTGAATGAGGTCTATAAGGACATAACGTTTAGGAAATTAATTAGAATTGTACACAATTATATGCCAGTTTACAGTATAGTCCCATTGTTTTTTACATCAAAAAAACCTAGATAGTAGTTTAGTAATCTAGCAATATTTATTGGAGACAAAAATCAAAATAGAGGTGTATATCGATTTCCTTGATTTCTTTCTTGTTTTCTCTTCTTTATTATCATTATTAGTAGTAGTTTTAGTAGTGGGAGTAGTAGTGTGGGTACTTCGACTTATAATTATTAAACAATTATCTCCAGTCGCCTGATCAAAACTTATCTCCTAGGGCAACATTGGAGTAAACAATCCACCTAATATTTTTTGGGGAGGTAAGTGAACACTGAAGAACTTCACTGAAGAAAACCCATGCAGTCAAATGAAGATTTCTTGAAAATCTGACCAGACAGTAACCAGAGATCACATGTTAAGCAGAGACACTGCAGCTATAAGGTGATAACCTGCTCCACCATTATGCCCCACAGTAACTAATATTTACTAAAAAAGCACATGAACCGTTTATTATAGAGCTTGACGCTAACTGTGCTTAATTACCCATCTCATTTCCAACAGGTTGGCACAGTGTTGCAGCAGGTAATGTTGGTGGCTAACAGCTCCATGGTTTGACCCACTTGTTATTGTATGAAACGGTTTTGTCTCTGAGCAATACCGAAGGTCTTTTCTCCCTGCTGCTATTAGACTATATAATCAGCACTGCTCCCAGTGAACGTGTCACCATAATGCATATTATGGTTATTACTGTTTTTCATACTGTTACATTTTTGTGCAACAGCAACTGTGCATTAACACCATTTTAAACTGTGCAATACTATCTAACTTAATATTACAATAACTTACATTTTTTTGTGCAATAGCAACTGTGTATTTACATAATTTTAAACTGTGTAATTTTACCTAATGTAATTCATTTGAAAGTGTAACTATTGTATTGTATGTTTCTTTTTTTTTCTTTTTCTTTTTGTATTTATACACTGTACTTTCCCACCTTTCTATTTGCACATTTTTTCCTTTGCTGCTGTAACATAAAAAATAAATTGCCCACTTTGGGACAAATAAAGGTATTATACTATATTATATCATATCATATCATTTCATATCATATCATATCATATCATATCATATCATATCATATATTATGGTTCCTCTCCACTTCTGCCTTTTTCTTTCCTACAAAATGGCCCTGCCAGAGTACATTTTAAATGCTCACTATTAAATGCATTTGTGGTTTAAAACTTAAACATCACTGAAACACATTCATTATCTTCTAACTGCTAAATACATCGTGTAGAACAAAGACTTTCTTTGTAAGGATTGTTTTTTGTTTCTGCTAAATGGTGCTATGAAATGTCATGGGTCCACTATTGGGGTTTGTCAAAGACTGATTATTACTTCCCTAAGTGCATGACGTCACATGCAGATCAGCAATTTAACAAGCCACCAATGAATGTCCCATTTTCTCCCTTTGTGCCATGCCAAACTCATGCCCATCAGTGAACAATTATCACATAACAGACAACTGACAGTGCTGAAATTGATCAATATCAAATATAATCATGGAGCAAGAATCTGGTTGCAACTGTTGCATAATAAGACAGCTAGCTAGCGGGAGAAAATTTGCAAATAAAATCGATTTTGAACATTAATCAGAAATATGAACATGGTTTTGTTTAGTAAAGATAAAAATAGGATAGTTATTCAAAGATAATGGATATAATATTTAAACTATAGACTTGTTTAATTCAAAACTTACAATAAAAAATACACTTAACTATGCTTCTTTAGAATATATTTTTTCAAGTGTCTTTGGTCTATTGACTTACAGAAAGGTAAAATCAAGATCTGCGTCATTTCAGTCAATTTGTACCTAATTAAAAAGTAATTCAGAGCTAAATGTAAACAAAAACAAACTCCCTGTCACTATTTTTAACTATTTTGAATTGGGTGGAAAGAATGCTCCTGAATTCATATGCAATAACATACGCATGTCCAAAATTTAAACTACCACTTAGACATTAAGACACCTTTAGTTCATATATATTTGCAGGGCCCAGGTCCTGAGGGTGAATGAACACAAAACCGTTTAGTCAAAAAGATACACAAGATTTTTTTCCAATGAATTTTTTTTACAAAGGAAAATCCAAATAATAAAGTTAATATTGTATAGAAGTAAAATAGTGCAAAAATTCCTAAAAGCAAAATAGTGTGTAAAAATGACATGAACTGAATTAAAGCTTGTTGAGTAAAAATGTTTGGAAAATGTTTTCCTGCCTTTCAGTTTGATCTAAATGGAAAGAAACTCCTTACAGCATTTACAATTTTTAAACACTGCAATTTATTTCAAATTAAAATGATGTATATTTCAGTGTAAAATGTAATTCAAGCATTTAAAATGCAAAAAAAAAAAAGTACCTTACTAAATTGCTGTTCAAAAATCTATTAAATTGTTACCATCTTCTTTATTTTTCACCCTCACAAATTCAGGTTTCCAAAATTTGCAATTCAAACAATTTGATTGCAACAAGTTTTTATTCAGTTCATGTAATTCAACATGCTATTTTGCTTTGAGGAATCTTGGTACTGTTATACTTCTATATATGTTTATTTCTAAATCACAATGTATTAGATTTTATTTAAAACAAGTAGTGGTCATTCAGTTTAGAAGAAATACTAAATTGAATGACCACTACTAAACTCTTTGTTTTTATTTCAATCTTAATAGATAGAGTGAGGACCCTACCTAACAAACATGATCTAAAGCTTTTTTTTTTTTTTTTTAACTACATTAACTTTGCACTGGCCACATAGAAAGCAGTGTTAATTATATAGTCTTACTTCCACATTGATCATAGACCTTATAGTAAACACAAGTATGCATCAAGATATTCAGTGAACCAAGCAATTTAGAGCTATATCTATTACAGCCATACTTACAGTAGATGATGCTTGTAACACGCATTAAAATATACATTTAACATTTGAACTAATGGCAGTGGGCGTACTAAGCTTAACTTTCTGTTGTTTTATTTTAGGTAATCCCTCTAAGAATGCACCTCTTTTGATGACCTGAATCTTCTTAACCACGACAAAGCTCATAATTCCTCACCCTAGTTTGCCCTAGTTTACCATAACAAAACCAAAGCATATTTAATGGATTTCTTTGTCACAAGTTAATTTGGAGTAATTTCAGGTCACTGTCCAAATGACTTGAGTGGAACCGCTTCAAAAAATTAACCCAGCTTGGAGAAATGGGGTCAGTGAGCATGGTGCTTTGCCATGGAGAGGTCTGATCCAGGCAAGCAGAACCCCTTCATTTCATTTACCTCCAGGGATGTTTTGCTCTTCATGTTTGCTGAAAATGACAAAGTGAATGCTTCAAAAGCCACTCTGCCCTAGTTCCTCTAGCTTGATCCGAGAGCAACCGTTGTCAGACATGGAGTACCAAGGGCTCAACTAACCTTTTTTTTTTTTTTTTTTTTTACAATCTACATTCCAGTGTACATGACTGAGAAGAGGTTTTAGTTTGATTAGTGCCTGACTGCTCTTGTAAGATGAGCTAGAGAGCAAGCCTTGCAAAAAGTGTTACTGACTTAGAACATTTGTGCTGGATGCTTTACATGCTTAGTCTTTCCTGAGCACTCTGCCCCAGGAGGAATTGTGTTGTCCTCATTTGACCTGGTAGCACTGTCACAGTAACACTGCCAACTGCTGTGTTGTAGCACAAAGAAGATCCTGTAAGCATTTTGCCATTTGTGAACAGAGTGTTTATGGTTGATGTTTTTTTTTCTTGTTAAGGAAACAATAACATAAAATTTGTTTTTGTTTTTAAATCATATAAACACTGTACAATTTTTATTTCTGTGTGTTTTGTTGTTGTTGTCATTATTATTATTATTATTATTATTATTATTATACATGATCATATTTGTAAGTTCAGTTCATTTACATATCATCAGATCTAAAGAATTGCTTAATTCGGTGGTCTTTTTTTATTTATTTATGTGGACACTACTACTGTGCTCCAGGAACACTGGAAAACAGATAAAATGGGACAAGAAAAGGAAGATTTTTTTTTTTCATTCACAAATTATATTAACAATTAGCATTTTGCTAATAGGAAAAAAAATCTATTTCGGAACAAGAGGATCTGTGGAGCATCCTGACAAACGTTCCCTTTGACGAGGTGATACTATCTAGGAGTGATGGGGGACAGTAACATGTGAAGTGTATTCCTCATGTCCAGTCTGCTCCGTAATTTCATTTTCATTGTTGTCACGGCAGACAACCCCATTTCACAAAGATAGGTTGTTTGAAAATGGAAGCAGGATTTTTATTGCTTTTGTGCCAATTTTAGGATATTCTGCCTTGATTTTAATCCAGAGTTGAAGTTGCTTCAAACACACTTCTGATCTGATTATTTTTCAAAATAAAACACTCTGATAGTGCTGATAGTCAATAAAATGGAAATAAAATATATATTAATAAATACTGTATATGTTTCGGGCGGCACGGTGGTGTAGTGGTTAGCACTGTCGCCTTGCACCTCCAGGGTCCGGGTTCGATCCCCGGCCAGGCTCGATTCCCGTCTCTGTGTGCATGGAGTTAAGTGCATGTTCTCCCCGTGCTTGGTGGGTTTCCTCCCACAGTCCAAAGACATGTAGGTTAGGCTAATTGGCGTTCCCAAATTGCTCGTAGTGTGTGAATGAGTGAGTGTATGTGTGTGTGACTGTGCCCTGCGATGGATTGCCATGTGCCCTAAGCCTCCTGGGATAGGCTCCAGGCCCCTGTGACCCTGAATACAGGATTAAGCGGTATAGATGATGAGTGAAAGAGTGAGAGTGTATATGTTTCAGAGGCGTGGTACCAAATCATCCACCGCCCGGTATTGGTCTGCGGCCCTGTGTTTGGCGACCACTGGTCTAGAATGTCTTTGTATAACGGAGTGTTAAGGAAATCCCCTTTACTGGAATTTGAAAGGGGCCTAGTTTAAACATGTTCCATAAAATGAGTTCCATAAAGATAGAGATTGCCAAGGTTGGTGTGAAACAACTCAAGTACCTTGCACAGACCCTGACCTTCAAAATTAATTGCACTGACTGCAGCCCAGGACTGAGCCTGACCTCAATGCTCTTGTGGCTGAATAGAAGAATTAATTTAATTTCAATTCAATTCAGATTTATTTGTATAGCACTTTTAAAAATGGACAATGTCACAAAGTAAATAACATGGATAGAAAATAGGAAAAATGTGAGGAAAAAGAAATGATCAGTTTGTCAATGATGAGCCAGCTAGGATGGGTGATGGTGCCAAATAAACATTCTCACAGCCATGCTCCAAAATCTAGTGGAAAGTCTTACAATATCCTCATGAGGGGATATCCTCATATCATCCTCAAATCTGTTTTTATTTGTAACTGTTTGCAAATAAATTTTAAAAATGTGAAAGTTACGTTATATTTTACTAAAAAACATCAAATTTTTCTTTGTATGGAGAATATTATAAGACCCTGGCTTTACTAATACGCAGAAATTGCTATGAATAATTTGTACCTGTCTTTATCAACCATCAGTAAGTAACCTTAACAAAGTAACTTCATGTTAACCAAAAATAATTTCCTGTTCTTTTTTTTTACTGACAATATAGCACACAGTTATATAAGAGAAATATGGCCACAATCTCTGGTAACTTCACTATATGGGAAAAAAACAGGGAAAAGGATCAAAATTGCATTCCATTTGTCTAATGCATGGATTTATGGGGCTAGTTCTAATCCTTTTGGGCAATTTTTGAGATTTAATTAGGGTAAGAATTTAGCAAAACCACCATACTCAAACGTTTGATACCTGGCTTATTGGTCCACATTAAAGAAAAAAATGCCTTTTTGGTTTTGGCCCATGAGACAGATGCACACACCTAGTCTGTGCACACCACCTGCAGAATAAGTAGGAAAGGTCTGGTGCCTTGTGGACAGTCAGAGGCTTTGCCAGACCAATCCATAGCTACTCAAACTGGCTTTAGCAAAATTACCACGGTGATGGGAAAGGAGCCAGAACTAGTGCAGGAGGTGGGAGGAACAGCCTGCCTAATCTTAACCAGAGTGGTGTATTATTATTGGATTTTTGTGATAATCAAGGTTTATCCATAATGAACATAAGGGTATTCATAAGTATACTTGGTATTAGAGCCTCCAGAACCTGTCAGAACCTATTAGGGCTTTCTTTTAATTTGTGACCATATGCTCTGGATGCTGAGGTGAAGAGAGGAGCTGAGCTGTCACATGAGCACCACCAGATGGTAGGGGAAAATGTGGAATAGATATTGCTATACGTATTTGGCAAAGGCCCCTGTCTAGGAGCGCTTCAACTTGCACCAACAACAGAGATTCTCCTGCATTCTGACTGGAGCTGTAAACATTGAACCGGAATGGGTGATGTTCTGCTAATGTGTAACTGTGGCTGTCATATTGTAAGTACCTGTTGTTGTGGTAAGCCCTGAACCCCTTGGTGAACACCAGGATTAAAGGGTGACTTTAAGAGACTTTAGAAGCAGCCTTATTGGAGTGCACCAATGGCAGTATTGGAAGTAAAAGGTCAAGTATGGAAGGCATTTGATTGGTCAATGGGAAATTACTTTTGTTTGACCTCAAATAGGTCTCATAAAGATTCTGGTTATATTCTTGTAAACAATCAGGCAACTCAGGTGGGGAAGCAGTGCATTCCTGTTTATAGCAGGGATTGAGGTCAACTGTTGACATCAACTGGGTACATAAATAGTGTATGAGGACCACCTGAATCCCACCAACATACAGTAAAGCTGGAGGATGCAGAGAAGGAATTGTCAATCACTTGGGCTGAGATTACCAAGGTAGTATACACAACTGCCTGGGACGCTTCCGATCTACATTGAGTTTCTGCTATAACATAAAGCTCTTTATGTTGTTGGGATGTCCTGGTTGGCACATCTTTTCAGCATTGAGTGAATGGTACAAAACAGTGTCTCTGGACTGGAAAACCGGGATAGTGGCCTTAAATTTAAGAAAGGGACTGGATTGTTCCGTTTAGGGAATCACAATACTCAGCCTCCTGGTACTGGAGAGGTGGGTCTAGGTGTTAGTTAATTCTCAGATTCAGGAGGAGCAAAGCAGCTTTCATCTTGGCCCCAGAACAATGGACCAGTTCTTTACCCTCAAAAGGATCATGGGAGGGGGCTTAAGGGAGTTTGTATTTTGTGGATTTGAAAAAAAAACATAAGACCATGTCATTTGTGGGAACTAGGGGAGGATGCTTCAGGTGTACAGGCTGGGGGCCTGTTATTATGGGCCAATAGGTCCCTTTATACACTTACGTTCGTACAACGTCTCAATAAAAAATCATCTGATCATACTACAATCTTTGATAACTACAATCTCAGTAGAATAACAACATATAAAAATATGTGGGCAATACTAAGTACCCCCTCACTGCTTCATCAGATTTAAAAGGGAAAGTCGCACCCAGGTGCTGCTAACTATCTGCCCTTGATTAATTGCTCATCACCAGGTGTGCAGACCTCTATAAAAGCAGACGTCTAGACAGTGGCGGCTGGTGCAAATTCTTTTTGGAGGGGGCGCAAACAAAATTAAAATTAAACTTTTAATACTTGTCTGCAAATATCCATTTATCAGGTGATTGCGCATCATTACTACTAGTATAAAATAAAGGCATTACTCACATCGCATCCAGTCAGCAGCTCCGCTTGCCATAAGAAGTGCTGGAAAAGACTCGTTGAACATGGTCCAATCACATGAGCTCAAATATTTTAAACAATATTGATTCGCTAAGAACAAAAGTGGGAGGGTTCAGGGCACACAGTGCTGTGCCTGAAGGATGATTTGAAAAGATCCAATCAGAGCCTCAGCCTCAGCCTCAGGTCACATGCTTTTCAATGATTTACGTGCCTACATAGACACTCGTTTGTCCGGCGCCCCGCGTACATGAACACAAATGAACGTCATACAGTTTAGATTTTTTTTAATTGCAAATAAACTAAATTAAGAAATACTGCAGAATATTGTGACTAAATGACTTTATTTAATTATTAAAATGAGTAATTATTATGTTAAATAATTACATGTTAAAGTAGCATTCTTCTCTGCCTAACTTTAAGGGGGCGGCGCCCCTGCGCCCCGTATTGACCGGCCGCCACTGCGTCTAGAGTATGTCTGGAGACATCAGGTGTGTATTAACACAATGCCAAGAGGGAACGACATAAGCAGTTCTTGCTGCACTACAAGCTGGAAAGAGCTATAAAACCATTTTCAAACAATTTGGATTTCAACATTCTACAGTGAGAAGGAATATTCACCGGTGGGAAGCATTCAAGACACTTCCCAGGAGTGGATGTCCAAGCACATTCAACCCAAGGTCAAATCATACAATTCTCAGAGAAACACAAAAAACACAAGAGTTACATTTCAGACCATACTCATCATGATAAAAATTCACAATTAGAATAAGACTGGAACAATGTCCTATGAACAGATGAGACCAAAGTGGAATAATGTAGCCTTAATCCCCAGTGCCATTTCAGCAGAAACATTTCATACCTACCGCAAAGGACGGCAGTGGAGGATTAATGATTTGGGCTTGTTTTGCAGTCACAGGACTTGGGAACCTTACAGTCAATAAGTCAATGAAGTATACTCTGTATACTGTACCAGCGTATTCTAGAAGCAAATATGAAGCTATTTGTAATTTTTGTTTAATAAATAATGGCACAGTGGAAAAGGTTATTTGTGGTTTGTCTAATACTTAGACACGCTGCATTCAGATCATTTTTTTATGGTTTTACACATAAAAAAACACATAAAAGTAAAAGATGGGGCACTAACTTTTGAACACAACTGTAACCAAAGTGAGAGTCTGGTCCATATAAATAACATCACATCCGACTTATTCCTGCTGCGCGTTGAACTCTGTCAGGTTTGTCATCAACTGTTTTGAATTTTATGAACAGAACTGCAGTCAAGGGGCAGAGAATATCGAAATAATTGACCTCAGGATTGCTTTTTTCTTATTCAATGATGTGGTCCTGTTGTCTTCATCAAGTAGTGAACTCAAGTGTGCTCTGGGTTGGTTTGCACGTCTGGTTTGCATGTCTGAGTGGCTGAGATGGGAGTGAACATCTCAAATCTGAGGCCACAGTTCACAATTAGAGCAGGAGCAGGTTGATCAATATAAGTTGAAAATGAGATACTGGCTTAAGCAGAGGAGTGTAAATAGCTAGGGATCTTGTTCACAATTATTGACAGGCCCATTGGTGCAGTGTCAGCCGTCATGCAGGTATTGTACCAGTCTGTTGCGGTTAAGAGATGCGCCAAAAGGGAAAGGTATCAGTTTACTCATCAATCTCAATTCCCAAACCTGACCTACTGTATGGCCACGGGGTTTGGGTAGTGACCATAAAAACTAGGTTGTGGATTCAAACAGTGAAGATGAGCTTCTTTTGCTGGGTGGCTGAGCATTGCTCTAAAGATGAGAATGTAAGGAGCTCTGGGGAAGTGTTTTGGGTATGTCAAATGGAGAAAAGACGTCAGGGCAGACCAAGGACTAAATGAGGAGATCTTATCTCTCTTCTGGCCTGAAAGGCGCCAGGATATCCCTGTGGAGCAGCAGGGGTGGGAGTGGGGCTAGGACGAGGGAGGTCTGGACATCTCTGTTTAGACAGGCCCCCCAACCCCACAACCTAGCTCCTGACACAACACAGTGTACGTTAACTGTTCCGCCTGAATCATTTATTTGTGTTTTGTTATCCTGGTGTATGTTATACTACACACAGGTTTGATTATGAAATTACAACAATTATGTATTTTAACTTTAATGACTAAGTAATTAAATTGATTACTTAAATAGCGTTTTACTGTTGTCAAGGGGTTTTGTTTATGAGTAACATAGGGTTAAACAAGCAGCAGATTAAATGTTACATGCATGTGAAATTCAAGTGCACACCACATGGAATGTGTTGTTTTGAAATGAGTTACAATTTAATGCACTTTGCAGACAGGAGTAATCCTGCATGACCTTATAGTAGTACCCAAAGGGCTACTTTATGGAAGATTTTTTTTTTTTTCCATAATGGCAATAGATTAAAGCAAGCAATTTGTGTATGGTTTTAATTAAGTGTCACTGAGGAAATAAAGATCACATTAATAATTGACCGAAATCGTATATTAAACAATGCAGGGATAATAACACTATATCTCTACACTACAACAACTGGCTATACTAAGTTGTTAAACAGTCATAAAATAAAATCTTTTTTTTTTTTCCTCTGGCTTTGTGCTTCTTATAAATATAAAAAAATGTTTGTTGTTGTTGATCTCTAAAGTTTTACTGTAGAACCATTAAATAAAAAGATTTAGCAAATAAACATCTGCATAAAAGCATTCATCAGCATTCCTTAGATTTTATACAGTACATTTATATCCAGTATGTATATATTTTATAAACTACTCTTATACTACAGTATTACAGATGATTAAGCTGAAATCTAACAAAAAAATTGAGTATTAAGTAATATTTCGTCATCATCACTGATAAATATATGGTGTTGCACACAATTTCCAGTACATGGACTTCATTCCTAGAAAGAGAACACAAAGCAATAAAACCACGGGGAGCTCTGGGAAGTCAGTCAAAAAAAGAAATATGCAATTTGGGATCCTGCTGCCTGGCGTCCAGCCCCACACAGCAGACTTTGTAAAAGTATTAAGAAAGCCAGATTTAAATGGATAAAACAAAGTGCAGGACCGAACAATACATGTATTTCCCAATCGCACGTGTCTGAGCAGAGCAATGTGTTTCTGCAGGTGTTATTTTGAACAAGTTCACTTATGTTGTTTGGAAATGCTGAAATTAATTTACACCTTTCCCATAGTATCCAATTTTTATTTATTTTTTTTTTTCCACTGAGCTTTTAGTTGAAATTTATTGCCCTACATTTTTCTGTGTTGGCAGTTACACTCCTGTTACCACTGAGCAAGTTACTATTAAAAACCATTTTGCCCCCCCCCCCCCCTACCTATTATGCTTGATCCTTTACGGTTTGGAATGCCAGACATTAGCTTCCATGCACTGATATCCGTATACATACAGTAAGGTCAAATCAGCAGTGTTGAATTTCTGTAGTTTATGTGAAACTAATGCCATGTTAAGTCTTCTACCAGTTTACCACTGATTTTATTGTGCTGTTGTTGACTTCTCTTAGTCAATTCTCTGCTCTTTATGAGTTTTCAAGAGCGCGAGGCCACATTCCAGACATACACCATATAACATCTAAGACCATACTTTGAGATTTATTGTCCCCTCTGCTCTCAAGTCATCCTGTGGCTCTAAACCTGGTGGTGGTGGGTATATTTTGGTGATAAATCAGTTTCCCAACTGGTGATATATCAGTTTCATGGCTATTTCCTCTTGGGTCTCTGTCATTCAAGAGCAACAATGACTTTTTATGTGTTACTACAAAGTAAAATACGTATATTGCAGTATGCATGGATTCTGATTCTGCACAAACTATTACAGCTGCAGAATAAGTGTTGTGGTATTATGTTGCAATGAAATGTACTGGTTAATAGTGCAAGACGGTGTGGCATCTTTTAACTTTGTATTCTGAAAGTTTAACATTATTAATTTTTTTTTTTATGTTATATGTTGTAATATGCCTCTGTAACCATACAGTAATACTAATTTCCTTCGGTGCCGCTCTAAGTTACTTGTAGTGGCTGGCTGTGGTGAAACAAGTTCCTGTAATACAACCACAGAATACATGCCAGGGATATTATGTAACCATCCTTAAATGGACAGGATGCTGGACTGCTGCTCAAGAGCCACGGAACGAGCCTGTCAGAGGCCCCCCTAGAGCAGCCCCAACCATCAAAACTTCTCTGTCAGCTCACACGGTGTAAACCATCTGATAACGTGTTTTTGTTTTTTTAAACAAGTACTGTAAAAAGTGTAGTGACAAGGTCAAAAAAAAAAATGTTTGTTACATTTTTGTGATTTTTCAAATTTTTTTGTCTCAACACCTATTTATTATAGAGTAACTATTTATATATTAAGGTGATGAAGTTCCACCTAAAATGATTTTTTTTAGTTTTTTAGACAGGAATATTTTTTATAATCTAGTTGTCCTCATTAGTGCTTTCTTATCGCTGAAGTTCTTTGTGATGAAATATAGCACATACAGTAAGATAAGCACTTTCCTTCAAACTACTTCAGGGTCATGAGTTTCAGGGTCATGATAATAACATGCTTTAACGTCTACTTTGAGATAAAGTGTCATGCTTGGAGCAGAAAGCTGTGTAAAATGCCCACACCAGAGCCGGAGAAGCACGCTTTTTAATCATTGTGAGAGTAAATGTGGTTATCTTTTAAGCTTGTACATGTGTGCGTGAATGTTCTGCGTGAACCCCAGGCTTGTTCATTGCCCCAGATTGCTCCCTGAAGCCACATTTCACCACAGATCCTAAAGTCTTAATGGACTTTGCCTTACCTAAGCAAACCGTTTATGTTTTTCACCCTGCAATTTTTACGCAGATTTAAAAAAATTCTATTTTATTCTATTCTGTTCTCTATTCATTCATGAAAGGTAATTAATGAAAACACATGACTTTTTATTTATTTATTTATTAAACCGATTCTACTCCACAGCTCAATTACATGTTCTTTTACGCATGCCATGACGTAATGTAATGCAAGTAGATGTCAATCAGTGCGTACGTGTGCTGCTTAATGATTAAACACAAAAGGTTTGCTCTCAGAAGTTAAAAACATGGCAGGGATTCAAGCTGTGTCAACATGCACAGAGACCCTGCCAAAAATACTGTGAAATAACAACAAAAACACGCATTGCCAAACTCAGTTTTACACTCAGCCATATTTCTAATCTTAAAATAACATGAGTGCAACATAAAAATTAGATTTTACATTTTCACCACTGAATGAACACATACTGTATAAATCCACACTTCCCCCATATACAGTAAGCAGATGTACCACTTCGGTTCAATAAATGGTGACCTGGTATGTCCTAGTTATCAAGCACAAACAGTTTGCTTGTCCTTAGTCCACATTTGGCCTTACATGCTCTTAGGTTTGAAAACAAGGGGGAGGCTGGGGAGGGTGTCACCCCTCCACTATAAGTGACATTTGGCTTTGCTTCAAGAGGGAATTCCTGTGGCATCTTTGGGCACTGTGCCCTTCAGGGAAATTATAACCCTCTCACTGCAGTGGAAGAATAGCATCTGATAAAGAAGAAGTATATAATTTTTCCTCTATTTATATTTGCCAATAGGCCATGCGGCTACACCAAGCAGATAACAGGATCGTTCTTTGAATCAAAATGATTCTTTCTTTTTTTTTTTTTTCATGATCGTTCTTGCTGCAAACTCTTCAGAATGAATAATCAAAACACCAAATACACATATGTTTGATTTAATATCATTAGCCAGAGGGCATTTTTGATAAATATTCATTTTAACATGTACAACTCTTATATCTCGTCTTCTTCGGTTAAATCACATGCATACCAATGAGACATTCACACGGTGTCTTCTGAAGCTTGATTTGGCCTGTGGCCAAGTTACTCAGTATGCATTGAATGATCGCCTTGTTAATAGTGAAAGCAAATACAGAATATGTGTGCTTCCAGAATATTATTGTAATTCAATAAATGTTTTAGCTGGTAGCTACCCCGTAAAATGACTGATATATAAGATATTGATCATTGTAGACAAGCACTGCTGTGACGATGGACATTACAATATTCAATCATTTATTCATATGTTGTATCATATATGCTTATCCTGGTGGGATTGGCAGTGGCAACAGGCTTAGCGGTTCAGTCCACACTCTAGCTCTAGCCACATATCTTCACTCTCAAGCCAACCGTGTCTTATGATCTCGACCTCGTTCGTACTGAGACTGTCACAGGTCATGTTTTCAATGAGACATTTCTGGTACAGCTCTAGTACGACCTGACCACGGGTATTTAGTGTATTTTCCCAAACCACCTCAAATAGCTCTTCTCAATTTGCGGGTTCAGCAGCACTACTCCAAGACTCATACCATAACTTTTACAGTAACTGTAGCAATGTTTTCACTGGTCGGATGTGCTACTTAGATGCACATTCTCTTTTTCCAGAACTCATTAATAAAATAACAAGACACATAAACTCCTTGACTAGGGCCAAGTTTCCCTGAAGGGAATTTCACGTGTAGGGAGCATCCATCTTTTCTGGCTGAGATCCATGGTGTCAGACCCTCAGCCTTGTAAGCACTGATCCCAGGCTCTTCACAATCTGCCGCGCATCTTTATGAAACATTAAAGAGGTATGTTAACTTTACAACCTACAACCGTTTCCGGTGCCTTTGATGTCTTCAGGTAAATTTCATATTCTCTGTTGTAGTCTTGCCACCATGATGGTTTAGAACCATCATAATAACCGCAGGCACAGAGATAGACTGTACCAAAGCCTTCACAAAACTGTGTTGCACAATTGCTGCGTAAAAAAATACTTTATCTTCACAACGAACAATAAAACACCATAAGCAGACCAGAAAGCATTTACGCACTATAACTGTATCATCAGTTGTAATGCACTGTAATCAAGAAATAACATTGCACAGTAAGGGTGGTGGTCAAGTTGAGGTCTGGAAGGACAAGAGAGCTGTCAGACAGAAACAGGATTGGTAGAAAGACAAATCACAACCCCTGTAAGGCTGCAAAACACCTTCTAGAATATTTAGCAGACTCTTAATTGGTGGTGTTCTGCTTTACCTTCACAAATATGACCTTCGTGGAAGAGTTATCAGGGGGGGGAAAAAAACATTTGTGTCCTCACCAAATGTTGAGCATCTAAGCAACCCTGATGCATTTTGCAAACCAGTCCTCTGGACGACTCGAGTAAAAACTGGAACGTTTTGACCACCATGGCCAAAAATATTAAGAAAAAAGATAAGAAGAAGTTAATGAAATTGAAACTTCTTCAACAGTTGACCAACTGTTTTTATTTGTTTTAAACGTTTCCATTATTTTCTCAAAGGGAATTAAAATTTAATTTTAAATGTAAATAGTATTTCTAGTGTAATTGTGTTATATTGTACATAGATTTTATCTTTAGCATAATTGTTCTTCTCGGTTTCATTTTTAATTTCTAGTGTAATTTTATTTTGATCACATTGTGGAAGCAAGCATCACACTGTGTAAAAAAAATAAAAATAATAATAAAAAACACGCTAAAGATGAAAAGAAGTTGGCCTCTACAACCGGATAAAAATCCAAAACACACCTCAAAATTCACAATGCACTAACTCAAGGGGCTCACATTTGGCATGGCTCTCATAGTTCTCCGACCTACACAAATCAAAAAATCTGTGGCTAGACCTCAAGAGAGCACTGCATGCAAGATGGATATCATTTTATTGTACGGCTTTTGATGCGATGTCATAGAGGCTTGTCAAAATAAAATCAACATCATGATATTGTTGACCAGCCTGATGCCGGGCTAAACATTTCAAGACAGAAGTCTGGTTTTGGTTAGGTGTAAGACAAAGACCTATTGGTTGTCAGACAATACCATAAATATGGCAGCTTTTTTTATATACTGTACTTATTTTATTTTTTTTCAGATCTAAAAACTTTATATTATAATAAAATATCTTATATTAGGATACTTAACTGTCCATAACATTTTTAGTTTGATCCTTTTTAAATAATCACTATGTACTAATCTACTAATAATCCTGTACTAAGAACTTTCAGTCTCGATCAGTCATCACCTTTTGACTGATTTAAAATCGCAAAAGATGCCACGTCTTTATTTAATGTGCTTTCTAAACTATCGGAAAATCTGGTAAGTCATAGATTATGTGATCATCTTTAATCATAAAGAATTAATGAAGACAATATTATTTATCTCTGTTGGAAACACTGGGTCAATAGCAAGAGAAAGAACTGGAGTAAAAAAGCTGGATTCACTTGCTAATATTTATCATCTGTGTTTCAACATGTGTGATGAATTTTTGAAGTAGAGTAAAAATCAGGTCACCATCTGCTATTGAATATGTTGAAAATGTAAATTATATGTAGGAAGCATACCATCTCACTATATAGTACCTCACGCTGCTGCATCTCTGAATCCAAGCATGTGCATACACTCTTCCCACAGCCTCCTTACCCAGACTTCGAAATACTAGGCTGGCCTTGTTTGACCCCTTCTTTGCCCAAATCTCAATCCTCACTGCTTGAGCTGCTATTCATTTGGGTTGTAGCCAGAAAGGCTGCTTTTAGATGAAATCCACTACCCCTTGCTTCCTTTGTAATACAGTTTATCCGCGGTATCTTACCAGATGAGATTCAGAGGATATATTTAAAAAAAAAACTAGATTTAGCAAACAGAAAAAAAACCTAATAATAATATAATAACAATAATAAATTCAATATGAAATGGAGTCAGTAACTGAAAATATAAATATAAATATGAATATGTTTATGCTTTATTTGCGTAGCCCTTTGTTTGTATGTCTGTCACAGCTCCATATGTATCCATCTAAAACACAAATTCCATTTCCACGATTCCCAATCCAACAATAAATTACAAACTGAACCATATGACCTGTCATCACATGACCAGTACCAGATTTCTAATTAATCTCACCTGTTCACAGTGACATACTCTCCATAAATAACACAGGCTTTCACTCCAGCATTGCAAGGTATCACTGTATTGATTTACTGGTTATGTTCCTGAGCCTTTTTTCCCCCCTCTGTGTGTGCTATCCTGATGTAACTCTGCTTTGCAATTCTGTCACTCTCTACACTGGGTTGTTTTCAGCATTGAGTGATTTCTACTCTCAAATAGAGAGGTTGTCTAACAAGCATCCAATTATGCCTGTGTCTGACGTAAAGCTTCGTTCATCGATGAGCAGATCTGGCAAACTACATCAGACATTGTCCACACATGATACTCTTTCAGATTTCAAGAATCACCTATGAGAGAAGACAATCAGCCACTTTTCCTATGTCTATTGCTGCACCCAGAACCTATGCACATCAGACACACTTACCTCAAATGTTAGCGGTACAGAGAGAGGTTTGTGCTTTTACTGTAGATAAGGTACTCACTCCACAGTGCATGGGGAATCCACCATGTGCTAATGCTCTGAGTCCATCACGGCTTTCTTCTTGTAAGCCATTCACATTAGAAGTGATTTTTTTTCCATAATTCAGACAGGGTATTTTTTTAGTGTTCATTGCCAGACAAACTTCATCAAGAGATGACTACCTAAAGATGCAACCACTGGCATCCCTAGTGCAAGAAGACGCCAAATGTTTGAGGAATCCATAGCTTTCTTGGTGTGAAATGGTGTGGGATCCTCATCTTGTCACCACAGGGATTAAATTCTTGCTTCAAATATCAGCGGATGACATAATACAGAAAGGTATAAACAACATTAATAATAACAAAATCTGTAATCTTGCGATCATTTAATTTTCGCTCTTTAATATTGGAATTCTATTTAAACATATACAAGTGGCCTATAAATCCTTCCTGCAGTCAAGCATATTTTTTGTGATTGACTTTGAACTTCACCATATTCGAATATTTAATACATTTCTACTAATCAGTGACAAAAGTAATTATGCCGTGAGTACTTAAGGGTGCCGTGGTTAATTAGGAAACGTTAATCTGTAAAGGGCAACAGAGGGGATCAGAGGGTGTGTGCTTCTGTAATAATTTACTGTGAATTTCAGTATGATGACAGACACTGGGTGTTTTTAGTGTAATCCTTTGTATGAAAAACAGGCAAAAGGCAATATAAACACTGAACGGCAATGTCAGTGACAACACAAGTAGAAACAAGTTAACGCTAAAGAGAGGTCGCTATGTGGTTTCTTTTTTCATTACACTAGTCTTTTACTGGTGCTAGCAAAGATTTCAACTGACAAATATTAAATCTTTTAAAAGCACAGCCCGCTCTGGCCCTGAAAGTCTGGCCAGTGATTTAAACTGAATGAATCCACCTACTGTATAACTGAGAGTCTCTCTTAGAAATTCACACAAGGTTGAGGTGAGAAAAAAAAAAATTCTACACAATCGATACATGATTAGTAGTGAACAGTTTTGTATAAAGTATCAAAACCATAAGAAATTTTATTATGGTATTATTATAGTACCACCTTACCATAATATACCTTAGTATTACCAGGGTACGTATGACTTTACCATCATAGGCACCATAGGACTTTAGAAAGTACCAGGCTAATAACTGTGGTATTTAAGAGGGCACCATGGTGGTACTATAATATTTTGGTTAATACCATGGTACTTATTGGGTACTACAGTAGTTATGAAAGTTCAGCAGGAATCTAACTGTACTACACTGTACCATAGTAATATGTTAGTATGTACTACAAGTATGTATTATTACAGTATTAT
Organism: Clarias fuscus; assembly: GCA_030347435.1. Taxonomy (NCBI): domain Eukaryota; kingdom Metazoa; phylum Chordata; class Actinopteri; order Siluriformes; family Clariidae; genus Clarias; species Clarias fuscus. Next base: position 11,214,732 of record CM059229.1, on the reverse strand, counting down.
TACATGTATTATTATTACAGGCAGTGCCATATTATTATATGTAATATTAAAAGTTTCAACATACACTATATGTGTATACTATATGATATTTAATTAATGTCATATTCACACAATGATAAATACAAATGTCATAGTACCATAATAAAGTACATGGTATACTATAGTACATACACTATTGTCCCAAAGTGTGGAACAAGGTTCTGGTGTCGTGTACTATATAAACAAATATTTATCATGGAGCTGTCAAATAAACCATAGAAAAAAATTATAGAAATAACTGCTAAAGGTATTGGAAAACAACAAGAAGAAATAAACACTAAAAATCAATTAGTGTCATTCGATTATGTAAATTCTGTGCATAGTTCTGAGCAATACTGACTTACTATATGAGAAATTGTTAAAAAATTGTAAAGAGAGTGAATGTAAATGTATTCAGAAGGTTCTTTAAGGAACTGGAAAAAAATAATAATAACAGGAAGCCCTTCTGATAGGAAGATAGATTTCAAGTTTTCAGAGTTCAAAATAGGTCAGGGTAGGAAGTGAAATAAAATCTGTGTAAGAGTCTAAACGCCTGTAGGAGGTAACTGTTTATGAATCTGTAGCCTTACCCCAGATGTCCTTTGGCCTTCTTCCAGATGTGAAGTGTGTGAACATTCACCAGTCAGAGAGAAAATAAAGTTACCTGCTGGGATAGAAAGTAAAAGTTAATGGAACTTTAATGCTTAATAATGTGTGCGTGTGTGTGTGTGTGTGTGTGTGTGTGTGTGTGTGTGTGTGTGTGTGTGTGTGTGTGTGTGTGTGTGTGTGTGTGTGTGTGTGTGTGTGTGTGTGTGTGCGCGTGTGTGCGCGTGTGTGCGTGTGTGTGCGTGTGTGTGCGTGTGTGTGCGCGTGTGCGTGTGTGTGTGCGTGTGTGTGTGTGTGTGTGTGTGTGTGTGCGTGTGTGTGTGTGTGTGTGTGTGTGTGTGTGTGTGTGTGTGTGTGTGTGTGTGTGTGTGTGTGTGTGTGTGTGTGTGTGTGAGATTCAAACACATACAATGAATAATAGACTGTTATAATGAAAAAAAAACACTGTCTCCCTTCTGTTCTGTGTCAAACAGCATGTTGTAAGAGAAATAAAAATGATTACAGATAAAGACAAACAGAACTTCTTTTTCAATGTAGCTGTGCAAGCAAAAACCCTTTCGAAAATGTATCCCTCTAGTCTTTATCAGTATGGATGTCGGTAGTTTTCATTTTATATTGTGGGAACATTTTACAAATGCCAGACATATTAAGTCAAACGTAAAGGAAATAACATATATAGGGAGCTGAAATGACATGCTCGTTACTCATCTGATCCATGCAGAGCCAGTTCATTTCCAACATGATTCACTAAGTAAAGCAATATGTGTAACGGAAGTTTGACTGAACCATTATACTGTATCACCTTATACGACACTTGAGCCACCACACTGCGATCTTCAGTGCTCGCTTCACATAGCTGGAATTGACGCAAACAAATGTGACCTTCTGAGGGAAATGTTAGAGACTCAGTGCGTACACAAAATATTTGAATGGAAAAAGGTTTCAATTATCAATTTTTTACGGTAACACTAAATGCAGCTTTAAAGACCACATGACTAGTTTCGGGTAGAACTTTGATTGCTGTCTCAATTTCGTTTGCTTATGAGTCAGTTAAACCAACTGTGCTCTGGAACAAAAGACATGTTAAAGAACTTTTGCGATTTGATCTTAGTAAAAAAAAAATGGTAATAATAATAATAATAATAATAATAATAATAATAATAATAAATTCTTGCACATCTTTCCACATTTCACATTCATCCACTTGTTTTTTGTTAGGAAGTGGTTGGGGAAGATGCTTCAGCTAAAATACTGCTGATGAACTTAAAACAGCATTAAAACAGAAAAAAAAAAAAAGAGTTCCTGTAATAGGACAGGACACAACTTGTTCCAGGTGTGTGTATTATTATTTAGGATTTAGGATTCCTGTAAAGAAGTATGTTGGTTGCAGTCAGTATCTTTTTCACTCTCCTGGGAAAAAAAAACAAAACAAGGTTACACATATCCATTCATAAAACAAACTGAAATTCCTGTTTAAATGTCTTTCATTACTTTCTTTCTTCATTTGCTTTTTGTTTCATTTTAACAGAAATGTCTGACACAAACAACAGTGAATTACAGCTAAGACGGAATGTCTATTTTTAAAGGCTTAGTAAAGCAAATTAAATCATTAAATAAACAATCCATTCCAGCACTTAATATAAAATCTTACTATTTCAGTGCAGATCTTATATATATATATATATATATATATATATATGTGTGTGTGTGTGTGTGTGTGTGTGTGTGTATGTGTGTGTGTGTGTGTGTGTGTGTGTGTGTGTGTGTGTGTGTGTGTGTCCTTTCTGCATGTGACAATTCATGTCCAGGTTCGTCATCTGTCCAAATTTCTCATTATCTGCTCTTTTGGCTCTGTGCCTGCTTGCTCTTTTTCAGAATCATCAACATGTTTATCAAAATGTGTGTGTTTGTGTGTAGCCACACAGATTTAGGAGCGCCTGTTTTCTGATGGCAAAAAAAAAAAAAAAAAGCTCTGTGGCCTCAAATGCCCCTTTTTAAAAAAAAAAAAAAAGGATGCAGTGCACTGTGCTGTAACGGTTTAGCAGAGGCTTGGATCATACCCAGGAATGTATATCAAACTGTGGCCTCGAATGCCCTGTTGGCTTTGCAAGATAAATGTAAAAGATTGTTTGATTTGTGCTATTTTATTCTCAGCCTCAGACAAACATATGTCTTTACATTTAAGCCATGAACATGGTGACGTTTAAGTTATGGAAAAACTTCAGAAGTTTTTTCTGGGTGGTAGAGTTGATATACTGTAGTTGGTTATTTTAAAGGAAGGTTATTCCTTCGATACAGAATGGCTGGCCATCTTTTTGCACTTATCATCTGTTTTAATTTCACTTGATCATGTATTGCATTTGGAAATCAACAAGAATGAAGACAGATTGTTTGATTAAAAACCCCTTAAAGCAGGCCCTGGTCCTGAAGGACCACCTGCTCTGCACATTTTAGTGTTTTTCCTGCTCTATCGCACCCACACCCACTTCAAGGCAAAATAGCATTTGATCCCTAAACATGACATCAAGAAGCAAAACAAGAAGGATCTCCTAGAATAATAAAAGGAAATCTACAACAGCAGCACCTTGTATTCTTTCATACAAAATCAAGATGTGAAAGAGGAGACCTTTTTTACTTTATCTACTTTTTTTTATGGAAAGATTAAAAAAAGACCTAACATCCATCGGAGCAGAACCCCAAGTGATGCAATAGTTCCAAAAAATACGACAATCTAGTGGAACATTAAAAAATTCTCAGTATTCTATTAAATAATTTTGTAATTAGAATATAATTCTCTTAGTGTTTAAATTCTCCTGAGATAACCTGGCAGAATAATGTTATTCTGAACCATGAATGTTCTGTACAACTGTTCTGTTTTTTGTTGCTGTACTAAAAAGAACTCCTCTCAAATGAGGTAGAATTGGTGATACCATGATACAACAATAATACTATTCCTGAGCCATGACTTGTGACCATAGACTTTGGTGGCTCAGGATGTCATTTACACACGTGGACAAAATTGTTGGTACCCTTCGGTCAATGAAAGAAAAACTCACAATGGTCACAGAAATAACTTTAATCTGACAAAAGTAATAATAAATAAGAATTCTATGAATGTTAACCAATGAAAGTCAGACATTGCTTTTCAACCATGCTTCAACAGAATTATTTTAAAAAATGAACTCATGGAACAGGCCTGGACAAAAATGATGGTACCCCTAACTTAATAGTTTGTTGCACAACCTTTTGAGGCAATCACTGCAATCAAACGATTCCTGTAACTGTCAATGAGACTTCTGCACCTCTCTGCAGGTGTTTTGGCCCACTCCTCATGAGCAAGCTGCTCCAGTTGTTTCCGGTTTGAAGGCTGCCTTTTCCAGACGGCATGTTTCAGCTCCTTCCAAAGATGCTCAATAGGATTGAGGTCAGGGCTCATAGAAGGCCACTTTAGAATAGTCCAATGTTTTCCTCTTAGCCATTCTTGGGTGTTTTTAGCTGTGTGTTTTGGGTCATTGTCCTGTTGCAAGACCCATGACCTGCGACTGAGACCCAGCTTTCTGACACTGGCCAGCACATTTCTCTCTAGAATCCCTTGATAGTCTTGAGATTTCATTGTACCCTGCACAGATTCAAGACACCCTGTGCCAGATGCAGCAAAGCAGCCCCAGAACATAACAGAGCCTCCTCCATGTTTCACAGTCGGGACAGTGTTCTTTTCTTGATATGCTTCATTTTTCCGTCTGTGAACATAGAGCTGATGTGCCTTGGCAAAAAGTTCCATTTTTGTCTCATCTGTCCATAGGACATTCTCCCAGAAGCTTTGTGGCTTGTCAACATGTAGTTTGGCATATTCCAGTCTGGCTTTTTTATGATTTGTTTTCAACAATGGTGTCCTCCTTGGTCGTCTCCCATGTAGTCCACTTTGGCTCAAACAACGACGGATGGTGCGATCCGACACTGATGTTCCTTGAGCATGAAGTTCACCTTGGATCTCTTTAGAAGTCTTTCTGGGCTCTTTTGTTACCATTCGGATTATCCGTCTCTTTGATTTGTCATCAATTTTCCTCCTGCGGCCACGTCCAGGGAGGTTGGCTACAGTCCCATGGATCTTAAATTTCTGAATAATATGTGCAACTGTAGTCACAGGAACATCTAGCTGCTTGGAAATGGTCTTATAGCCTTTACCTTTAACATGCTTGTCTATAATTTTCTTTCGAATCTCCTGAGACAACTCTTTCCTTCGCTTCCTCTGGTCCATGTTGAGTGTGGTACATACCATGTCACCCAACAACACAGTGACTACCTGGAGCCCTATATATAGGCCCACTGACTGATTACAAGATTGTAGACACCTGTGATGCTAATTAGTGGACACACCTTGAATTAAGATGTCCCTTTGGTCACATTATTTTCAGTATTTTCTAGGGGTACCATCATTTTTGTCCAGGCCTGGTCCATGAGTTATTTTTAATAATTCTGTTGAAGCATGGTTGAAAAGCAATGTCTGACTTTCATTGGTTAACATTCATAGATTTTTTTTTAAATATTATTTTTGTCAGATTAAAGTTATTTCTGTGACCATTGTGAGTTTTTCTTTCATTGACCGAAGGGTACCAACAATTTTGTCCACGTGTGTATAACTGCATAGCCTCAAACTACTGTAAAATAGGCCATAAGACTATCACACTTGACTAATGCTATAGACTCTAAGGATTATTTTCAGTAGCCCCAAAACAAAACACAGAACAAAAATTTGGGCATTGAAAATTGAGGTATTCACCTCATAATTCTCCGTTTTCTCTCCCAATAGTTGAAATAAAGCTAATAATAAATGTAATCATTCTTTATACCATAGGCACCCTGTCTGCACATACACTTTGCCTTTTTAATGAAATGTCTGAAACCTAAGATCTGGGTTTCTAGCAGTATCTTAAACTAGTCTGATTTTAACGTCAACTCCAAACAGATTTGAAAAAAATAAATTAAAAAAACATTCCCTCAAGCTGAATTCATTAAACAAGTAAATAAACTACCAGTTCCTTTCTGATTTACCAAGTGATTTAAATAACATAACTCTGGACACTGTGAACAATGTAGTGTACCCTGTACCCTAATAAAAACCCTTATCATTTTTATTAGTATGTTAACACTAATACATTTATAACACTGACCTTACCACTTACTGTCATCTCATACATATTGTTAGCTTTCTAGCTCGTGGCTATCACTACCAGGTGTTGTCCAGTGTTGTTGCCATACCGAAGGTTCAATAAAGAATGTTGTATGTATGTTTTTTAATAAATAATAAATGTATATAATAAAATTCAATAAAGTAGAACAGAACCAAGAGCCACCCAAATGCAAAAGTGCACTTGGATGGAGGCATCCACGTTTTTTCCACTTTGTTTTGCACGTGCTGAGGCATAATTGACCATTTAAGCTTACAAATTACCACTTACAAAGCACCACAAACACCACATCTCCTATCCCACCTATCCTCTGCTCCTCCCAGACGGGACTTTACTAGCTTGTTGCAGTTCCTGTTTTTGACCAGTAATAACTCTTTGGACCAAAATTATTTTGGCAACTTTTAGAAATGAGGACACATTGATGCCTATCATTGGCCTATCACATTGCTTTTTATTTTTTATTTTTTTGTCACTTATAAGTCATTTGTACAGTATATAATTTAAGTAAAAAAATGTATGTGACTGAAGAATGAATTTAGTGGAGGCCATGAAAGTTTCTGTAAGATGGAGCACACAGTCACGATTTAACACTCTTGCGCAATAGATCGCGCAGTGACACTGCTGTAAATGAAAACTCTTAATTGCTAGGTATTCTAAATACGTGACTCAAAGTACGTTTCAGATGTTGCGAAATCACTTTAGTGCCTCATGGGGAAACAGAGTGCAACTCATGTCCGGGAATCTTTCTGACTCAGAGCATGCATGTATTGCGCACACCGCATACTCCGACTGGTCATTTTCTCATAGGCTATTGTAGGTCTGCTCAATATCAAGTTCATACTTGAATAACAGTGTTCTTTTGTTCAAGGTGCATATTTACATCATTCTGTACATGAATGAGTAAGTGACACCATGTAATTCAAACCATATGACTTTTTTGACAACTTCTGACTTCTTACTATGTATGTTGTGACTTTTTTTATAGCATAACAGAAAACATTTTTTTTTTTTTTCTACAGTATATGTAAGACTTTATTTTTAAGTGCGATGTAGTGCTATAAAGCATGTTGGTGCTTTGGGCTCAGTACAATTTTCAGTGTATTGCTATTTGCTAGGACAGATCTGAAATTGCCGGCGTTGAAGAGGATGTTTGGTGCAATAGGGGGTATGATATTCAAATTCAGCTGGCACAGTGAAATTTTCAAGCCCACTTTGGGCCAAAATCGCTCTACCACCACAAAGAGCCCTTTCTTAGCACAAAAGAAGGTAGTAATAAATGGTATTTTTTGCGAGCTCAAGCACAGCGTTGTCCCATTTCATACAAACCCACTGTCCTTGTGTGACCTGTAACCGCTTGCCAGATTCATAGCAGAGTTTATTGGAGATAACAGGGTTAGGAGTGCATTTTAGCTCGTATTTTACATAGTGAATTACCTCTGCATGCTTCTTGTAATAGTAAAAATAAAAAAAATAATCAAATATAGCCATTCATCTAGTTTTATTGTTTTAGAATTATGTGCTACTAGATATGTAAATATCAAGGTGAAACAAGTAGCGTTTTGTATAAATTTTGGCCCATTTTAAAGTTTGGACACACCTAACCTCCATGGTCTTTCTTGAGTTTTATTTCTTTCTACATTGTAAAACAATACTGAAGTCATCCAAAATTTTCCATAATCTACCTTAAACAGTTGTTATTGAGATGTGTCTTCTACTTATGTTCTGTAAAGCCTTCATAACGGCTCTAACCTGAGGTGCTGTTAATTGGTGATTTTTGAGGCTGGTACGTCCGCTAATGAACTTCTCATCCTCAGCAGAGGTATTGTTTGGTCTTGCTTTACTAGGATGGTCTTCATGACAGGCAGTTTCATTGTGGTGCTTGTTGGGTTTTGCAAATGCACTTGACAATCTGGCCTTCATGTTTTAATATATAAATGAACTGTATTTTATAGTTTTGAAATCTCCAGTATTGCTCTACAATTTAGAAAATACATTCTCTCTCTCTCTCTCTCTCTCTCTCTCTCTCTCTCTCTTATACTACTGCATGAGAGAGGCTTTAAAGAGGGCATTATGGCTTAGAGGTTGGCATTCTTGCAGCAGACAGCTTTCATTCCAAAGGTCCCCCTGCCTTGTGCCCTGACCTCCATGAAATAGGTTTGAGGCCCACCAGAAACTGAGCGAGGATGTGTCGTGGACATTTATAAATGGATTGATTGATTGATTGATTGATTGATTGATTGATTGATTGATTGATTGATTGAGCGAAACATTATCTAAACCCCCATTAGCAAAAGCAATGTCAATTATTGATTTTCCATTTTTTTTAAAAAGAAAAGAAAAAAGGAATTTAAATTACCGGACAACAACATCATCATAGAGATCAAATGCAGAATAAACAACTAAAATCAGGACCACTTAGCAGTGGCTATTTTTTTCTATGAAGCCTTATATAATAAACAAATATAATTTACCGTTCTATAATAAACTGAAAAAAATAATACAATATACATGATAAATAAAAACACATTCGAGAACATATTTCTGTAAGTTTAATCATATATTTCTACCATTAAAATACGGATGTGGAATCAAATCAATCAGTCTCATTACAATTATGTCACCGGGTAGAGTTGAGGAGAGACATGCACTCATTTTTAAAGGTAGCAAAAAAAGATGATTTGACTGGACATCACCGAACTACACCTTTTCATAATGGCCTCCCCATGCTTTTTCTGCACCGGTGGCTACAAAAATACCAAAAAAAAAAAAAAATGCTTTTGTCATACAAAACCTTCTCCTTAGTTTTGTTTGCATCAGGATCATGAAACAGGATATGGTTTTGTGTCTTTGTTTCCTTTTGAGACAGTTCAATGTGAACACAAAAACTCTCATGTTGTGAAACAATTTGATGACTGGAGTTTATAATAGCACCTCTTCTTTTCTCTCAAGCTCCTTCATATTACATCAGCACTGCGCCTGTAGTTTTGTCCAGTGCCATGACATAACTTTGAAATTTCATTCAGCTACAGTGAGTGTGACACCATGCTGAGGTGAGCGAGCATGGCTTTGTGCTAGTGCTTCCTGGTGCTCTGCGATGCCTGGATCAAAAGGGATTATGCAAATTAAATGCATAATTAATGTCGGGCCTGTCTGCACTGTGAGGAGTTCTTCATTAGGCAAAATTAACACTGACCAATATATTATACCCCCTGTCAGTGAGACGGTGAGACAGGAAAATATTATTATTAATATATTATTATTATTATTATTATTATTATTATTATTATTATTATTATTATTATTATTTCATATTCTTTCATCAATTTAAAAACCACAGGGTAAAAATGTACACTAGAATACCAGCAAAAACCTAGTATCAAACCTAATGTCAAAAACAAAGTGTCCATTTAATAAGGAAACATAACTATGTAGGGCTTGTGTAAGGTGCAATTCAAGGTAGAGGCTTCAATGTGAGAACACCATGTAAGTTAATAAAAGAAATATAGACTTTTCAATAAATATTTTCAGCAGCAGGTAAAAATATACTCCAGGCATTACAAAATTTAAGCTTTTCAGCTTTGATCCCTTAAAGCAGGTTAATATATATTGGCTGATACAACCGTATATTGGCAGATACAACCGTTCTTGCGAGCAATGAACCATTGGCAAGACAAGGTATTGCAGGAGTACCTCTTCATTCCATCTAAAATTATGTTTGTGATAATGTCACAGCAGAAAGTCCTAGTCCTATTCAATAGACTCTGCATCACACAGTAACACCACTCTAGGAGAAACATACCTCAGGAATGCTATAAAGAATTCTATAAAATAATGAATGGAAAATATACAATGTATACCATGTACAGTATATTTAATCTAATATATATAATCTCTCTAGCTATCTACAAACCATCTGTGCACACAGCATACATAGTTACAGAGGAAAAACCCTGCAGTGCTAAAATCTGGCCTTGATAACAGTATAATCCAAAGTGGGGAAAGATGAAGGTTGCTTAGTAACTACAAGCTTAGTAAACCGAAGGTGAGAGCTGTACGGGCATTTTTGGACCATAAGATGCCTGTAGGTGAAGATGACAGCCAAACACATAACTTAAGTGGGCACGTATGCTGTACACACTACTGACACTTTTACGTTTTTACGTGCAAAGATAACTGTAGCTGTAGCTGGATCTGGGCTGTTTTCCCCATTCTCAGCTGTCCTCGTGTGACCTGTAATTGTGTGCCAAGCTCGCAGAGTTTACAGGAGGTAACATGGTTAGGAGTGTATTTCCTAGTTTATTTTAGGTAACCTCAGTAAGATACATACATATATATATATATACTACTGCTCAAAAGTTTGAGATCACTCCATGGTATTTCTTTCTATATTGTAAAACAATGCTAAAGGAGTCTAAATTATGCAAGAATCTCCTTTGAACGGTTAATGTTGAGATGTATCTGCTACTCATGATCTGTAAAGCCTTCAGAACAGCTCTAATCTGAGGTGCTGTTAATTGGAGATTTTTGAAACTCGTAACTTTTAAATCAACTTCTCCTCTGCAGCAGAGGTATGTTTTGTCTTCAAAAAGGTCTTCATGAGAGCCAGTTTCAACATGGTGTTGATGGGTTTTGCAAATGAACTTGACAATACTGTTCTTGCAAAAACTATTCCAGAAAGGCTGACCTCCATCTCTTAAAATAAATGATGTAAAATGTTGTTACATAATTATCTAATTCCAAGTGTTATTTCATAGTTTTGAAATCCCTACAAAAAAAACCCCCATAAAAACAAAAGCACTATAAATCACTAAACAATAGAAAATTTCAAACCTATATATATATATATATATATATATATATATATATATATATATATATGGGGTAAATACGTTTGGCAATATATATATAGCCAAACGTATTTACCCCATTGATTCAAATCATTGAATTCAGAGGTCCCAGTCACTTCGGAGGCTGCAGGTGTATAAAATCAAGCACCTTGCCATGCAGATCATTACTACAAACATTTGTGAAAGAAGGGGGTGCTCTCAGGAGCTCAGTGTATTCCAGCGTGGTACCGTGGTAGAATGTCATCAGTGCTATAAGTCCAGTCAAGAGTTTTCCTTGTTACTAACTATTCCACAGTCAACTGTTAGTGGTATTATAACAAAGTGGAAGCGATTGGGAAAGATAGCCACTCAGAGCGGGGTCAGCACAGTGTACAGAGATTGCTAACTTTCTGCAGAGTCAATAGCTACAGATCTCCAAACTTCATGTGGCTTTCAGATGATCTCAACAACAGTGCATAGAGCGCATCACGCAGCTGCATTCAAGACGTACATCATCAAATGCAATGCAAAGCATCAGATGCAGTGATGTAAAGCACACCGCCACTGAACTTTAGAGCAGTTTAAATGTGTTCTCTGGAGTGGTGAATAACGCTTTTCTGTTTGTTGTCTGACTTCAATGTGCCACGTGTGAAGTTTGATGGAAGGGGATTATGATGTGGGGTTGTTTTTCAGGAGTTGGGCTCTGCCTCTTAGTTTCAGTAAAAGGAACTCTTAATGCTTCAGACATTTACGACAATTTCATGCTACCAACTTGTGGAAACAGTTTGAGGATGGCCCCTTCCTGTTCCAACATGACAAGCAAGGTCCATAAAGAACATGGATGAGCAAGTTTGGTGTGGAAGAACTTGCCGGGCCTGCACATTTTGTTATGTTTCACAACTCAACTTAAAATAGATTCATATCACTTTTTTCTCCATCAAGCTACACACAATGCTCCACAATTATAAACTAAAAAAAGGTGTTTATAGTCATTTTTATGTGTTTATATGTCATTTATATTCACCCTTGTGTTCTTGGTTACCTGCCTCACTAAGAGCCTTTATCCACTCATGTTTGGCTGTGTGACCAGATCTGGAAAGATGGTAGGTTGTGCTAAATGTTTTCCATTTAAGAATAATGGAGGCTATTATGCTCTTGGGTGCTTTAAATGCTCCAGAATGTTTTTTTTTTTTTTGTATGCTTCCCCATATCTGTGTCTTGACACAATCCTGGCTCGCATGTCTACAGATAATTCTCTCGCCCTTGTGGATTTATTTTCACTCTGAAATGTACAATCTACAGTGACACCTTATATAGACAGGTGTGCGTCTTTCCTAATTATGTCCAATGAAGTCAATTAGGCACAGGTAGACTCCAGTGATGTTGTAGAAGCCTCCAAAGAACCAAAGACTACTGACCAGAGTAGGATGTGCCAGAGCTCAGTAACAAATGTCATAACAAAGAATCTGAATACATGTGTAAATTATATATTTCGGTCCTCATTTTTCAATAAATTTTTTTTTAAATCTATAAACACTTGTTTTTCCTTTGTAGTTGGATGTAATGTGGATGATTTTGTGTAGGATATGAGGGAAGATTTTTAAAATCTATTTTATGATGGATGTGGAAAACTTTAAAGTGTCTGTATATATTAATATACTACTAATTATTATATATTAATATTTTGTTATATATTAATATACCATGAACAATATTATAATATTATTATTATATAATAATGATAAATTTAAAATTTAGTATAAATATACTGTGTATATATAGGATATTATGAAAAAGTGTTTATGTTGTTTGTTTGCTTGTTTGTTTTATTGGCCTAAATGTTCAGGTCTCATGACTGTACAGGGGAATTTGACAATAAGCATCTAAGCAATAGTGAAATGCTGGGTAGTTTATTAGGGAAGCAGGGGATTATCTACAGAAATAAAGATTACTCTCAAAAACTAAAAGTCCCAGTTTGACATGAATACCCCTTGTGAAGTTTGCATTTAATTTGGAAACCAAGGTCGCAGTGTCTGGAGGAAGAGTGGAAAGCCTGGAATTCAAGTTGCTTGAAGTTCAGTGTGAGGTTTTCATGAGGTTTTTTTATGGGGCCATGTCATCTGTTGGTGTTGGTCCACTGGGTTGTTATCAATTCCAAAGTCAATGCAGCCACATGATTTTAGAGCACTTCATGCTTTCATCTGCTGACAAGCTTTATGGACATGTCAGTTTCCTTTTCCAACAACCTTAGCACCTGGTCACTGTGCCAAAACTCCCAGTATCTGGTTTGCAGGAAACAATATTCTAATTTATTGGGATAGACTCTATATAAACAACATGACCATAAAATAAATAATCCACACCCAGTACAGAATTTTAAAGAAAGAAGAAAAAAGTATCCAAATAAGCAGGCAAAACATCTACTATGTAATGACACTCATTGTGACTGTATGCAAAAATGATTTTAACTAAAAGTGGTCACTCCAAAGCACATTGTTGTTGTGTTTCTGTGTGTGTGTGTGTGTGTGTGTGTGTGTGTGTGTGTGTGTGTGTGTGTGTGTGTGTGTGTGTGTGTGTGTGTGTGTGTGATATAGGTGTGATAGATATTATATGATATAGAGTTAGCCCTGTTCGATTCTCGCCTCAGGATCCCTTTACATGGAGTTTGCATGTTCTCCCTGTGCTCGGTGGGTTTTCTCCAGGTACTCCGGTTTCCTCTCACACTCCAAAGACATGCAAATCAGGCTAATTGGCTTTTCTAAAGTGCCCGTTGTGTGTGAATGCGTGTGTGTTGACCGGAGGTCCTGAAAAAGCCGTGAAATGGGAATAAATACAACAGGCACCACTGGCCTCCACGGTCCCTAGTTGGACTACAGAGGTTCCTAGATGGATGGATTGATCGAAAATCATAGAAGTTAAAACATTAATAACGGATGATACAGTCGGTGATGTGTGTAAAACTCGGAGTGCTTGTTTCTCTCACTCTCGCAAAGCTAATTTGGGGAGCGTGAGCGCCGTCTGGTGGGACATTTCCGGCCTTCGGTCGGTATAAAGCAGCTTAAACTTAAAGAAAGATTTGTATGGGTTTATGTGGTGTGATGTAAGAACTTCTTTTGGTCAGTGCAGTGAGTCTTATGTTTGTTTGTTTGTTTGCTTGGCTGATGAATAAATAATAAAGTTGTCATAAGCGTGTATTTCAAGAACTTCCAACAGTCTGATGAAACTTGAATAACCCACTGGGAGCGTTTCGCCAGACGCTCTGCTTTAATAAGCTCCTCCGTGATGTGTTCAGCCGTCACTAGCAGGACCATCAGTGCGCTGTGAATATCCTCGCCACAGCTCTCTGGAGCGACTCATTCATTCATAAGGCAAAAATGTGGACATGACGTCGCAGCAGAAGGGTAAGGAAACAAATTCACCTCGAAAAAAATTGTTTTCACGCGTTTGGGAATAGCAAAGTGTAATGAATGCCAGAATAATGTGGAAAATAATGAATGAATGAATGAATGAATTAACGCTCCGAACGCAACCCTCCATTCCTCCCCTCCTTTCTCTCTCTCTCTCTCTCTCTCTCTCTCTCTCGTTTTCTTTCTCTTTCTCTACCGCTCTGTTTCTCTCATCCAGGCGTCCGAGGTGCCGGGAGGTAATCCCCTCCATGTGAGGAGGCGGCACGGGCGTGGAGGCGTGGAGGTTTTTTTTTTTTTTTTTTTCCCTATTCAAATCCTTTCAAGTCCTATAAAAGCGGCGAAGTCAGTGCAGGAGGTTGAAGGAAGGAAGACAGATGGAGGGAGGTGATAGTTCGGTGTGCGCACCCGCTCGGAGGATGCCGGACGTGCAGGACTTTGTGTATGCGCTCAAAAACGCGCTGGTGTCCCTGATGCTGCTGCCGCGCTTCCTGTTGGCCGCCGCGCTGCTCTGGCTGCTCGACTTTGTCTGCATCCGCAGGAAGGTGCTGCTGAAGATGCGCGAACGCGAGGACTCGAGCCCTGACGACCCGCCGGTAACCGTGTCAGACTCGAACCGGATGTTCACGCTGGACTCCCTGCGCGCCGTGTGGTACAGCCAGAAGTTGGACTTCTGCAAGGAGGCGCACCTGGGGCTGGCGGCGCCCAACAGCGAGGTGGTGCCGCTCGGCGAACGGAAACGCGCGCGCATACTGGACTACGCCCGCGGTGCGAGACCGCTCATCCTGAACTTCGGCAGCTGCTCGTGACCGCCGTTCATGACGCGCTTGGAGGCGTTCCGGCGCGTTGCGGACCAGTACGCCGACATCGCCGACTCGCTGCTCGTTTACATCGAGGAGGCGCATCCGTCCGACGGCTGGGTGAGCACGGACGCCCCGTACCAGATCCCGCGCCACCGCTGTATAAAGGACCGGCTCCGAGCTGCGCGGCTCATGACCGACACGGTACCCGGCAGCGTCGTGGTCGTGGACACCATGGACAATTCATCCAACTCGGCGTATGGAGCTTACTTTGAGCGCCTCTACGTAGTCAAGGACAAGAAGGTGGTGTACCAGGGGGGCCGAGGACCCGAGGGCTACCGAATTTCTGAACTGAGGAGCTGGCTCGAGCAGTATCGCCAAGAGCTCGAAGGCTCCACACCGGTAGTGGTTCATGTCTAGATGTGTGTGTGTTTTTTTTTTTTTTTTAAGTAGATACCAGTCACTGTGTGTGCCATGAAGAACCAAGAAAAGAGGGTGTCCTGAAAGCTGCTGTGTGTGTGCGCGTGTGTGTTTGTGTGCGCGCGCGCGTGTGTGTGTGTGTTGTTCAGTGATGCAAACCGCATGATACTTGGAATTGTTTTGCCGTTTTGTTTTAATCGGTTCAGTCGGTTTGTGTGGTTTGTGTGGGGTTTTCACACTTTATTTGATGATATTGATTATTCTTTTTTTTTTTTTTTGCATGTCGTATTTGTGTGTGAGAGCGTGTGTGCGTGCGTGCGTGTATGTGTGTGTGCTTGTGCGATCGTGTGGCCGTTGGACTGTCATTGTATTCTGGTGTTGTCATGAAGTTCGGTTTTTAAAAGGATTTGATCCAGAAAACCGGTTCTGATGTATTCTGACACTAGAATACTTGATAACAGAAGAATGGCCCTTATTGTATTTGCCAAACATTGTTTCGTAAAATGTGTATATTTTATTAAACAAATATTTTTTAAATAAATGATAGAACATAGGTTGGTGCTGCTATTATTATTATTATTATTATTATTATTATTATTATTATTATAAGATTTCTGTACTTTTGATGTTGCTTAGATCGTAAGCTTCATTTTATACAATTTAATTTATGAAACCGTTTAGAGATTCATACTGTACATGCACATTGTATTTCAGACCTAAGTCTATAAAGGCATTGCACTCCAGACCCATAAAGTACAATATACAAAACATCATACAAAATACACATAATAAAGTATGAAAACTCCAACCCTTCAACATCCCATTCAACATTCATCAACATTCACTTTATAAATCTTTGTTGGAAACTACCGCACCATTAACATCTTTCAAATGATGAAACTGCGGGAATATGAAAAAGAAAGAGGAATTGCATACTGATTGACCTACAATTCAGCTGTACAGATAGAAATAGAATGTATAATATATTCTCCTTCCCTACCAGTAAGGATTTGTTCTGCTCATTATTTGTTTTGTACTTTGAGAGAGGACATTGAATCACAATGTCTGATTGCATTTCTCACATGACTGTTGCTTTCAGGGCTTTTTTTTTTTTTGCTGAAGGAGGTAATAATGCCAAACCTGCGTCATTCACAAAGATTTAATTATATTTAAGGGATTTATACAACCAAACAGAACTTATTTCAGACCATAAACACTGGGATATTTCCAAATGCTGCTTATTAGTGAAATTGATTAAAGTGTCGTTTAGTTATGGTTTCCCCACAAATGCTTTGTCTAAAATAACCCTACAGTCCAGTAATCTATCTCTACAAATATTGCATTACTACATATTCTTCTTTGTCCCTTATTGTCAGGCAAATTTTTGCATATTAAAATTCAAACTCTAAACAGCTTAATTTAAGGGGATGCTATGTAATAATCAAACTAAGAACTGCCCTTTGATTGAAAAGTCATGTACTTTCTCTCTCTCTCTCTCTCGCTCTCACTCTCTCTCTTTCTCTCTCTCTCTGTGAATCAAGCAGCAGGCAATGTGATTGGGTCCCACGTGGCAGCTTTCCGTGCTGCTTGGTTTAATGTATTCAGTGCTGGGTGAGTAGCCCTTTAATCTGTGTGCAGTGTTATCAATGTGTATTCCCTTCAGCCTTTCTCAGGGAGCAGCGTGATCAGCCTGGCTGCTTGCTGTGAAGATGCTGCAGTGTACAGACTGAAGCCACACTACTAAATAGGGATTGGGACAGTTCTGTAAGGTTTATCACTGTTCATACACTTCAAGGACCTTCTCCCCAGATCATCAAACGACCGGGTACAGGAATTACAAAATATATTTCCTGGCCTTCTTCTGTGTGCCATCTAAGATTATGTGCAGTTTGTCAAACAAGAAAGTGAAATGCCCTGGCTCTTTGAGGTTCTCAGAATTATTTTTTACATTATTTAACAATAATTTCACACCCCCACAGCTAACTCTAAAGTTTTGTGAAGGAACACAAAAGAATATGCTGAATACAAAGCTGATATGAGGATTCCTTCTTCCTTCCTACAAAGGTTTTGAATTCTTTTATTGATGCATTGCACTTTTCCACAACCATTTAATTGCAAAAATTACAAAACATGCCATTAAAAAAAAAAACTGTATATACAGGATGTAAAAGAAAAATGTAAATTTGTGAGGTTACGATTATGTTTGGGGACACAATTAGCATTTTTTACCCACAAGGAAACAAATTGCTTTGTATCCATTATCAACATATCACATGGTATCAAATGCAGACACATACAGTACTTGTGGCATTTATGTTATGTACAGCAAAACTGTTTCATCTAAATAAAATCCACACTCACAATGTACTTTATTAGAAAAACCTGTACACATACTCATTCATGCAATTGTCTAATCAGCCAATACTTTGGCAGCAGTGCAACCGATAAAATCAGTCTACTACAGGGCTTCAGAATTAGGGGAAAATGTGATTACAGTCATTTTTGACTATGACATGACTATTGGTGCCAGTTGTTTGAGTACTTGAGGGCTTGTTTGAGTATTTCTATAAATGCTGACCTCTTGGGGTTTTCACACATGACATCTTTACAGTTTACTCAGAATAGAGCAATAAAATAAAAGCTTCCTGTGAGCAGCAATTGTGTGGATGGAAATGCTTTGCAAATGAAAGAGATCAACTGAGAATGGCCAGATTGGTTTGAGCTGACATAAATGCTAAAGTAACTCAGATAACCACTCTGTACAATAGTGATAAACAGCAAAGAGTATCTCAGACTGCACAACATATTAAACTGTGTGACACAGATGGGCTACAACAACAAAAGACTTCGACGTTCCACTTTCGCCAGTCAAAAACAGAAAGCTGATGTTGAAGTGGGCACAGGATCACCAAAACTGGACGGCTGAAGATTGAGAAAACACTACCAAGTCTGATTAATCTCAATTTTCTTCGAACGCATCCAGATGATAAGGTTAGAATTTGGCCGTAACATTATCAATCCGTGGACTCAACTGCCTTGTGTCAATAGTCCAGGCTAGTGAGGTGGTGTAATGGTGTGCAGATAATTTCTTGGCCTACTTTGGGCCTGATAATGATAATCAATCATCATTTGTATGTCATTATTTGATCTCAATCCAACAAAACACTTTGGGATGTGGTAGAGCGGGAGATTTGCAGCAAGAAAGTGCACCTGAACAAGAACTGTAATAACCTTGTGATGCAATCATGTATACAAGAAGTAGAATCTCGAAGGAATCCATGCCATGAAAAGCTCAATATAATATACAAAGAAAATGTTTATTTCATTTGTAGGTAAAAAGTCACACAGTTTTCTGGAACTTGACCTTACACAATACCACAGATACAAGCATTTTTATTCACACATTTGAAAAACAAAAATTGGAAATGTAAAGCAATATACAACTTATGTTTTAGTCTGTGGGAGGAAACCAGAGTACTTGGAGGAAACTCGCCATTACAGGTGCAGTGCAGTAGTGATAACCAAGAGGAATTATGATACAAAAAGTAATTAATATTTATACTTATATGGCCATATTCGTCATGTAAGTAGTTGGTATTTCAAGATTCTCAGACCTTTTCTAGTATCTGTGTTAACACATGATCAGCGCAGTCTAAACCCATTCTTTTAATCTTTCATAAATTGTGCAATATTTAAAAAAAAAAAAAACTGAGATAAAGGATGTTTTACAGCACAAATGCGACTGCTGAATTTACTTTTGGAATGGCTAGAGTGATATTTGAACATTGTGTTACAAAGTTATATCATTCTAGAAACATACATTCAAGAGCCTATACTTTATAATGTTTATATTATAAAGATTTTATCCAAATACGGATATATTTTTTTCAGATTAAACAGATAACATGTTCTAAACAGGTAAAACTTTGGTTTTGGTTAGAAGATGATCTATTTGGTTTTTACTTACTAGTCAAGATCATCCTTATAATTATCTTAACCATGTACAATACACAGTACAGTACACAGTGAGATGAAATTAAATTTGACCTGGACCCAAACAACCTGCATGACAAACTGTATGCGAATCACAACATGATTTATCATTACATTAAAGGCACCGACCAATAGAACTGGGATTGCTTTTAACTCAACAAAAAAAATCACACAAAAAGGCAACTTTTATACCTAATCTGTCTTGCATCTAGTAAATCTCAACCTCCAATCAGTAAAACTAAGTAAACAACCAATCAAACAAAAATAGGACACACCTCCTCAACTTCAAATCCCTACTTGCCTTTTTTTGTTTATGCTATATACTAATTTGTAGTGCTTTTGTTCACAAGTTAGGTTAATACAAGTTTATAAATGTTAGATGTCTCTCATATGTAATAAGTATATTTATCTTGGCATATGCAGAGTTCACCAGCTATCATATGTGTGTATCTTTGCAATCATTGTGCATATATCCTGAAGAGATAAAGACAGTGATCAAGCAAAACATGCCATTTAAATGCTGGAAATATGTTTGAGAGGAATTCAAGGGAAGTCAAACCTTGGGACCTGTGATAAAATTTCTATATAAAACAGATTGACATTTAAAGAAGACTTAAAGCACAAGTTAATCGATGGTTAACTTGTCATCAACTTGCAGAAGGTATGCATTAATCTGTGGGAACATAATCATTTACCAACACCACTTGCACATTACAGGAGATTTTTGCACATTATTAAATGTTTTTGCCACATTCCCCTATACAGTCTTGACCCATTTATTTCCATATGTTTGGGCCATTAGAGGAGTTCCTGAGAGTTTACCCTCATAACTATATTCTGTTATTCTGGAAAAAAAAGTCTGTATTTGACTTGAATGAAATGAAAGTGAAATGCTCACATTTTAGTAATACACTAACGAGGAAAACTCAATTAAAGCTAGGCATTTCGATAGTGATATTGGCTTAGCATGTTGGTATTTTTTGGTGAACGATTTATTTGTAAGCTTCCCGAAGGACAGTGCATGGAATAAGAAAATCCCCTTTCTAGGACCATACACTTAACACATTTAATTCTGATAATCAGGTATTAAAAGTGAAGAAAGGGCCACAGCAAACTAACACCCACGCTGTTTGGTGGGACACAAATACAAAAAAAAAATGAATTCAGCGCTATGCATTTATTATTTGTATTTATTATATATATAAAACTATGTTCCGTCTACTATCATGTCTTTTGTGAAGCATAATTCAAAGCAAATCTGGGACTTTGGGAAAAGACCTTCAGAAGATCTGGTACACTCAGATGAATGCACCCTATAAGAACCACATCATATGGTCCTGCATTCGAATTGTTCTGCTAATTTGGCCAATTTGCAGTTTTCAATAGAGTGCTTATTCTCAGCAGAAAAGTTTTAACCTTTCAAGCGCGCTTCTCTCTTGTGGTAAGGTAGAACTAGAGGTCACTTCACAATGTCTGTCTTATTTGTGCAAAACCATGACGTAAATACAAATCTGGGTCGCTGGCTAATTGCTTACAGCTTAGAACATGTTTTTGATTTTAATAATTAAATACTGATTGCAGTTGGCATATAACATGTGTTTTGGAATTACAATGCAGTCTCTCTGCAGGCACTGTCATACTCCTACTGTACCACGGGCAAATAAATTGTCTTCGGCGTATATCTGTTTATGTGATTGCGAAACACTTTAATCTTGTCTGTGAAGAACAAAGAGGGAAGTGGCTGCTCAAATGAGAAGTAACTGACTACACAGTTCAAAGAGTTTATCTGAGATATTGATCGCCCACAAGTCCTGTATACAAAAATAAACTGAAAATCAGTGACACATACACAGTCAAATGACAAAACCCTATGCAGTAACTGGAACTGGGTTTAAGGAGTACTGCGTTTGTGGAGCCATGACATTTCGTTTTAGTCTGATGACCTTTTATCATAATAATTCATATCATCTCTTTCTACTGTGTGTAATCTTCTACATAACATACAGTGAACAAAGAATGCTTTATATCGCTCTGGTTTTCTGGAATGCCTTGTCGGCGTCGGCGTCCTCCCCCCCGCCGCCCCCCCCCCCCCCCCCTCCCAACTTTCAGTCATCATATTGTATCACAAGATTAACCACAGTGTTAAAATTAGCGATGCATCAGTACCAATATTGGTATTGGTATCGGAATGATGCTATGCATATTTATTCATTCTTGTAAAAGGTTCCCCGGTACTGACAATCAATGTGATATAGTCTGTATTGTTGCACTAATGAAGAGGCAACTCTGTTCATTTTGGAGAGCTCTGGATATATTTCATGATTAATTATGCTAAACAAAGTATAAAAATATGGAATGAGGAACTACAGATTCTCTCACTCATTCACTCATTCTCTATACCGCGTATCCTGTACATGGACCTGGGAGGCCTGGAGCCTATCCCGGGAGACTAAGGGGTACACCCTATATGAGATGGCAATCAATCGCGGGGCACACAAGCACACACTCATTCAAGTCATTCAACGAAACTGCAATAAAAACAAAAACTTACATCTAGGCATTTGGCAGACGCCCTTATCCAGAGCGACTTACATTTTTATCTCATTATACATCTGAGCAGTTGGGGTTAAGGGCCTCGCTCAAGGGCGACATATACATACAACCTAAGAGAAGAGTTTTTTTTTTTTTTTTTAAGTGAAACAAATCCCTGCTAGATCGAAGTTAACTAATACAGGTAGCTAATGCACCTCATTTAAATCTCCTGCCGCGAAAAACCTGGGGAAAGATAAAGTGCATTTGTAAACACTTCAGGCAATTACAACCTTGTTTTACGCTTCATGTCCTTTTTTTTTTTGTTAATCACACACGATCAAATAGCAAACTCCATAGAAACTCCCTGATATGACATAACTGCCCTTTCTATATGCTGTAATCTACAAAAAAATGTTATGATAGTGAAACCTGGAGCTGTGTTTCTATGCCAGGATACTCAATTTTACACCGACATGGGTGTCATGTCATGTTTTTAACCGAGTGGAAATTAGGGCTGGCAGCTCTCTATAGACAAAAGAGGCTTAGTAACGAATAAAGCTTGGAGGCAAACACAGTTCCGTAATGTGAACTGTAATGGGTTTTTTTGTTGTTTTTTTTTTCCACTTTCTATCCAGCGCCTTGTATTAGCAACCTCTTCATGATAGTTCGGATCAGGAAGGGCACTCCGCGTGCCTGAGAAAAGGCATGGCTGACAGGGGGCATGTCTCTTTGTGAAGAATTCCATCAACTATAAAATGTAACTTATTATTTTAATTAAGAAAAACTAATTTTAAAGGTTTCTTTCAGATCAGAGTGAAGTGTTGTACAAGCATAATTATACAAAGTAATTCTTTTTTATCCGAGCTAAAAGGGTTGTCCCTCCTTTTTGTTATCTAATCCTTAAAATGATGATTGTTTACTTCATTACGTTTTCGGCACGGTAGCTTAGTGGTTAGCACTGTCGCCTTGCACCTCCAGGGTCTCGGTTCAATTCCCTGCCAGGTTCGATTCCCACCTGTGTGATTGGTGGGATTCCCCGTGCTTGGTGGGTTTCCTTCGAGAACTCCGGTTTCTTCCCGCAGTCCAAAGACATGCAAATAAGACTAATTGGCATTCCCAAATTGCCCGTAGTGTGTGAATGAGCGTGTAATTGTGCGTATGTGAGTGTCCTGTGGTGGATTGGCACCCTGTCCTGGCTGTACCCCACCTCGTGCCCTAATTTTCCTGGAATAGGCTCCAGGATAAAAAGATATAGATGATGAGTGAATGAGTGAGTGAGTGAGTGAGTGAGTGATTTCTTACTGCAATATAAAAATTTTTTCATTATTTTAATTTCATGAGCCATTCTAATAACAATTTGTTTCCTTGAATATGTATTGCAAAGATGATGTGTTTTTGGAAGCTGCACATCAAGTAATATCTTCAATAATAGAATAATTTTTTTCCCCTTTATTCAAAGTGTAATTGCACACACACCCAGACACACAAACACACCCACACACACTGTGTTCATTAGCAGATATCCAATGGTTCATGCAACAACACATATTCCTTCACCCTGTAGAGATGACAGGTTCCTAAAAAATTAGGTCCTGAAGAATGAATTACTAAAGTAAATGCTGGGCAATGAATAATACATTTTCCGGATTTATTATCTGAAAGATGTATGTTTATTAATGATGGGAGTCTGTAATCATTCCAGTTGAGCAAAACCGATTAATGATCATTAACAATTAGTTACTGCACAGTTTTTTTGTTTTGTTTTTTAAGTCTGTCAACAAAAAACAAAAAAAAAGTCAATTGAGGGGCGTATAAGTCCATGACCATAGGTTTTGGGAGCACTGTGAAGTTTGTCAACCGAACGTGAGTATAAGTAATCCACAACGCTTGTTCTGGGCAATAATGCATTCCAAAGTTCAGCTAAGACTTATATGAAGTTCCTGCAGTCCCAAAAGGCTAAATCGAGTCTGTATCTTTCAATGTTATGGTGTATTTAGCACAAATTTGACTCTTTTCCTTCTTGGTTACCCATACCTCTATATGGCTAGTTCAGGTTAGCCATACACTTATTGTATGAGCATGTGCAGTCATGGGCATTTTATGCATGCACATTTCCACTACACAGCAGTTGGGTGCAAGATAAACATGCAACATCTGGTATTCTAGGAATTTTAACAATTAAAATCGAGAGAATGATTAGTTATTTTTAATCCATTTTTCATAATCGAACGATTGAAATGCACAGGAAATCAACTGATCATCGAATATTAATAATGATCGTTCCATAAATAAGAGAAATAAGCAGAATGTCATTTTTGTTGAACAAATTCAAATGATTAACGCCAGCTGCATCGCTGCATTCAGCCACTGCAACTCCCACTGCATGGCAATGTTGGCAGTACTTATTTTTTCCACTAAAGTGACTCTAAAATCATACAGATCTTTTTGGTAATTAATTTAACAAAGCTACACAATATGTCCACATGTTTGTTTGTTATTATCTGGTTTTGCTATTGTAGCTGTAGGTTATGTTTGGAACGAATGAGACCCATTGAGAGGATTGAGCTTTGAGTTCCAGCAGTGCCATGAAGTCTTTAACACTGAACTCTCACCACTCTGGCACCAAGCAAGCAGTCAGATCAATCAGTGTTCTCTTTCAAGCAAATTAAAGTATGTCAAAGCTTAAAAATCTACTGCAACCTTACCCATTTTATAGTTCTGGGGTTAGCATTCTACTGAAAAATTAGGCAAACATTGTATTAAAACAATGTGAAATCATTGAATGAATTTCAAATCGATTACTTTGGCTTCCTTATTGGTCATATGTATTCAATTAGATTGACCACATTTCATAATACACTAATAAATCAATCTTCAATATTTTTTTCATTATTCTGTAAAAACCTGTGGCCTCCTGCATGCAGAAGGTAAAGGTGGATTCTTTGGCAACAAAGGCTGGAGAGAGAGAGAGAGAGAGAGAGAGAGAGAGAGAGAGAGAGAGAGAGACTGCCCAATAGGCATCTAATCCCTTCTGGACCACTCTGGTCTGACATCTGCATCTCACGTTGCCATGGGGACCATGTTGCTATGAGATCAATCTATTTGTGCCACCGTGGATGGCACTGAGTGCCTTTGTGAAAGCAGTGGGTGGCAGTGAGTCTGGTTAGTGGTACTTCGTTTTATTCTCTTTCATTTTTTTTCATTCTCAGATGTACCCATATTTATCATTGTGGATTATATAAATAATTATGCTATGACTTATGTTCTTATTTGGGGGAATTTTTACAGTTTGTAGCACTTTACAGTTATGTTAGTATGTTCTGGTTTTATATGAGACAATGATAAATAATA
This sequence comes from Clarias fuscus, assembly GCA_030347435.1. Taxonomy (NCBI): domain Eukaryota; kingdom Metazoa; phylum Chordata; class Actinopteri; order Siluriformes; family Clariidae; genus Clarias; species Clarias fuscus. Next base: position 11,189,593 of record CM059229.1, on the reverse strand, counting down.
ATACTCCCCACAATGTTTTTCCTCTTTTTTTTTTTTTTTTTTTTAAAGATGTGCGTCACAGCAGCATTTTGAGATTTTGGTCCAAAATTTCTGACTGAAGTTGTTTGTCAGTGATTATTCAGTCCGATTATAAGCAATCTGAGTCTGATTTTAAAGCACAAAACAAACTCTTTCTGGATTGTTATCTATTATTACATTATGCATCATCTAGCCTAGTACGCTTCATCAGGAATACAAATAGTTTACACACTACTTTAGTTCAGAATCTACTTTAATATGTAATCCATTTAAAGTCATTTAAATAGATATAATAGATAAATATTTCAGCTACAATAATGTATATATAGCCATGGTATATATCTTACTGTATCTTAGTGATTTTTGTAGTCTATATTAAGTGAGTACTATAGGCTTATCCAGCACAATATTACATAACTGTGTAAATTATATTCCAAACAATGCTTGGCACAGTGCAGGCAGAACCCGTATTACTTTGAGCTTCTTTGCCATTGGCACAGTTTCTTTACTGCGCTCTGGCTGTAGAACTCCTCATTAAAGCAACACTATGCCGTGGAATTAGGCAGGTTTGCCTTGAACCCAAGTATGTCCTTAATTATTCTACTTTTTTCATGCAGGTCCTTTAGGTTGCTCGAATTTTCTATACCGTTAATTTATGCATGTTGTTATTAAAATGTGTTTTCACTTCAGCTCTGAAATACAGGGTTGTGGGGTCACATATGACAGCTGTCAGATTTTTAAGCTTCTAAGGTCCCTGTTTTTTTTATTATTATTATTGTTGTTGTTCTTATTGTTGTTATTATTTAATTTTCCTGTTAAAGGATATTAAAGTAAATCAATGTTTCAATTAAATTCAACATGATTTGTGCAAATTTAATTCAATATTTCTGGAAATTACTAACTTTATGAGCACAACATTTAAACAAATCATTGCCAATCAGACAGCATGCTCAGATCTTAAGAAACTAGACCAGTAATCCAATTAAAATAGATTCACATAACTACTATAATTTATTACTTTATCACTGTTACAGGTAAATATTGTAAATAAATTTTAAGTATAATATTTTGTTTGATTATGAAATTGTGTTATGTTTTATTAAGATTATACCATAATTTTAAGTTGTGTTTTATTAATTGTTTATGTTTATTTGTAAAAACAAACTAGTAAAATTAATAAATAAATAATAATAATAATAATAATAATAATAATAATAATAATAATAATAATAATAATACATTAATAAATACATAAATACATAAACAAACTGCTTACAGGAGGCACTACTGAAAATAAACTAATTAGTTGGCAACTAGTTTTTTTTTGTGAGTAGTTAGCTTTATTTTTTTCACGACATTGCTAGCTGTTTAAACCTGATTTTTGTGGGGTGTTTTTAAAGTGATTTGAAGCTTTTACTTTCCGACAAGTAAACGCAGAACAAACAGAACAAACACAGAAAATTCTTCAGTAACAAACACCTGTTTTCTCCAGTTTAACAACCACCAGCTGTGCATTTAAAAATGCTTTTCTGTTCTACCCAGGTGAAAAGAGTAGTTATGCAAGTTAGCTTGCGAGTCAGTTCAGTTCCACCAGACTTCCCATTCCCCTCCAAGCCTCTCATCATCAATGCATTTTTACCCACAGAAATGCTGGTCAGTTAATGGTTTTTTCCACCATCTGTGTAAAATCTAGATATTGTTGAGTGAAAATCCTAGAGCGTAATCGGTTTCTGAAAAAAACAAACCATTCTCGCCACAAAATGATCAAAGTCACTCAGATTATGTCTGATCACTTTGATGCGTTTCCATAAACCCCATATTAATCTATAAGATACATGGATTGTTTACTGCAAATTCCAAACAATTTAAACTGTGTTATACTTTACTGCAAGTCCTTACATCATTCTGCAGGACAAATAAACAGACCTACAGTGATTTAGTATTATTTTGTCCTTTAGAAAATAGCTCGCACGTTGTGCATGTTGCATAATTTGTTTAGGAAATAGTTTAATTTGTATATACTGTATATAGGTACTTGGGCTTGTCTTTAAATTTGGAGTGGGTTACATTATCCTTCCTATATTTGTTCTCCTGACTAAGTGGAAGAGAGTTTTTAAGCAATGCCATTCATAAACAAAATTACCTTAGCGTACATACCCTGGACCTGATCCTGTGCTTCAAACTGTGGCTGGTCTTCTTATTTTTGAACTTCCAGCTGCCTTAAACACAGTATGACTGCAAAACAATTAATGCTATCGGTTATCACCCAAATGAGGATGGGTTCCCTGTTGAGTCAGGTTACTTTCAAGGTTTCTTCCTACTGCCATCTAAAGGAGCTTTTCCTTTCCACCATCACCCTCGGCTTTCTCATCAGGGACAATCTAATCATTTTGATCCATACATATTTTTCACATTTCATACTCATTACATAATTTTCTTTCGATTCTGTAAAGCTGCCATGCAACAAAATAAAATTGAATTGAATTGAATTGAATTGAATTGAATTATTCTCAGCTAAGGATAATCCATCACTTTCTTATGGTAAAGTATCCCTAGATTCCATAAACCTCACTTATGCACTTTTATTAATGCTTTTCTTGTATTAAAATAACAACACATCAAAGCTTGATGTGAATAATAGTAATGGGTCACTCAGAAACACAAGGAAAATGTGGTTCTATGTCACTCCCATTGTAAAACTATGATAAAATGATAATTATTTCAAAATAATATTACTTACAATTACTTACATCATGCAGCCGTCTTTCCCTGAAACCTTCTTGCTGAATCAACTCTGGTCACAAATAACAAAGAACCCTGGTGGTTAGAGATTAGCATTGCACTCACACAACTGACAGGGGTGATGTTATCCTTGTAGAGGATGTTATCCTTGTCTAAATAATGACCAGAAAGTAGGATTGCTACACAGGCGGTCAAATTGCTTGTCATGCTAGGGGTTTGAGGCTTGTATTTCGATATGCTATGGTGAAATTTCCCACTATTCAGACAGCCTCCCTCTGTTTAGACAAGAAAGCCTCATATCGTTTCTCCATGGCAGCATCTTGCAAAGGCTCAAAAGTTAAGTTAAATTAAGCCTTTATTTGGTCACATGTACATACAAGTCAAGTCAAGTCAATTTTATTTATATAGCGCTTTTAACAATTGACATTGTCGCAAAGCAGCTTTACACAATAAAATAAGTAAGTTTGTATGCAATGTGTATGAATCAAAATTATAAGATTGTCCCTGATGAGCAAGCCGAGGGCGACGGTGGCAAGGAAAAACTCCCTGAGATGGTAATAGGAAGAAATCTTGAGAGGAGCCAGACTCAACAGGGAACCCATCCTCATCTGGGTGATAACGAATAGCAGGGATTGATCAGCATAATAATGTGTACTGGAAGTAACAGGAGATGTGTTTAAAATTAAAATTAAAAGGAGTCCAGTTTGTTCCTGGAGGCTCAGGTAGACTGTAGGAGATTCCAGTCCTGAGCTATCGAACAACTGAAGTCACAGGTCCCCAGAGCATCAATCGATGACAGGACAGTGTTCATGGAAACCATCCCCAGCCACCACACGAATCCAGGCAGACCACACGGGGCATCCATGCGACAAGATCTCCAACCAGAAGCAGGACTCCAGGACGGGTTAGACGGGTCCAGAGGGCAGAGGGGTCTGGATCACTGGCAACTCAGGAGTGACATGTATAGCTCGACAGAGAGACAGAAAGAGGGAAAGGAGAGAGGGAGAGAGAGAGAGAGGAGAGAGCAGAAGAGGAGAGAACAGAAAATAAGGAGAGATGGCAGTTAGGTATGGTCACAGTCAACATGTATAAGGTGAATGTATATTTAGTGCAAAGTGCAAGCAGGGACTCCAGCAGGACTAACTATAACAGCATAACTAAAAGGGAGAGCCAGAAGGAAACACAGACATGAGGGCTCCCTGTGATGTAAAGCAACCAATCACCTCACCGTCAACAAACCTGAGTGAACAATGAGAGTGGGGAGGACAGCATCTAAACATAAAAGTTCACCAGAATACTCTACGTCCATGAGTCCCCCAGATCTGCTCCTAAGATCTAAGGTTAATCTATTTACAAAAATGCTTGGCTAAATAAATAGGTTTTTAGCCTAGACTTAAACACTGAGACTGTGTCTGAGTCCCGAACATTAATAGGAAGACTATTCCATAACTTTGGGGCTTTGTAAGAAAAAGATCTGCCCCCTGCTGTAGTTTTAATAATACGTGGTACTGACAGGCAGCCTGCATTCTTTGATCGAAGTAGGTGTGGCGGACCATATGACACTAGCAGTTCACTCAAATACTGTGGCGCGAGACCATTTAGTGCTTTAAATGTCAAAAGTAGTATCTTAAAATCGATGCGAAATTTCACAGGGAGCCAATGCAGTGTAGATAAGATAGGGGTGATGTGCTCGTATCTTCTGGTTTTAGTGAGGACTCTCGCTGCTGCTTTCTGTACTAACTGAAGCTTGTTTATACACCTAGTTGAACAACCAGACAGTAAGGCGTTACAATAGTCCAACCTAGAGGTGATAAAGGCATGAACTAGTTTTTCTGCATCATTTAGTGACAATATGTTTCTTATCTTGGCAATATTTCTAAGGTGAAAGAAAGCTATCCTGGTGATATTATCTACATGTGCTTCAAACGAAAGGCTGGAATCTATAATCACACCAAGGTCTTTTACTGTTGCATTTGATGGAACAGAAAGGCCATCTAAAGTTACAGTGTGATCAGAAAGCTTACTTCTAGCTACTTGTGGTCCTATGACCAGAACTTCTGTCTTATCAGGATTAAGCAGAAGAAAATTAATTAACATCCAATCTCTTATGTCCTCCACACAATTTTAGCAAACTGGTTTTTCTCATCTGGTTTTGCTGAGACATATAATTGTGTGTCATCAGCATAACAATGAAAACTAATACCATGTTTACGAATTATGTTGCCCAGAGGAAGCATGTAAAGGGAAAAAAGCAGTGGGCCTAAAACTGAACCCTGTGGAACACCAAACTCCACTTGAGAACATGAGGAATGGTCACCATCTAAATCTACAAACTGATAACGATCAGTCAAATAGGATCTGAGCCACAAGAGGACAGTTCCCTTAATTCCTACTACCTTTTCTAATCTGTGAAGGAGAATACTATGATCAATGGTGTCAAAAGCTGCACTGATGCTGCACTGAAGCTGCACTTTTGAGGTCCAGTAACACAAGTATAGTGACATACAGAGAAACCTTTTATTGGCATATCCCAGCTTAGGGTCTGGGAGCAGAATATATCAGATATATCAGACCTCTGGAGTGGACAGGGTTAAGGGGCTTGCTCAAGGGCAAAGCAGTGGGAGGTTTGGTGTAGGTGGGGCTTGAATGGCCAACCTTCTCATTGGTAACCTGGAGCCTTAACCCACCGTGCTACCACTACCCCACAATGGAAGCCATTAAGGGATCCCTGTGCAAACAAAGATGCTCAACAGACATCCTGGTTATAATTGGATAGAAGTGTCCCACCGTATCAAAAAAGCATATAACAACCCCAGATACAGTACATGCACACTATGCCCATCTGCCCAAGGTTTCATTTGTTCAGAAGCGTTTCCTGGACCTCAGTTAGCCATTCTTGTAGACTGACAGACTGAGAATTCCAGCTTGATGGGTTATGACTTTACACCAAGGAAGCACAAACCCCATCCTGTAATGAAGGTCACGGTTGTGATTATGCCTTCACCATAGAGCACCACATCCACCGAGACGCAACAACATTATTGTTATCCAATAAAGGGATCACTGCCATGGCTACTGCCATTCGTCCTTCACTGGTCACCAGTCCTCCACTTGGTTAAATCTGATTGTGAGCATAAAATTCTTAGCATAATGTATAGTTAAATGTAAGGCCTTATAGTAATTAAATGTTTCGGTGATACTTGACCCCCTTTTACCTTTTTCTGTTGTCGAAACCATGGTTTTGTAACGAAGCAATCATTTTATTGAGGTTTCAATAAGGCATTTAGTCAAGATAAGCCTGCATACCAGCTGCAACACTGCGGTCAGTGTGGCTATGCTGATGTAATGTTTCATCTGGTAAGACCACTAGTGACATGACACAGGCATCAACAGCAAGCATATTGCCATAGCTGTCTTACATGTGATTCATCACATTAGACAAAATACGTACCGCAGACTGCGGGTGAGCTGGGGCCTGCAGACATAGTATCTGCTTCTGATAAGGAAATGAAAGAGATTACGTTAATCCAAATGTATGAATAAAAGAACAAAAACGATGGTTTAGATCTGTTATTCATACATTCTCTTACACAAACTGCAGATCTGCCTTTATTACTTGGTGGCCTCTAAATTCGCCTGTCAAATGAAAAACATCTGTTGTCCTTTTTTAAAGACAGAAATTAATTGTTAGGATGTAAAAAAGTGAGAAAGTAAGCGTCTGCAGACTGTGTATATAATGATGAGGTATTTGGCTTATTGTGCTTGTCGTTAATCATTTCTCCTTCTCTAAGCGAACAGAATGACAGTTAGGACGTTATAAGGATGAGTGTGAGGCCATCTTGGTCCCCAGAAATATTAGGAAGTACTTCCAAAAATAACTATGTTGACCTGCTCTGTTGTTGGGTAAGACTGAGTGTACCGAGTCTCTGTGTCCTCAAAACACCTTTTACTTGGCCTAACTTGACTGCTCAAACCTCTCCTGTTGATTGGATTAGTGAAGAGGAAACCGAAGGAGCTTCAGTATTATTCTCTTTCCTAGCTTGAGTTTGCATCTGGTTTCCTTCCACAGTTCAAAGACATGCAGGTTCGGCTAATTGGCATTCCCAAATTGCTCGTAGTGTGCGAATGATTGTGTGAGTATGTGTATGTGTATGGCCTGGATGGATTGGCACCCCGTCCAGAATGTACCCATACCCTAAGTCTCCTGGGATAGGCTCCAGGCCCCCTGCCTCCCTGTAAACAGGATAAAGTGATATAGACGATGAGATGACATGAGGCCAGTATAATTATGAATAAATTGAATCAGTTCATCACCAAACCAGACATGATAATTATACTTTCTAGTCATTTTCTTACTATGCATATTTTAGAACTGTTTTCATTTCGAAAGACCGTACTCCCTCAACCTAGAAAGCGTGCATACAGGTCAACTATACTAAATGATTCTATACAATATAGATAACTGAATTCTCTTGATGAACTGATTCATCAAATTGCACATATCTTTTCCTGCAAGAATTATATAATATATAAATAGCATTAAAGGATTGTTTGTTTAAAAACTCTATATTAACGGAACAGTTTTATTTTTATAAATTCATCTAGCTCTTTTAAAAACCTTGGCTAATTTTTGTATTTAAACGATTTGACATAACTGGAACTGACAAATGTGGCCTGAATTGCAGGCTTATCATGAGGAAAGAAACAGGGTGGTGTGTGGGAGTCCAGTCTGCTAGCTGTTGTGTCCTGCGGGTTTTCTGGTTAAGAATAACTTTGCAGCTTTTTGCTACGGTTATTGAGTATGGGTGCCGTTTCATATTCAATCTTATTAATTTACGATATTCACATCCAGATCATCTTGGCATCATCTACAAGCAGAAATAATAATGAGCAGGGGAAAAAAAAATTATCTTTCTGGTTACCTTACAGCAAATAATGAGAATAGTCAGAGTGAATAATAAAATTGTGAGCAATAAAGGTAATTTCGCAGATATGGTCAAATATTAAACATAATGTTGGATATCAAAGATCAAATATCTGCACAACACTTTGTGAGTCGATGAGAGAATATTGTGGCAGCAGCGCGTCGGCTTGCTCTTTCAGAAAAAGTCACTTGCTTTCTTCTTTTTCCTCTCCCTCCTCCTTCCCTCGCTGCGTTCACCTCAGAAGAACTGCGTCAGTCTCGGGCCCAAATAACCAAATCTGGGAGCCTTTTACATAAGCAACAAGCAGAAAGTAGGCCAGCATGAACTGAACTGGATATGAGGCACATGGTCTGGTAGAAGAGCAGCTGCTGGTAGCTGTGTAGGTCCGGACCTCGTGGGACTGGTGTGTGTGTGTGTGTGTGTGTATGTGAAGAGACAGGGTGAGACGAAAATGATGGTGGGGTAGCGATATGACCATGCTGGTGAAGTCTAGCCATCCCCAGGGCCAGTGTGACTCAGAATCCCTTTGCTCACTCTCTTCTGCTCATCGCCTCTCTATTCTCCTACTCTGCCTTTCCCTCTCGGGGGAGTGGAAACCCTCCCTCCACTTCTCCCTACCCTTTCTGTTTCATCCGGATGTGGAGTGCAAGAAGCTGAGTCACAGAACGGTGGGGGTGGAACTCAGTGAGCAAGAGAGAGAGAGAGAGAGAGAGAGAGAGAGACAAACAGCTGATATGTGTTGGTGGATTTTGTTTTTGCTTCAAAATGATTGGACGTGTTCATAGTGAGGTTGAAGCTTAAAAGTTCTGAAGCTTGTTACCATGGAAATAAGAGCTGACACCATCCTTTTCTGGTGTTTTTTGGATCCAGAGGGCATGAGGCTTTTGGATGCAATACCACTCAAGCAGACGGGAAACAACAACAACAAAAAATAAATAAATAAATAAAATAATAATAATAATAATAATAATAATAATAATAATAAAGCATATATACAGTATGTGTTGAAAATGTATCAGCATGTGCATTTAACAAGCATATGGGTCGAACTAAGTGGCATGTTGAACAAGAAGGGATTGTTTAAAAAAAAAAAAGAAAAGAAAAGACTTAGACAGAATCATACAGATAAAAGAGAATGGAAGACTATAAAAATACACACTTCAACTCATATGACCTCGTTCTCACTCACTCACTCACTCACTCTCGCTCTCTTTCTCTTACTCACTCTTGCCTGCTCTCTATTTCTCTCCATGCATCCCTTTTTTTTTTGTCACAAAAAGCATGTGTCTTTATTCTCAGCCCAATTATGTGTAATGCAATTTATTGAGAACAAATGCTTAAAAGGAGTCAATTCATTATGATTAATCTGTTCATGCAAAAGAACTTCTTTTTAAACAACTCGCTTGTCTGGAATGTGATTTTCTTTCATCTTAATAGGTTCCTCGTATATATAAAGACATCTCTGCTGACTCTAACTGTGAAGGTGTCTTCTAATGCATTTTTACGCTTTCTATTGAAAAGAGAGCTTCGTCCTGGGTTCATCATGAGCTGGACCTGCTTACATATCTTCTGAATCAACAGTGCAAAAGAGTAGATGAGCAGCAGATGGGAATATAAGCTTGAAATGAAGCTTGAAATCTTGTTCTTTGGGCAGATAATTGTTTCAGATGTTTATATTTAGAATGAAGAGAAAGTACCTCCCTTTAGAACAGGACAGTTTCAAATGTGAAAATGTCTAGACATAGGCCTAATTAATTTATTACGATCTTATAATGAAATATATGAGGGGTGTTCAAGTCAAACTGGGACTTTTGCTTGTACAGAATACCAGAACACTGTTACGAGAGTAAAAACTTGCTTTGTTTCTCTATATAATAACCTGCTACACTAATGCACTTATCCCAGTGTTATATTAGTGCTTGGACACCATCAAAGTAGAAAGTCATGATTGAACTGTCCGCTTCATATCTGAAACTCTGGCTTCCCTGGAACTCCTTCAATGGGCCAAACATGTGGAAATGCCTTGGATACAGAGGTCAAGACTGTACAGGGGATGTGGCAATAACTCCCAGCCGAGTTCTGTAATGTGCAAGTGATGTTGGTGAATGGTTGTGTGTACAGATCCCAAAGACAGATGCATCGCTTCCACAAGCTATTCATTGATTTTCAAAGATCAGGAGCTCCACTCCCTGAATGTTGTCATTCACGAATGTACGACCTTCTTTAAAATGTTTGCACGATTCAAATGTTTTGCCTAAGAAATTCATTTATGAGAAATTTCATCCTTCAAGGTTTGACCTGAACATGCTTCATATTAAATAAATCTGTCTTGGTTAAAATTCCCTTTAAAAAGCCTTTCATAAAGGGAATTTCTCCATTTTTTTATATTTCATGTAGTTCAGTGTTGATAGTTATAAAGTAAATAACAATATTAATTGATTATTGTGCATCTAGTGCATCTAATTGATTGATTGATTAGAACTCAAAGACAAAATCTTGTCCCAGATACAGACTTCTAAGTTTTATACGGTGCATCCACAAACATTTAACATACATTTATATATAAACAAAATGTACTTTTTTCCTCTCCTTTTTTCCTTTCAGTTCATCCATTAGTGGACCAATTTTTATATACACACACACACACACACACACACACACACACACACACACACAGTAACTATATATATATATATAGTTACTATCAGATACCTATATATTCATTATCAACTTAACTACAATTAAATTATATACACACGTGGACAAAATTGTTGGTACCCTTCGGTCAATGAAAGAAAAACTCACAATGGTCACAGAAATAACTTTAATCTGACAAAAGTAATAATAAATAAGAATTCAATGAATGTTAACCAATGAAAGTCAGACATTGCTTTTCAACCATGCTTCAACAGAATTATAAAAAAAAATGAACTCATGGAACAGGCCTGGACAAAAATGATGGTACCCCTAACTTAATAGTTTGTTGCACAACCTTTTGAGGCAATCACTGCAATCAAACGATTCCTGTAACTGTCAGTGAGACTTCTGCACCTCTCTGCAGGTATTTTGGCCCACTCCTCATGAGCAAGCTGCTTCAGTTCTTTCCGGTTTGAAGGGTGCCTTTTCCAGACAGCATATTTCAGCTCCTTCCAAAGATGCTCAATAGGATTGAGGTCAGGGCTCATAGAAGGCCACTTTAGAATAGTCCAATGTTTTCCTCTTAGCCATTCTTGGGTGTTTGTAGCTGTGTGTTTTGGGTCATTGTCCTGTTGCAAGACCCATGACCTGCGACTGAGACCCAGCTTTCTGACACTGGCCAGCACATTTCTCTCTAGAATCCCTTGATAGTCTTGAGATTTCATTGTACCCTGCACAGATTCAAGACACCCTGTGCCAGATGCAGCAAAGCAGCCCCAGAAACATAACAGAGCCTACTCCATGTTTCACAGTCGGGACAGTGTTCTTTTCTTGATATGCTTCATTTTTCCGTCTGTGAACATAGAGCTGATGTGCCTTGGCAAAAAGTTCCATTTTTGTCTCATCTGTCCATAGGACATTCTCCCAGAAGCTTTGTGGCTTGTCAACATGTAGTTTGGCATATTCCAGTCTGGCTTTTTTATGATCTGTTTTCAACAATGGTGTCCTCGGCTTGGTCGTCTCCCATGTAGTCCACTTTGGCTCAAACAGTGACGGATGGTGCGATCTGACACTGATGTTCCTTGAGCATGAAGTTCACCTTGGATCTCTTTAGAAGTCTTTCTGGGCTCTTTTGTTACCATTCGGATTATCCGTCTCTTTGATTTGTCATCAATTTTCCTCCCGCGGCCACGTCCAGGGAGGTTGGCTACAGTCCCATGGATCTTAAATTTCTGAATAATATGTGCAACTGTAGTCACAGGAACATCTAGCTGCTTGGAGATGGTCTTATAGCCTTTACCTTTAACATGCTTGTCTATAATTTTCTTTCGAATCTCCTGAGACAACTCTTTCCTTGGCTTCCTCTGGTCCATGTTGAGTGTGGTACATACCATGTCACCAAACAACACAATGACTACCTGGAGCCCTATATATAGGCCCACTGACTGATTACAAGATTGTAGACACCTATGATGCTAATTAGTGGACACACCTTGAATTAACATGTCCCTTTGGTCACATTATTTTCAGTATTTTCTAGGGGTACCATCATTTTTGTCCAGGCCTGTTCCATGAGTTTATTTTTTAAAATAATTCTGTTGAAGCATGGTTGAAAAGCAATGTCTGACTTTCATTGGTTAACATTCATAGAATTTTTTTAAATTATTACTTTTGTCAGATTAAAGTTATTTAATCTGACAATGAAAGAAATTGTGAGTTTTTCTTTCATTGACCGAAGGGTACCAACAATTTTGTCCACATGTGTACTGTGAATACATATACATTGTATTAGGAATTAAAAATATATTAAACATGGACTAATTATCAAATAAAATCTAAGATTATTCAACAAGGTTAGAGGTTGTTTTTTTTTTTTTACACACGAAGCTTTAAAAGATTTGATTCTTTATAGAAATTACATTATCTATTTCATGCTTGAAATAAAACCACATGGAAAGGAAATGTCTAATCTATTTAAAAACCTTATATATGAGTATCTATATTTCTTGAAATACAGATATAAAATCCTACATAGATATGACTTTGTTAAAGATATTTTCATTTGTAAAGATGTAATTATTTTGTAGTGTTCAGGCTCTATTGGGACTTTAAGTGAGTGCACATGGGTAATCCAATTACTATAAGACTATAAGCAAGGCGTTATTTGTCATACAGTTAGAAAATTTGTATTTTAAAGAGTATTTGTAACAACTGCAAAAATAAACACAATGTTCTGTGTTACAAGTTACTAACTAGAGCAATCTAGCCTTTTCCAATTAAATCTAGATTTATTTTTTAATAAGATGAATAAAAAGTCACAAACTTTTCTCAGTTCATTTCCTAACTGTCACCTTTGTTCCTTAGATTACATTTGACTGGCAGTGTGTAAACGTCTATATAGCCAATCTTTAGAATGTATTTAGCTGAGAATATTGTAAAAATATTGACAAAATTGTAATTATCCACACAATTGATGTGAACTGGCTTAAATTGCTCTGAATTCTCCAGTTTACGTGCCAGTTGCTAGACAGGCCTCTCTAGATTTCCTCTATTAGAGAATGTGTGTGTGTGTGTGTGTGTGTGTGTGAGAATGTGCATTTGCATGGAGCTCTATTACTGACTGTCATTCTATTCAGGGCAATATTCCCACCTCACCCCCAATTTAGGGCAGACTAGTGTATTTGATCATCGGTACAAACAAGCCTCCACACTGAGATCTTGTTATTGTGCAGCAGAAGGCGGCAGTTCTGGTCTATATTTAGATCTAGTGGTATCTTTCATATTTCAAGTTTAATCATACATAGAATTCACAAAGGATGCAAACTATAGAACATTTCTAATGAAAGGATTTTGCATCATCACACTTCGTTTGACATTATAAAGGAGTGGGAGGTTTAAAAACCTATAAATTCCCTTTTGAGAGTTGCAAAACTTTACCCGAAGTGAGGACTAAAGCTCAAATGCTTGTGTCTTCAAATCAACTCGCTCAGCTACAGCTTGGGTCCACTGTTGTTTATCCTGTAAACAACGAGTCCTGATTGTGTCTCCACAACTAAACATAAAATCTTCCAAAAAATGCATTCTATTTATTTTCTTAATATCTTCAAATTAATAACTTAGTATCTCCTTGGACTGTATTGCAACAGCTTCTATGCAATAAAAATAAAAATGGACTTCTTAAGCATGTATATCTATAGTAGAATGATGATGACCACAAGATGGCAGCATAGAGCCAAACATATTATACACATCACACCAAACCATCATTATGGGCATATCTTTTGAGTCTTCAGTGATTAGTGTTTCTATCTTCTATATTCAGTATACAAGATGTGACAGAGACAAAACAGACCTCATTAAATGATGATCATGTCTCTAACTACATTGGTATAGAGAAACAAATGCCTTTAGAATATTCTGGATAATAATATAAAGTTAATGTAAGCCTTTAAGATCAGCAGTGCAATCAGATGCTGTTTGACATTACAGATGTTCTTACATTATTTATGGAGAGTTTCTACTGCAGAAACACCCTGAGCACTCTCACTCTGAGTGAAGGTGCGTGTACGCTGTGTAGATGATTTCTCTATTGTTGAGCTTCCTTATTGCTTAAGGGTGTGTACATTTGAGTGTGTGGATTTGAGCGTGCATTCATTTTATAGCTCTCTCGTGTTGCCCTTATATCCATCTGTAACCGATTTCTTACAGCAGGTGTGTCAGACCAGACAATGATATTTGTATCTTTCATCAGTCCTCTTTAACAAAACATAATCTTAAGGAAATTAAGTAGTCTTAGGAGCATTGCAAGCAGACAGTTGGCGGATTAAACTTAAGTCACTCCAGGGCTTTTTAGAGGGATTAAGGTCAGGGTTTCGACGTCTGGCTACTCAAGCACATGTACCTCGCAGAGATGTGCTGCTGGGACTGTAGTGAGGTTCTTAAGGTCACTCCTGGGATCATCGCCTCTATTTCAAAATGAATATCTCATTTTATTTCAGCTTACTGCATTCTCATCTCACTTCTCCATAAATCCACAGTGAGACTTTAGGATCACATACGGATATAATGAACGCAACTCCTAATCTTACTTTTAACCGAAGGGACAGCAAGAATGAGCGCCAATACTACTTCTTGGTATTGTGAACTCTTAGTGACATCTAGAGGTACCCTGCTTGCTAACATTTGAGAGATTAGAAATAAAGCTGTTGTTCGTTAGCCTAAGCATTCCAACATGTTCCTTGGTAGAAGAAACAGTCCTTTACACTTGAATCAATACGGAATGAGTTTTCCTTTAAGATTCTTTCGATTATATATTTTATACTTGTAATGCCTTTGCAGTGTATGGTGACTGTGCACAAAGCTGTTGCTGTATGGTATATGCAGTGCCTAGTAACAACAAACAGAAACTCATTCACAGAGATGCTACTGGGATGAGACAGCTCCCATAACTAAGAAAAAAAAAAAAAGGCAAGGGGGAATTTTAATAAGAGAATATTTTTTGGAATATTTTAAAAAAGCTAAACAGGTGGCTCAAAGGCTTATGGCTGTTTTGGGTAAAACCTGATCTAATCTGCTAGCTATGGGTGAGTAATGGAACGGATCAAATCTTAAACTTGGGCTTTCATTGTTGATAGTTGTTTAGTAACTGCCATATCAGCCTGTCAATTATTGTGTAACACCTGTAATGTTTCCTATAATGAGACTCATTCCATTAAACTCTGAGCCACAGTCGACTTGTGCAGGTCAGGATCTTTGGTTTAGACAGAGTTTGCATGTTCAATGTAGGGATTTTTATTATAATTTTTTTTTTTTTAACACAGCCCAAAATGTTTTTAAAAATCATCATTTATCTGGAAGTAGGGTGCCATGCATATAGCATTAAAGGGGATGCTTTCACTGCCAACAATTCTGGTTCATCCAGACATGTGCTGACATTGCTGTGACTACTTTGTTTGGATGAGCTCCCAAATATAGCCAGTTTATCTGCTGGTTACAATGATGATGCCATATAAATCTTACATTCATTCAACGCTTGTACTCAAGAAAGTATGCTTACAGGTGAACATCAACCACCTTGAAGTGAAGGCACAATAAACAGAGGTATCCACTATTATCTGGAAAGGGATGGGGTAGGTGGAGAATTTAATTCCAACCGAGCATAAGCCACACCTTTCTAGCGAAAGTCAAGATCAACTGAACAGACAGGTGGAAACAGGTACGACTTCTGATAGATTGAAACGAAAACCTGCAACCGTGCTAACCCTTTGAAGATAAGATCGAGCACCTGCGAGTTCATTGGCAAACATACCTGCTACATTGAAGTGGCAAAGAAAATAAATAAATAAATAAATAGATCTTCTAATAGGCACACACTAAACATTGACAAAAATGTATAAATAATTGCATTTGGTCTCTGCATGAAAATATAAAACTCACCAATTTTCTTTATTTACTATAGATGTACACCAGTTGAGAATGGTTAAGAGCACACACGAAGGCTAACGTATGACAAATCGCATCACAGATGACAGAATTCGGAAATAAAAAGTTCTGAATTACAAATTGATAAAAATAGCATTTAAACTCTAAACATTTCTAATGCAAATAGCAACATGTACAGATGTTTGTGCCACTTTATCAACTGTATGTACTGTAGTTGCTAATAACGTTTTCATCTGTACATGAGAATTTGTACAAATTAAGAGATCTACCATTTAATAATAGATGGAAGATAAAATAATAGTACATAATATGTACAATATTAAATGAAGCCATGGAGCAGGGGTGCATACTAAAGGACACTTTACAATGGTTGTTTCATCAAGAGAAAAAGCCTCCAGAGATGTTCATTTAAAGCCATTTAATGCTGAAAACAAGCTCTGGTGTGCAGAGGAAAGGATGGACACACGCTGTAGTAGTGATCTAATGCACTAGTTACCTCTTGCAGAGCACTAGGATATGGATGGTTGTTGGGGGGGGGGGGGGGGAATGCATTGGCCTTTAGAAACGGCTGAACATACCAGAAATATGGAACAAATTATTGGTGATTGCTATTTTTTTGACAATTAAAAAGACTGATCACTGTAGTCCTATTTACAAACTTGCACATTCAATTCGAACAAGCTAATGCAAGCAAAAAACAAAAATACTTTTAATCATTATTGAACAATTCCCAAAAACATACAAGACCCCCAGAATGTTATGAGCCTCTCCTCAGCACCTAATGGAAGTTCAAACAATGGCCCAGGTCTTTATCCTAACAAAAGATATGAAGTT
This sequence comes from Clarias fuscus, assembly GCA_030347435.1. NCBI lineage: Eukaryota > Metazoa > Chordata > Actinopteri > Siluriformes > Clariidae > Clarias > Clarias fuscus. Next base: position 11,172,995 of record CM059229.1, on the reverse strand, counting down.
AAAAAAAAAAAAAAATTTAAACACATCAAAGTCTTTTGAACTCCGCTGGTCACAATATAGACCACACTAGGTAAATGTGGTCTGGTCGCCACTGTTCATTAGATTATCCCCCAACTCCAAGTCACATAGTGACTCCTCCAGCCACTGGTCAAGTGGCCTAATTTGACCCACAGTGCATGTTTTATCAAAGGTCACCGGATATTACTTTTAACATCTCCATTAACTAATCCGGAGGTATTTTGTAACAGAAAAATTGGTTTTAAATTAGAAAACATTTGGCCTTATATTTGCTAATCTTGCATCATTTCACCAAGGTTGTCAACCAGCTACAAGGCACTCAGTGTAAATCAACACTTCGTTTGACTTTTTCGTTTTTAAAGAAGTGGTGCTTCCACATATTCATAAACTGTCAGTCAGTGGATATGAACGCACGGGCTGTTCATTAGTTACGACACTTAGTTACTTAGACCTATCAAAATGGATAATGCAAATAAAGAAAATAAATCAGCCAAAATACTGTACAACGCTGTTCAGTATAAAGTCCTAGGAGCTTTCTCACCATGAAGGCGGCTCCAGGCAGTTCTTTCATCGTAAGGAGCTCCTTGAAACCGCCATCACAGTCGATGAAACATGGAAGCAAAACAATCATTTACCATTGTTTGAACATCCATACAGTCTGGTGGACCAATAGCCAGGTGTACTGAATAGCACCTAAAAAATATATTACAACAAAATAAATTGGCACAAGATCTAATTTCTACAGTGGAATCTTTTCCTTTAGATATCCATCAAGGTTAGGAGCTTCCAATAGTCTGGCAAGCTTTATTTTAACATTAAAATATATACCGTGAATCTTGCTCCTTTTGCCAAACAGTGACACTTGGCTGACAGTCCCCATTGCTGGACCAGATAACACACGAAACAAACATCACACGTAAACTGACATGAACAACCTGTCTGAGGCACAAAGCTGGAGGCAATAGCAGCTATGTCCTAGCATCTGAGAAAAAAAATAAAGGTTAGAGATGTATACACATTTTCATTCAGAATCTGCACTCTCCCATCTTCACGTGGGTCGAAAGGCTTTTGCTCAACTAAAACACAAATGGTCAGCAGTCAAACTGCAAGTGCTCCTGTGCTGAAAATGACCCATTCATGGGTTTTTTGCCCTAGCACCTACTCTTTTAATGACGATTAATGGTAAGTGATGGGTAGGGGAACGTCAGTGCAGATGCATGTAACATGAAAAGGAGGGATTTGAAGGGGGGGGGGGGGGGGGGGGGGGGGAGACCACAAAAATAACAAAAAAGTACACCTGAGAAGGTCTAAAATAAAAACTCCAGCGTAGGGGCACTGGCCGAGGGAGGGTCACTGTGGCTCTTTATGGGAGCAGAGCTAAGTGTGTGTCCAGGTTTCCGGGTCACACCAGGCCATCCTGTGCTGCTGCTGCCTCTGCTGCTGTGCACTGGGCGCGCTGTTCTCGGCCTTTGCCTCTGAGCTGCTTTGCTCCTTTAGTGGCCATCCCGGGTGGTTATCATGTCCTCCGCACGCCGGTGGCCTTCCAGGGCCTTTACTGTGGACATGTCATAAGGAAGCTCTGATTTACGACGCATTAGTGGCCGTTCTTTCCGCTGCTCCCTCTGAATCTACAGCATAAACACAAGTAGGTTAAGTTGTGGTAACAAAAAAATGGCTTCTCTGTTTGTATAATGGTTATGTTCGGCCTGACATCACTACTAAACAGTATAATTCGTAAGGGTTATTAACTACAAACTCCAGAGTACAGTCAACCCCGGAAATTACTGGGTTACATTTCTACAGCACCCGCGAGTTGTGAAAAACGTGAAAATTTTCTTTGGTATGCGCGGCCATTTTCTTTGGTATGAGTACTGTAGGGTAAATGCAGTAATAATTCACCATCCCAAGCCACGTTTTTATTGACTGTTGTTTTGTATTTTCTCTACAGTACTAAAAAAATGTATACAGTATTCAATTTTATATAGAAATTTTGCTGAATTTACATTAATATTTATGTTACTAAATGAGAAAATATTGTTCTTAATAGTTTAGCGTTAAAATGCATGAATTATATATAATTTATATTTGCCCCAAAAACAAGCCACTGAATGTCGGTAACCTTTCAGGTAATATAAATAAAAACTAAGTGATGTTTACCTGTGTAGCTTCTTCTTCTACTGTCTTTTTGAGTACTGAGACATCATCCATTCCTACGCCGTCTGTTTCAATCTCCATTGGGCTACTCAAGCTGGTCGAGTCAATATACAGGAGGAACTGTATTATAAATAAATCAATCAATCAATCAATCGACACAAATGGAAATAAACTAAACAGCAGCTAAATCCTATACATTTATGAGGCCTAATTTTCAGTGATCTCTCACTGGGATTGACGAGCATGTTTGTGTTAGACAGACAACAAAATACACCCACGCCAGTACTAGTTGAGGGTGTGGAGTGACAATCCGTTTAAGCCATATATCAAAGCTGATATGTTATAATATTTCCTACGAATTCTTCCAATTTTCATTAAGCAAATACTTGTTACAAAGAATTAAGAAACGATGCGACTGTCACCCTTGTTGCAAAAAAGACTGCTCCATCTCTTACAGCTTTCAGAGGTCTTTCAAACGTTAGGAGTAAAACTGAGCTTTGCTTAGTACCTCAGTGAGAAACCACATCAGGTTGCTATCAACCACTGCTATCCATTTGGATTTTACAAATGAAAAACATAAGGCGAAGCCACTGACCTGGGGGTTTGACTTGGCAAGGTTTTCTATCTTTATCCAGGCTTCCTCACGCTCTTTCCACTTTAGCTTCTCTCTAGAAGAAGAAGAAAAAAAAAAAAAACATTTGAGTGAAAATAGCAAAACAAGTCCAAATGAGAACATTTAATGAACACATTCATACTTGTTTTTCTCTGCTCTGAACTGCTGTGTGCAATCATCGAAGAGTTTCTGATTCATCTCCATAAAGAGCTTTAAAGCATTGTAGATTAAACCATGGATTGTCCTGGAAGAAATGGAAGGTGAGAGAATTTAATTTGTTTCCATGTTTAAGGTCTAATATGGAAAGAAAAAAAAAAACTGTATGCAAAAGAATAGTGTAAAGAAAAAGAAAAAAATCATGCATAAATTATTTAAAAATGCAGCTTAGCCACTGTATATTTACTAAATAATTTGTTTAAAATATTTTTTAAATGTCAATTTTAAGTAAGTACATTTTCATAGGATGTGCATATTTATGGCTATGAAGAAAGGTTTAAAAAAAAAAAAATTTCCCACCTCATGGAATGACTTTGAAACTACTTACATAATTCACTTCAGAAGAGAGCCCAGAAAAACTTCTACTGTAACAGAACGTGACTCACTTGTTCCAGTGGGTTTTGGAGTTGCGGTAGAGAGACGGAAACATGATGGGCAGGATTCTGGCTGCATTGTCACTGATCAGACTCATTATGTACTCATTGTTCCAGTAATACAGGGCCCGCTCTGCAACCTGTTTTAACACAGCAAGTTAGAGCATGACAAACACAAACCCACAATCACAAAAATGCAGTGTGGTGGTCCTTATGAACATCTCTTATTACCACAGCAATTAAATGTAACCAAATGTAAAAGTCTTTTCTTCTAGTGATATTTTTGATTTTAAGGACCAAGAGGTTCATATAAAGACTTGGTGTCACAGTATAAAACATTAAATAACCCACATTAGTGAAACAACTCTTCCCTTGATCCTCTCTAATAAACCTGCTGAAACCTGATAAATTACCGTCAACACAAGTACCAGTAAAATGTTGTATATGGCAGATACTCTGGATGACTCTACATCTTTAGCACTGAAGAATCGGTGCTAAAATCATTTTTCCATAACCTGGGTGACTTTAGAAATATCTCCTGGATGGATCAATACTTATAATAATATACAAGTGTGTGTATATCTAAAATACATAAAAAAATTTTTAAAAAATTAAAGTTGCAGATTCATTTTCACACGATCATTTTAAAGCTTTAGAATAAAGGCAGAAACAAGAAGACTGACCTGAAAGTGGGGACTGGAGACACATTTTGCCAGCTGCCTGAAGAGAGGCTCCATGACTTTGACAAACTCAGAGGGCTCAATCACATCCAGGATCTCCTCAAGTTCATTAAGGAACATCACTTCCTTTGGGCTGTGGGTCTTCGGCCAGTACTTCAGAAGAGCCATGACAACCTGTTGAAATTTCAGTCCCAAGTAGCCAATTTAAAAATATGAATCACCAAGAGAAAAAGATATTACAAATATTTGTCACTTAAAACGATGGAAAACATTAAGGCACATACTCCGGTCCTTAAGTATTTGGACAGTGACAATTTTACAGCATTTTCTGTACACCATCTCAGTGGAATTAAAATAAAGCAGCTGAGTGAAGTAAAGACCTTCAAGTTTAACTCAAGTGGATTTACAAATATTGCATTTTTTAGGAATCACAGCCATTGTACAAATTTCAAAATTTTAACAGGATAAAATGTAACTGGAAAAAATCTACCACTCAAATATTATGATTATTTAATTTTATGATGTATATTAATACAGACAACACCAAATGCAAATTTTACTGCAGCTGTTTTCAGTTGCTGATTGTTTCCTTCGACCTATCTGACTTCATTTTTACATCTCTTTGGACTTTATATGAAGGATTCCTTTGAACAGCTACCAGATGCAAAGAATCAATTCTAGACCTTCGTCATGGTATAATAAAGTAACTAGCTATGCCCAGCCATGAAACTACTCATCAGTCATTTGTCCAATTACTTTTGGGACTGAGAAAACGGAGAAACTTTGTAATGGAATAAACAAGTGTCATGTCATGAAGTCTGAGCATTCCATAAATATGTCTGTAGGAGTGCGTGTCTAACGACAAGTCACACTTTACTGCTTATCAAGTGTCAGAAGGAGGCTGAACGTACCGGCTCAGTGAGAGTGCTGTCCTTCTCTAAGAACTGTACCACACAGTATGCCAGCTACAAAAAGCACACATTTAGTTCAGTTGAAAACAGAGCAGTTAGAGCAGTTTCATATTATCCTATCAAATAGGATATCAAACAATTCTTATAAAGCATAAAACAACTATTCTTATCAAAAACTACCCTTCATCCATGCATATTTAATACACAACATTCACAGTGAGAATGTGATAAATAATAATAATTAAAAAACGTAATAAAAGCATAAAGATGACGTAGTTCATACCTGTGGGTGGTAAACACTGAGAGACTTGACTTTATGCAAAGGCAACAAAACTTTCAATAAGAATATCTTGTGCTCTTCTTTCAGTGGTAAGGCAAACCCGTTGATTATGCTGAAACATGACACACATTAAATGAGAAACTATAACCAGTTTTTTTTCTTTTCTTGTAGACCTTTTGCAATTCACAGAAATAACAAAATAAGAAACTAAAAGAAGTCAGAAAGAAGGCTGGACATGCAAACAAAATCTCACGTTGCTGAGAAGATTTTTAAAAAGCAGATACTTACCTTCCTAATATTTCAAGTAACTCTGCTATTCCATTGTGATGTTCCGTTTCATAAATGAACCTGAAATGACAATTTAAGTATTTAGTACTAGTACCAAACTTATTAAACACAATATGCAAAGAGTACTTTTATCTGCATATATGTAGGAACATGTATATTACACACCTATAGAATATGTTATTAATCTGCTTCCTGATGTATGCTCTAAGACCCAGAAATTTGCCATAAATGCGATGCAGAGTGGTTTTCAAGAAGTCTCTTTCTCGGGGGTCTTCACTGTCAAAGAGTTCTAAAAGCTGGGGGGGGGGGGGGTGGGGGGAATAAAAATAAAAATAAATTATAGGACCTACAATTCAAGCAGAAAATAACACTCTAGGTGCAAACATTCACTGTAGGACCATACCTGCATGACAAATCTCTGGTCGATGTACTTTTTGGCTATGTTTGGTTGGAAGTCTGGAGACTCTAAAAACCGAAGGAAGAATTCATAGACGAGCTGATGAAGAAGGGGACCAAAAAAACAAAAAAAAACAAAAACAAAAAAAAAAATGGTAGTTAGATATTTTGAATAGGTTTTTAACGTTTGTAATGCCACATGCATGGCCGTGTGTGTGTGTGTGTGTGCGTGTGTGCGTGCGTGCGTGTGTGTGTGTGTGTGTGTGTGTGTGTGTGTGTGCGCACCTGCAAGTGTGGCCAGGCAGCCTCTAATGTGGGCTCATCCTCCTCTGGGTCAAATTCTGCCCCAGTTGGGTTGGATGAGGGTGGTAATGTCCTGAACATGTTGATTGCAAACTGAAAAGAAGACAGTTGATTTAGAATACAGTTAAGCACTTGACTAATAATGGTCTCCTACACATCTAATGCTCATATCAAATAAATAATGCTTGCCACATAATCACCATCATACATATACATAAGCACTAAATCTAGCACCATAAACCAGACTTAAAGCTATACAGACCACTAATCAATCAGATAACACATCATGTCACCCAACACCTTATACTTGGCAAGTCCTAAGAAAGTAAGAGTGAACTTGTTCAGGTTTTAACAAAATGTTTTTCTGATAAATATATACATTTCTCTATATTGAGAAATCAGTTTGGGAGAACAGGTTTGTGTGTATCGGGTACACTTTAGCATTTCACTCTTTACAATTTAAACAATATTATTCTGATTTAAATATTTACCAAAATTTGAGTAAAAAGGAAAATTGTCAAGGTTGCATCAAACTATTACTGAATACAAGAATGCAATGCTACTTCTGACGTTTTAAACTGAATATTTACTCTTACTACTACAGTAGATATTTGGATAAAAAAATTTTAAAAAACTTTGGTCCATGTTCATTGGTAAACGAAGTTGGAAACTGCAAATGTTTTAACACTGCAATGTTGAAACACACATTTTAATAAATTATTTTAATCTCATGCTAAGACATTAAACTAAGCTGATTGTACATAGTTCACAAGTATGCATTCATCATCTTCCTCTGTGAAACCTTAGCCCAGAAACTATGGCCGGGAACTGGAACAAGGGCGCCTACAGTTCCTTGTGCATTCTCTAGTTCTTGTGTCATTAACGTCAAAGCCACAACCGCAGAAACAATACATGACCTTTAGAATACTGCGTTCCGAGTTCTTAAAATCAAAACATAGCACAGGTTCAGGCAGCAAAGTCTGTGCTGCTACTCATTACCTTAAGGGAATTGCTGAATTGCTAAGTGTGTATTTTATAGTGGGAGATAAGTTTACAGATATGTCACTCTACCCTGCTTTTCTATCTCCTTCAACTAAAGTTTAAAATAATTACTTGGAAAAACATTTAGCTAGATTTCTCAGTCCAAAAGTGTGTCCTCAGAATTGTTCAGCATGAACATAGTTTGCAACATTACATACTGTATATGCATATAGTAACAGTTTGTTGTGCTGTACATGCATAAGGGCAGTGGAACAGGCTAAAAAACATATAACGTTACTAAACACACAAACACAAAAAAAGAGCATGTTTGGATCATGTCCATTCAGAGCTGAAAGTCTTTCTCACTGCTATCGAACTGTGCTAGAGTTCACTTGGAAAAACACCACAATTGACTGGGAGAGTAGATGGTGTCAGTGCGTCACTACTGTGTTTTTACCAGAGCTTAAGCTAAAAGTTAAATATTGCACATGCCCCCTAACTGCTTCTCTAAAATGCAAAAACACATAAATCAAAAGGCCATAAAAGGCAAATAAAGCCAGTTAAAGTCAAACTTTCTTTTTATACTGTTTTAAAACTGCTTTATAATACAGAAATGGTACAAAATCAATTATACCTATAGGAATATATATGATTGTACAATGTAAAGTAGGGCTTTTTTAATGTGTGCTTATTTTTATCACTATTTCATTTGAATTATTTCTCAGTTTTCGTTTAATATTCATCTTATCCATGAAAACTTTATTATTTAAAAATAAAAAATAAAGTTTTGTATAATTAATTAATCAATTAATTTCCTTAATAGCAAACAAATACACAATTATGGTAGTGTTGCATTTAAAACTAATTCATAATTACTTCAAAACCAATTGTGCAGAATTGTGATGATTTTTTGTCAAAATCCTCACACCTAGTTTAGAGCCTGATTAAAGTGTTTTTGTGATATGAAACTGAGCATTTATATCAAACTGAAAAGCATTTCTTAGCAGCACTTACATTATTCTGACTTTCTGTCAGCAGAAAAGTGGAGTTACGTGAAACCACAGCACCTGATGTTTTTTTCTAAAGGTTTTCCATCACAAACGCTCGTCTATAACACCATTTCTCGTAATATGCAATCTTACTATGCACAAGGAAGGGAAATAAGCCTCATGACCTTGTGCTTAATAAATAGCGTCTTTTCCATTAAACTGAGCCCTAATTACTATCTGGTCTGACAAAGGCAACACAGTCTACCCACAAAGATGATAAACATAAGATTTGTGCACTCCGGGGTTCTTTTACTTTGATGATAAAAGCAAAGAACTTCAAAGTGTCCATGTTCTAAAAGAGATGGGACACGGGAACTCTAATGCACAAGTATATTATCATGCTGATATTGGAAGCATTACAGTGTTTTTATGCTACATGGATTAAACGGGGGCAGAATAAGAAGAATGATTCAATTTGCACTTCGATTAAAAGTGGTTTCCTGCTTAACATGTAGGCCAGTGTTTGATAAATATCAAAGGGATCTTATTCAGCACAGAAATAGCTAATGCTGGCACCAGAGAGCTGTGGCTAGGTCAACTGAAGCATTCCAGCTGAACTAACAGTTCCTGACCAAAAAATACTTCTTAAGATCTACTGATTTTTTTTCCCTCACTGATACTCTATTATCATAAAGTTTTTAAACAAGCACTGGTGCAATAGAGCAAGACCTCCAAAAAGCGCCCTGGGTAAATTAATATTAAACAAGCAAGCACACTTTCTAGCTCTTTAAAAAAAAAAAAAAAAAGACAAAGATGTACAGTTGTAGAATTAAGTGGTATGAACATTCCTTGTAATACAGTTGACACTGTGCACAAAAAAGCTGATGTCACTAATTAGTTCTGAAGAGTTTTGCTAATTGGAATCATGTGTGTGGCAGGACTTTTACTTTTTGAAGCCGGGGTATTCATCTCTGCAGATTTCGATACATGGTCTTCAAAAAGTAATCAAGCAGGCATGGATTGAGCGAGTGACACCAGAGTATGAAAAACATCTTTTGGACTCTATGCCCACCTGGATCCAGCAGGTTTTGAAGAATAAAAGGACTTCAAACTAAACATTGCACATGCCCCAATTCTCACAAGAAAGAATTCTCTTGTAATTAAATAGCAGTTGTGTAACAATTTCACTGCACAAAATAAATAATTCTTCACTTCTGTCTCAATACATTTGGCCACCAGATTAAAATTAGATTTAAATATTTATGTAACAGTCCTGTTAAACCATTTACTAAATACATCAGACCAGTGATGCCCATAACACAGCTTGGGGGAGGACTGGGAGTGAGGATTCTGATCCCTCCTCCAGTAGATATCTGGTGAAACACTTTTCTCTTTACTTTAGTATTTATTTTGTTAATATCACTTTTTCTGTAGTAACTACACACAATATTTGACTCGCCTCTAAAAAAAAAAAAAGCCCATGTTAAGCCTATGTTTTCATTATTTCAACTGGGCTACAACAAAGCAATCAAACTAGTGTTAAACCCAAATTATTAAGACATTGTCTATTTAACCAACAATGACTTAACACCTCTCATTCCCCGTTTTTCATCAGCATGGTTGAAGCTTCTTCACATCAGAAGTTCTCACAAGTCGTTACTGAGGATATATGAATAATATATTGTGTTAAGTGGCAATTGTAATCTTCCACTCAATGAATCCGTGCCGAGAGGTAGTAATTATCTAAAAAGAGGCTTTGTTGTCCGTTCGTTCAAATTACATCTAACTGGGGAAAGTCAAACACATGAGTACTTGTAATTGTGATGTGCCAGTGTTTGTCTATTTATTAAAGGGATCAAAAAGAGACAGCCTTACAACCTTACCAAACAAGTCGTAATCCTGAATTGTTCTAAAATATAATTTAACTGCAAATTTTTCAAGGCTTAAAAAGAAGCAAACTAATAACTATTTTTTCCCCCTGGCTGCTTCTCTTGTAATTAAATATTCCCACCAATAACGATCGATTACGGCACATCACGAGAATGTAACATGGTGCAAACTTTGACCTTTATAATTATGTTAATCATCCACGTTTTGCAATGTGCAACTGTGCAGTCATGATGTCTACCTCAGCATTCTAATAAGCTTGCATTTAATGCAACTGCACTGTTTGAACACCAGATGTCCCAAACTGCACAATCCAAAAAATATATAAAGGGTACAAGAACTGATAGATCCGACACGCATTGTGGGTTATACAGTTACACAACCATGTTAACAGTTAAAACACCAGCTGTGAGAACAGTCACCACCACCCAAGAACGAGACCGTGTCTGCTGCTGCAGGACTGTTTTATGTTTCAATACAGTATTTTCCCAGCTCACATCCTTTTTATTTATCAATCTTGTCGGAAATAAGAGTGAGCAAGCAGTTTAAAAAAATTTAACAGTGGTTTGTTATTTTTATATTTAAGAATTTTTACACCCTGTTTATTACATAAAAAGCAAAGGGATTTTCCAGTTATTATTTTTTTGTTTAAAATTCTGACAATCATATTGAATCAATAGTGAAGCCATTATCTTAAATTTAATTGAATGCGACCAAGATGCAGCTGTTTTGTTTTCTGGCTGCGACACACAGTTACTGCTGCCACTCTAGTCAATGCTCATGTTTTCACCAGGTGTGGCGAGTTTCAGAAGCAGTTTTCTGCGCAGCTTCTTCGCTAAAGATATGTGCCTAACCTATTTTTAACTGAAAAGCAGCAACCCACCAATCGGGTATCTCATGAAAAGTTGTACCAGGCCAATCGTGAAGGCGGTCCGCTCAGTGGCTGAAAATGCTCCCGATGGGGCATGAAGCCTCGCGCAGGGTGACAAACACTTTCCACAAACCGCAATCATAGATCTGCTCCCATTGAAAATCCGAAGTTACACCAAGTCACTTCCTGTTAGCTAGCGTGTTATTGAAGCAGTTTCACATAACCGAGTAGGTGAAATGCTGATAGTCATCTGGAACAAGTCTATCCGTTAAAGACAACACATCTCTGCAGCCCAGCAAGCTGCTGGAACCTAATACATGTTCATGATGTACAGAGAACTCGTTCTATGTACTCTGTGATAGAATAAATACCTGGGGCTAGTACTCCAGGGGGGAAAAACAAAAGATAATCTCTGGATTACAACAATGCTTGTTTAGTCAATACTTACCATGTTATTTATCAAAAAGAATGTTTTACTTCAACAGTGATAAATAAATCATTTTAAATCTGGTGCACACACTTGCTGATCAAAGATGTAAATGATGGTATTAAACTCACCATGTGCACCACCTCTGGGTAGATGGGTTCTGTGATGACATTCCTGTTGTGCGTGATGTATTCAACCATCTCGCTGAGCGCCGCCCGCTTTACCTCCTTCCATTTCAGGTCACTCAGAGGGTCAGATACAAAGTCAAAGAGTACGCAGCACTGGCGCAGCTTCTGCACAAACAGATTCTCCTGCTCTGCTGGGGGCACATCTACACCAACAGAAAGGCAGAAAGGTAAAGATGAGTTTTAAATGTTGGGTAAAAAGCAGTCTCCTTGTCTGAATGTTTGGAACTATTTTCCATTAATCCGTCATGCTTCAAACATGTCTAAATGAGCACCCTGGTCGATTTCTTACATTCTTATGAGGTCGGAATTAGGAAAGGTTTCGACACCGCACAAATTGCCTGCAGTCACATTAAATGGATAGACTAATGATGCACAAGATTACGACATACTGGCCTATCAAGTACAACAGTCATAATCCAAAACAAAACCTAATGGTGTCAATGCAACCAAAATCTTTTTTGGACTGGAGCAAAAGGAAACAATGTCTAGAAATTGGTCCGACAACGAGATCCGGAAGCTGCTTTTTCTATGAAGTGAGGGCGAGGTTTTGACAGCTGAACTGTACAGTAAAACGTGTGACGTGTGTCATGTCACATGACCACCATCCTGCAAAAAGGAGGTGTGCAGAAATGCAAGGCCCAAATCATTTGCAAACTCTCTTCGTGTAAAGGACCACATTCATTCACCATGATGTATTAAGATAACTCTGGCCTCATATACTGTACATCACAAATATCAAATGAATAAGTGTCTAGATCACACTCGTTCACATATCTATGAAAGTGTGAAGATTTTATTTTATTTATTTTTTCAAAACGGTGAACTTTGTCCGATTGGTGAAGCCAGCAATGTTATAAATCCCATGTCTGACAAAAGCTTTAGACAGATGTTTCATTTAGTTACGGTTTGCAATAATCTTTGGTGCCTATGTTAGCGGTCATGTTTAATAAATTTTACAATAGAAGCAGCAGCAATTCAACAGTGGCAGATAACAGGTTTAGGTATGCTGTATTAAAAATTCATGTTTCATATGTAGTAGCAACTCAGTTTTAAAAAAAAAGAAAAAAGTGCCCTCTCTCTTCTCGTCATCTTTACTTTTGCTCTATTAACCCACTTTTCTAGGATTGTCGGAAGCATGGTTGTTAATTACAACACACGCACTTCGTCAGGCTCTCCAGATTTATCTTTTTAAAGTAAAAAAGCTGTAAATATGGGAATTACCCTGGAGTGGCAAAACGTTTAACCACGCTCGAGCCCTGGAGCTCATTGTGAGAAAAACCAGACATCAGGAAACGTAACACAAATTACACAGCCAAAGGATTTTCATATTGTTTGCATTTTCTGTGAAGAGAAACAGAAGCTGCTGTAGTATGATTGAGGGGAAAATACTGAGAGGAGGAGTAGCAAAGTTTTTGGGGAGTCTTATGCACACAAAGATGAGTACTGCTTCATTAAGGAACCTCAGCCAGTAAGCAGTAACATAAAAAAATCTCTATTTCAATTGGTAATTTAAAGTCAGTGGTGAGGTTAGCACCCAATTACACACCATGACCCCATTAAAAACACTAGGTAGTTGTATTAACTGAATGACTGGCCTCAACATTTCATGGTCTTCCAGAGTGATGAATGCACATGCTGACACAATCATGTGGGTGAGCTAGCCAGGTGAAACAGACATTTAAAGCCACTTTACACCATCATAAATATACGACGGTCACCTGAAGTAGTGTCTGGCTTTTAAACAAATTAATAAGCAGTGTCCTTTCTGCTGAGACACTGCAGTCCAGGAACTCAAACCTAGAACCAAACCAAGTGATTTAGATTTCCTGATGCAGTTCAATTGGATTTACAAAAAGTGCATTAATTAGTAAGAAATCTATCATTAGTGTAGTATGACTGAGATTTTCGCACACAAATATGATGCTGAAATCTGTTAAAGTAAGTTTTCAATAATTTTTATGTTGTTGGCTCAACAGCGAAAATGAAGCAAATAACATTCCTGATAGTGTTCCTGTTTACAAGGCTCCTCACACCCAACCAACCCCACCCCCATCATATATCACGTGTAACATCAGGAGGGAGCAGAAATTGGTGTGTGCGCGCACACAAGTCCTGCTCCTGATGCAAGCTACTTACCGCGTCTGATCCATAAGTCATGCTTAGCCCTTTGGTGACAATGAAATTAACTATGGCTTTACTTTTTCAAAATAAACGCCCATTAAGTCCCTCCTGTCTATAAGTGTTGTTCTACTAAAGAGCAGAGGCCATTTTTTTCGTGCAGGCGAGGATAAACATTTGCATAAACCGTTTGAAATATATAAACTATTTTGCAGGTCCCTAAAGTTCTAATCATCATCAGAGGCACACTGTACATAACTGGGTTTCTAGCTAACAGTTTCTAATAATAATTTAAAAAAAAAAAAAGGTCAGGAAATTTAATTTTCAAACAGCAATAAAAGGTAAAAGTTTCAGACAGAATTGAGAGCCTGAGCTATGTTTTCATAGCTGAATATTCTATGCGCATCATGCCTGCATTCACTGCAACTTTTCCTCAGAAACTGTATTCAGTTTTGAATACAGTTTCATTTGTTCAGCATATGTACATAAATTAAATAAAAAAAATTTGTTTTTTTTAAATCCTTGCCTATGTTATGCTTAATGCCATCCTAATTAAAACCTACTATGCCTATGGTCTTATTCTATACTACTGTCGTTTAATATCCTCACTATGATAAAACTATTCACATGAACTCAAGAACATGATTGTGTGATTAGTTACAGTTGACTAATGTATGCAGTCTTGCCACAATAAAAACACCATAGCCCATCAGCCATCAGGAATAAGAAGGTATGCAGGTGTAGAGAAAAAAAAGAAAAGCAAGAACTACTTAATGTTGTTCTGGTGCCGGGTTCTTACCTTTTTTTTTAAACAGATTTAATGTATATTGTTCACAATACTGCAATTAATTATCTGGACTAAACTACAACACTCTGCGAAATGGTAAATTGATAAATATAACAGACTCTTGTTTTGAACACATGGGTTGCTGTAGGTTTACGTCTGACCTCATGTTTCGAGTAACAACGGAACTCTAAGGATTCCAGGCTTAATAGAAATAAAATTTCTAGCTGGTTGGCATGCCTGACTGCTCACCTCCCCTTCATACAGCAGCCGGGCTTGTTTTTGCATGTTTTCCTGCTAATGTATGTGGAAGATTGCAGGATTGATAAGGGGGTCCTGTTACAAACTACTGCAGGGTCTGGGTGACATACCAAACTACCAGAAGTACTGAATACCTCAAATGAATGCGACGGACTTCAGAGTACTGGCAGGATTGTTTTAAAATGGATAAGACGAGACAAAACTGAGTAAGGTAGAAATTACTGATGTTCATGACGTGAACGCCGTTCCAAATGACAAATGAGACGCAGGGCATCACCACAACTGGTATATCAAATTAGAAAGCAATTCTGAACCACACTTATCGATCCTTGAGCGTCTCATACAATTAAAATAAATACAAAAACATATGTAATGTTAAGCAAATAAACCCTCAATAATAAAGGGACAGGAATTTTCAACATGAATGCTTGGTGACCTGGAGAAGGTGTTGACACAGGAAAAAGCACATTCCTCTTTCCTACAACAGCAGAGTCTACAGAAAATCCTATTGCTTTACAGATCCAGCCCCTCTTCAACACACACACTTCCCCGAGCTGTGACCTCACTTCCTTTGACATCAGAATCTCGGTGGGGGATGGGAGACGCAGAAGACAGTAAAACTGCTTCAACCCCCTTCTCTTCTTAGTAGCTCCTTGCTGACACTTAACATTACAAGTGAGCCTTTTTCATCTGTTTATTTGCAACATGCAGCACACTCCCTGTCTCTTTTTTACATACGCACGCACAGACAAAAACAAAAGCATGAAGATGCAGCAAAGTAAACTATCCCTTACAACAATCAAATGTATATATTTTAATCCTTAACCCAAAATCATCTTTTTACAGCAAACACAGGCACTGCGTTTTTAAGCGGCAGAGTCTCCTCCCTACCCCCATCCAAAGACAATGAAGCGGAACGGCTCACCTCTGAAATACGTGAGGGCCAAAGGCTGAAAAGGCCCATTTGAGCTTGGTGTGTCCAAAACCATCTTGCTCCCCTCCTTAGAGCATGTCAACACCTATCTGTCCGTCCAAGAGGGAGGGAGTTGTTAAGGGTAGGAGGGAGAAGGCGGATCACCTACAGCGATTCGAGCTAGCCTCCATTTCAGCACCAGCACTCTCAGCAGAAAATGAAGCTCCACCGCAAGCTGGAGGGAAACAGCTCGCTAGTGATGTCATCCACAAAGAGCCACTTGCCATTGGCTGGCCTGATTCACATGACCGAACCTCACGACTGCAAGCTGAGGAGGTCTCTGATTGGGTGCTAGGTTTAAAGGAGGGCGGGATATTGACAATACAGTGAAGACATTTCAACAGAAAGTACAGATGACTATCTGCAAAAGGTGCCTAATGCAGCACGATTATTAACAGCTAAAATAAACATTTGATTTTATTAATCTCTGCTGCTATATATAGAGAAACATCACATGTTGATTTTCTCAGCTCATTCATGATTTAACGGAGAACATGACCCAGACGGCACTGCCTATTATAGATCACTTTTGATCCCCTCACAGTTCAGCTGTAGCTCAGTAATGTGTGGTTACATAAGCCAGTGTCAGCCGTGACTAGAGAGAAGACACTTACATATGTGCCAAAATTAGCCCAAACACTTTTACTGGTGACTGTGAAATGAAACAAATGATTTCTCTCTGGGTGCAACGCTGAAACATTTTTCTCATGTACGATAAACAAGCAACCACACAGAAGCAGCAAAGTGCTGACAGGAAACCGCATCATCAGCAGCGCACTCGCTGCAGAGAGTCTTCAGCTGAACAGACACAGATGATCCGGTACAAAAAGAACACACCCAATCGTCATCATTGAGGGAAACAAGACTTCAGCTTAGAGCTGAGGAACAAAGGTTTATTGCAAATGTATCTGTGACGTAACATACCATAAGTTATGAAATATGAAAAATAAATAAATACATCTATAAAAATAATATAAATTCAGTTTAAATTGGTAAAGATAAAAAAAAAAAGTCTAAAAAGCAATTTAAATGCACTGCAGATATACATATATAATGATTATCAGTAAGTGCCAAAGCAAGCAATGGCCTGAAGTCAGTCTGTCATCACTACAGGTATATACTTAAAATACAAAAGTTTGATTCATTTAATTCATTCATCTTAATCTGCTTTGATATTACCATTAAGAGAAGGAATAAAGTTAGAAATAAAAAAAGGACACTGATCTGCATCAAACCGCATGACCTGATCATAATGCTGTAGAGGAAGAAAGATGCAAGCCAGGGTAAATATAATCAGAGACTGTGTACCGGTGAAAAAGCCCTCTGATAAAAGGATCGTCTATGCTGTGATTCAGTCTAAAAGAGCTTTTGTTCATCAAGGCACTTTACTACAGTCATGGACTGCTCTTAGAGGCCTGTGACTTGATGTTTTGTTCTACAGGTCAAATTCTTAGAAACAAAATGAGAATCTAAAAATTCTCTATTCAAATAAGGCAGTACTTGACGTTCACAAATTTCCTGGAATTCTCCATTACAAATGGCTATTTGTCTTTTTTCTTTACTAAACTTTAACATTATTCAGCCTCTGTGTTTCGAGAATCATTATTATTATTTTTACGATTTTGTGTTGTGTACGTAATCATAACCAAGGCACAGGAGAATTTAACTTGGTGCCCAGTAACAAATGCTCAGAGCATCACTGAGAAAGTAAAGTGAAACATTAGAAAGATTAGCAAAACTAACAAACATTTATTCAATTTCTGTTTGAACCATCAGCAAGTTTGCTCACTGCAAACTGCATTCATCATACCATTTTTATACTATATATTCAGCAAATATGCCAGGCAATCGTTAGAAGCTTTATTCTTTCCACAATCCTATTTGTTGCAAAATGGCCATTATTTTTCCAACAATCTTGTGGGTGGTACCTGAGCGAAAAAATTACACACAGGTAAAAGGGTGGTTTTCACTTTTTCCAACAACAAAAAAAATGTAATGGCTTTGTATGTAAAAAAGGAGCTTTTTTAAAAAAATAAATAAATAAAAAGTATTTTTAAAAAGTGCAAGTAGATTCTGACCAAGACTGTGAGAAGGTTCTGAAAGCACAATAGTTTGAACATTCACGCCAAAGACAACAAGGCAAACTTTATTCCAAACTCAAAACACCAGACATGGCAGGCTGCTAGCATTACTGCATTTCACTTACTATTTTGTGAATTGTTTATGAACATTTTGTTTTAGGATTGATAGTCTTTTGCACATACGAAGTGTTAATAAACGTGTTGGACTATATACGGTAATTAAATCAAAAGTACCTATTTATAATTAGCCATGATGATCTCTGGCAGGAATTTGAGTTTCAACCAGCTCAGCAAAAATAAGGCATTAAAAGCACTAACAGTTCATCATTTACCTTTAAGAATACTGCCCCTATTAAAATACTGAGGCCTTTTAAACCTGTGCAAGAGATTACAGGTAGCACTTCCGTAATTCTCCCCAGTTATGTCTAACCACACTTTAACCAAATGAGCTGCTCGAAGAGGAGCTGGAACAAAAACATTCAAAACCTCAAGGCAGGTTTGCAAACAGCTCCACACTACGGTTTTCTTTCATAATTATCTCTCTTTTTTTTAATAAAAAAAATTGCAAAGAGATTGTTGAATACACAACATCTTCAATATAATGTAAACCAACAAAGCTTTGTACTGACTACTTTCTTACCGTGAATAAAGGCAGTAATTAATGTTTACAGCTCTACTGGTGGTTAAAAATGTAAGTTATTTTTAGATCAGACATTTTCCAAACACTTAAATATTTGACAACCTGTAGTTACCCAACACAGCAACTCATTTTATATAAACAGATTATTTTAAGTTGGCGTTTCAAACATTTTATTTTCACATAGGAAAGATAATATAGAAACAGAGAAACAGAAAATATAAAGAATGTCGAATGTGACTTTCAGCAAATACTTCAGGACACAGTTCTTCTCCCACAAAAGAAAACAACAACAACAACACAAAAAAAACAACAACAAAAAACACATGCCTTAAAAACAAGTCATAGTGAAGTGGCTCTGTCAAATAAATTGCTCAATATGCCATTAGAAGCATGTGGAGTAGTTGGTGTTTATAAAACTATTACATACATGGTTGGAAAAGCATATTGGATATTGGTAATAGAATTAAAAACACAAATGTGTCTGAAGATTATCAAAATGAATAAAGAGGCAATATAAAGCATTATCCCTACTTGCCAGAATAACTGGCCACAAACTAGAGACAGTCTATGATTTACAGTTTTACAGTAAAAACATTTTCCATGTAAAACTACCTCATTAGCACATAATATTTTGTTTTAGGTTGCCATGTAATAACTGAAATAAACAGTAAACGGTACATGACAAACTAGTGGACGTGTTGCTTAGGATTATCTACACAGCCTTAAAAAATAGGTTTAAATTTAAATTACAGGTTTCACCTTAATGATAAAATATGTCTTTGTTATAGAGTGTCACAAACATTGTGTAAAACAGAAGCTTTACTGACCATCTACTAACAGTTACTACTCTTTAACTCTCATATAAAAATATGAGACAATAGGAACAAGAGCGGACAAATTAGTAGTCTACGCAGAAAAGAGTTTTGTGTTGGGACAAACATTTTTGATTATATAATTTTATTATTATTATTGAAAAATTTTCAGTGATCACTAAAAGAAAAGAAAATTAGATACTGGTCAATGAATCTTGAAAAAAAAAAATCTTTGCTAGTACAATATCCAGTCAACATTCAGGTTAACATATCAAGAGAAAATAATGATGCTAAGCAAAACATCATATCCCATAACCCGAACATTGGTCAGCATTGCAAATATCATGTCCTAAATAATCTACTAGCTCATTATACTTTATTACCTGCCACACTTTGCCCTAATCAATTAAACTCCCAAGCATCCAAACCATGTAACTGGGCAACACACTTTTAACTTTCTGCTAGTTCTCAACTCCTAAAGAACATGACTGGAATATTTTTAACATGTTCCCAGTTGCACTTATTCAATGAAAAAAAATACAAACCAAAAATAAAGACAAGTAAATGAAGTTTACTTCATTTACTAGCTATCAGTCCATCACCATAAAGAGGTTAATTTACAATTCATGCACAATTAGCGCATCTCCTGTTTAGTGTTCTTGTTTAAAAATAAATAAATAAACAATTTGGATGAACACCTATAAATCGAATCGGCATATTTTAAATGTGTTAATAAACCTTACGTGTTTGAAAGAGCTGAAATCAATGGTGAGGGATTAAAGTCACATCATTTTATGGATTAATTTTTTTTTCAATGCTTTTCAAACTGTTGAAAATAAATACTAACAAAAAAAAAACTATTTTAGAAAATGCTTGGATATTCCCTTTTTTGTTGTTGTTGATGACAATATTTACCAAATGTGATTATTACATATAGTCATAGCTTGCATGAACTGATGCAGACACAGAAACATACCTTTGAAGGCAGGCAGTTTCTGAAGCTCCCGGTTATTGCTGAGGCTAAAGCGGGAAGAGCTTTGCCTCTTCTCCTTTTTGACAGGAGCTTGAGTCCCAGACTGTTTCCCCTTCAGCATCTGTGTGGTGGGCGGCACACTATTGCTGCCCTTCCTGTTAGATCCCTGTAGGGAGGAGAGAAGCTCACTTGTATAAACTTTTCTTTAGCATTTTTACATATCTAAAATCATCTTTTGGTATCACAAGAAACAGTGAATTCAAAGATTAAACTTATTTGTAAACCTAAAATGTGTTTGTTAGTCAAACTGAGTTGAACTCTGATCCGTCTAAAGCTACTGGCATGTGAGAATAATGTATGAATTCACCCAGTCACGTAAAAGTAAGATCATACCACACTAACATTTCTACATCTCTCAGATCAAGAGCAGACACTTAAGAGTTCAGCATTGCTTCATATTTACTACAATCACAATCAAATCAATTTATCATAACACACCTAGAAAATAAAATCGTTGCTAAAATTAGTCATTGTGGAAGATTAGACACTGGAATTGATGAATCAATGCGGATGTTCAATTGTTTTTGCACATGACCATGGTTGCACAAACAGCTTTGTGGTTATGTTCCAGAAATAGGAATTCTCAAAATAAAAACATTTAAAAAAACTATATATTCACCTACACTGTCTGGCACAAAAAAAATATATACATGTTATCTTTTATATTTAAACAAGCAAATATTACGACCATATGACAGGATACTTACTGCAGTTATGAATTTGTTTCTACTTGAGTGACAGTGCTTCTCATTTCTTAAATAACAACATCATGGTCACGATATAGACGTTACTGTGTTTCTGAAGGGACTATTGTTAAGATTACTGGAACTGTGAACACATTATTAAAACCTGAAAAGGTACTGCTGAACTGTCAGAGAGAGAGAGAAGGGGAAAAAAATCAACAGCAGAAATCAAAACCATGTTTAATAGTGAAAGAAAGAGCATTTCCAGAGACACAATATGATGTAAACTCACAAGATTGGAGCTAAACCACATGTTATCTGGACATGTTGGCTATTTCGATAAAAAAGACTTCAATTTTTTTAGGTTGCATAAAAATTGGACTTTGGTGCAATAGAAAAAGGTCATGTTCTCGGAAGAGTCCAGACTGACGACATTCCAGAGAGATAGGTGCGTCAGGGTAAGAAGGAAAGTGTATGAAGCAATGTACTCATCACGCATAGTGGCCACTGTACAAGCCTCTGGAGGCAGTGTTATTATCTGGGGTTACTTCAGTTGGTCAGGTCTACACTCAGCAATGTTATGTGGCAATAAAGTGAAGTCAGCTGGCTATCTATATGTGCTGAATTACTAAGTTATCCCATCAGTGGTTTTTCCTTTTCTGATGGCACAGGCATATTTCAGGATAACTATGCAATAATTGATCAGGCTCAAATTATTGGTAGGGGCAATGGTAGTTCAGCGATTAAGGCATTGGACTACTGATCAGACGATCCTATGTTCAAACCCCTACTCCAAGTTGACACTGCTCATACAGCATGTTTAAAAGACCTTTTTTTTCTTTTTTTTTTTAAAGCAAATAGATCTGGATAAGGACATTTGCCAAATTATGTAAGATAAATTGTTCTAGAAGCGAAAGAAAATCATTTCCATACATTGACTGGCCACGACAGTTTCCAGATCTAAACCTGACTGAAAACCTTGTGCTCTAGACTTTATGGAGTGGTTTGACTCTCCTGTCATTAATACAAAATCTCGACCAAAAATCACTACAACTATTAATGTTGATTAATGTTAATGATCAAATTATCAACAGAGTTATGTAATTAATAACTACATTATTATATTAACAAAATATTAAATAAGAAACACATGCACTGAAATAAAAAGCAGCTTGAATGAATAACTAAATTGTCAAACAACTTCACACAACTGAAGATATTTTAAAAGGTAAACCTATTTAAGTGTAAAATAACTCTGAGCTGAGCAGGGTAAACATCTACAACAATCATTTCAAATAAATTATGGATGACACTGTAAAAGGGTGTCAAAACAAGCCCATAAGCAATGTGCACTGGAATCAAAGCTAAAAGCAGTCAAACAAAATAATACATATTTGATAAAAAATATAAAAGTGTATATAATAAATACATAAAAGTAAAACAAGATTGAATGAGAAGAGCAAGTTCCCACCCCAAGCAGCTCATCCTTCTCTACACATCAGCAGCGTAACAACAGACACGGTGAGTAACTTCCTCACTGGGATTTTCCTGGAAATGCACGTCAACTTCACACAATCCCTAAAAACCTTAAAATTACTGAAGCACAACAGCACCTCTACTTCCTAAGGAGTCTGAAGAGGGCCAGCAGGTGCACACACATCCTTACCTGGTTCCACAGAGAGCATTCTTATGCTCTCTGTATATATTCCTGCTGTTGAGGACATCTCTACTGAGCGGTGTAATAAAATACATCAGGAAGGATCCTGCTCACCCCTCCCTGTTCACAGGAAGACATCCATGACAGATCCCAAGTTCCCGTTTCATGAGCAGCAACTTCCCACAGGACCCCTGACTAGACCCGCCTGATAGCCACCATGTTTCACTTCAATCTTTCACTGTACCCACAGCACTCAGTCACTTAACATAAGGTACGTTGTATTTACAAATTCACAATTATGTACATAACTTGCTTAACATGTTCATATAGCTAATCAGAACTATTAACAGAGATTACATGATCACATCACTACTGTAAAGTTTACACAATACACAATAAATAATAAAGTTTATTGTGTGAGTCAGTGTTTGCTGTGCAATTTATAGAAAATTGAATTGTACAGGCTTGTCTATTTTGATTGCGCATGTACACTCAGTCATTGAGTTTTACATATCATCTCTGTGGGATGATCCGATTGCGCATTTTGATGCATTAAGTTTTAAAACATAAAACAAAGTAAAGTTAAAGTGCTTGTCACATAACCACTTGTATGGAATTAACTTGATTGGTAACAGGTGGAAAAGGAAAGAGTGTGTGGGAACATACACAGCCAAACGTACACCAGAGAACCATGTTTGTTGCTAATGTAGAGCAGTTCCCGCCAATGACATATACGTCATCTGGAACATTTAAGTGGACCAGTACAGAATGAATCCTCGAAACAATCGGAATAATTTTCCATGAAGTAATGACAACCTATAAAACCATGGATATCCCCAAAACTAAATTTTCCCTAGAAATGCTACCACACAGATGTAACAAACACTGTGAAGGGCATACTCGGACTTGGCAAAGCATAAGTACCAGGAACTATTGTCCCCTTTTTCTCACTCCCCTGTTGGTCTGCACTCACATCGAACTTAAAGTTTCTGGCCTGAGCGTACACACATCTTTGTGTTTAACAGAAGTGCTCTCGGATTGAACAATAACACTCAATTTTATTCATTTGTGTTATTTTTTTTTTTATTCATTCACTCAGCTTCTATACCATGTATTCTATACAAGGTTGCAGGGGGCCTGGAGACTAGCTTTCAGGAGACTTCTGGCGGTAGGCGAATCCATTGAAGGGCGTACACACACACCACACAAACACTAATTCACAAACTACGGGTTATTTGGCAACCACAATTAGCCTGATCTGCATGTCTTTGGACTGTGGGAGGAAACCAAAAGAAAGCCATGCACACAGAAATGAGGAAGGAATCGAACCCTTGACCCTGAAGGTGTGCGGCAGCAGTGCTAACCACTGAGCCTCCGTGCTGCCAGTTATTATTTTTCTTCTGGCTTTCTTGTAGTGATTTTGGGCACAGTGAAACATGAGCCTCTTGCAGGGATATATCAATTATGCAACAACAATTTTCAGTAAATCGTTAATTATAATCATTAAAAATATTTTAATAGGACAGTTGCATAATGGACGTCATAGCGTCCAAGTTCTGTGCTGCCCGAGAATACCTCTTGAAACTGAATCATGCCCGAGTTCAGTACAGGGTCTGTCAGACAAACCAGACTTTGGGTAAATCAATCATGTCACAGATCAATCATCAAGCATGGCACAGATCACCATCTTTACACTCAAAGGATAGTTTTTTTTTTTTTAAACCCCAAAACACCAAATTTACAATTAAAAGGAACTTTAAGTACAAGACCAAGATTCCACAGGAACTATATCCGTTTGTGATGCGTGAAATCACAAGCCCTACTTGATGACCAAACCCACTGTTGAAATTGCAATGGAGTGTCAGGACAAGGTTCGATGTGATTTAGCAAAGCAGATTAAAATATGATGCAGGACCAGGTACAGCTGAGGAGCACTGCTGCACACTGAAGCATACATTGATCAGCCATAACATTTGGCCTAATATTGGGTAGGTCTCAATGAGTGAGCCTTGGCCACCCATGACCCTGTCGCAAGTTCACCGGTTTTCCTTCCCTGGATCACTTTTTGTATATCTTGACGACTGCAGCCTGATAACATCCCACTAGATCTACAGTTTTGCAGTTGCTCTGACCCAGTTGTCTAGCCATTACAATTTGGACTTCTCACAGTAGCTATATTTTCAGTATCGCATTACAATGGCAGCTGGAAGTGGGTAGAATATATTAGGCTGCAAGTGAACATTTTTATTTCCTGAAGTTGATGTGCATAAGGATTTAAGTGACTTGGACAAGGGCCAAACTGTAATGGCTAGAGGACTGGGTCAGAAAACCCCAAAGCATTTCTTTTAGCAACCTTTAGGACACTAAAAAACACCCTGCAGTTAGTGAGCCTGTTTATGAGAGAGAGTATACACAATTTAGGGATGCCCCCTTATATGAGGGATTTTTTTGTTGTTGTCGGATAATAGTTTACATAACATGTCGAACAACTTGGGTTTCTATGCAACATTGAATATTAACTACTTACTACATTACCTCATGATCTGAATTTTCTTGTCCTGCAGTTTTACTGACTTTTCCAGACTTCGGTGATTCCTAATTAAAAAAAAGCAAAAACGGAAGAAAGAAAAATAAACAAGTGACGCTGGTATATCAATCATTCAACAACGTGTCCAAAATAAATGTCGGTTCATTAAGTGGAGAGTTAACACCAGATGAGTGTCATTTTATTTGAAAATCAGGCGGTTAGCTAGCTAACTTATAGCCGGCTAGCCAGAAACTTACAACTAACGTTAGGCTTTTGCTACAAGCCTCGGATTTTCATGATGATAGTATGAGTAGTTATGAGTAATAAAAATACAATCAAACTGGCTTTTAAGTAACTGCAAGACTTATCTTGCGAATAACCTGCTAAACATCCACAGCTAACTATAGCAGCCAGTTCAAACCAATGTAGCCGTTTTAGCGCAAGCTAACTCGCTAACTACGGAATTAGCTACCCACCCTAATTGGCTTCAGAAACACCGCGGCCAAATCTTAATTATTATTATTATTATTATTATTAATATGTGGAACAAGCTTAAACATGTTCACTGGCTCATTAAAACAAAGACGTTTATCATTCTGAATTAGTACGTCAACGGTAGGCTTATTTGACAGAATATCGCTAGCGTTGCCTAGCACCTAGCTAGCCAGCATTAGCACACCAGATCAAATTAAGAACAGGAAGCTCGGCTATTAGTTTTCCAGTGCGCGAGCCTTTGTTTTTTGTTTTGTTTTTTTGCCTAATCCCAGACATATATTTCTACAAGAGGAGAAAATAACAAGCTTAAGAGCGAACATGAACTTGTGGTGGTGTGTGTATATTATTACCTTGTCCTTTTTTGTTTTGTTCGGCATCGCACTCATATGTCCGACCCAAGCCTCAGACTGAGAGCCCACTCCCCGACTGGAGCTTACACACACACTTTCCCCCTCATATCTCCTCTGATAGGCGGCTCGTGTTCACCTCGGACTGTCACTGTCACTGCGCCGATCTGTCAAACATCTCCACACACCCAGTAACAAATCACACGCAACCCATTTCACAATCATCAGACAAGGATTTGGTTCCCTGTGGGTAGAACAAAGTTTTAATTTCCCTCTTTGATAGTGCTTGTTTAACCTTTTGCTTAAAGTGAAACTCTCTAGTTATTTGACTCTTTCTAATATTAATTCTCCGGACAAATTTAGGGTTAATGCATCTGCTACATCCCACTTTGGTATTTATATTACACAGCATCCATTGACATTATATTTAATTTAGATTACATGGATTCACAGCTCCAGGGTCCCAGGTTCAAACCTGAGCTCAGTTTACTGTCTGGGTGGTGTTGTTTCTCTACATGGGGTACCCCCAGTTTCCCAGGCTTTTCTCCAATCTCCCAAGAGACATACCAGTCGGTGGTTTGGTGACCTGAGCCCTAGGCGTGTGTGTGTGGTCCCCTTAGATGGACTGGAGCCTCATTCAGGTTGTGTTCCTGCATCATGACCAATGTTCATCTTTAAAAAAAAGTTGTTGATGCCAGGGTAGCTTGGTGGTTAAGGTGTTGTACTGCTGATCAGGGGGTCCTCAGTTCGAGCCCCTGTCGCTGTCAGGCTGCTACTGTTAGATCCTTGAGCACGATACAACCGGGCATTGAGCTGGCAACCCAACCCCTACCTTGCACCTATAGGGTCTGGGTTTGATTTCCACCTCACGTCTGTTTGCCTGTTTTCCCTGTGCTTGGTGGGTTTTCTCTAGGTATTCCTGTTTCCTTCCACTGTCCAAATATGTGCAGATTAGGTGAGTCACCTAATGAGTCACCTATAGTGTGTGACTGAGTGCGCGAGTGTTTATATGTGTGCCCTGCAATGGATTGGCACCCTGTCCAGGGTGTACCCTGCCTTTTGCTCTAAGTCTCCTAGGTATAGACGAGGAGGAGATTTTCAGTCATACCTGATGACACATCGGTGATATAGTGGTTAGCACTTTAGCCTACCACCTCCAGGGTTGAGAGGTCGATATCCTTCTCCGGTCTGTGTGTGTGGAATTTGTATGGTCTCCCTGTGCTTGGTTAGATTTCTCCGGGTACTTCTGGTTTTCTTCCACAGTAAAAAGACATGCAGATTAGGTTAATAGGCACTCCCAGATTTACTGTAGTGTGTGTGTGCCCTGTGATTAATTGACACCCTGTCCATGGTATACCATGCCCCATGTCCTAAGACTTGTAGGATAGGCTCCAGGTCTCCCATGGCCCTGTACAGGAAAAGTGGTATAGAAGATGAATGATCATACATCATCTACCTGCTGGTAGTTGCATCCCCAGACAAGTGTTTTTATGTGCTTTTACCATAACCCTTACATCAATCCTTGTAATACTAAACATGAGATGAAAATCTACCATGGGTGCGGCGTTGCTAGTGATTTTATAATCATTTTAATAAAACATTTAACCTATACAACATTTAATTTTGTAATCAATGAAATTGCAAATGATATGACATACTGTATATATTTTTTTTATTTAATCGTAACACCCCTTTTGCACAAGGTTGAGGTCCATGATTTTTTTAATTTGGCTACAGTGGTATAAATCACAACCATTAGTTCATTCATTTATTAATTCATCTTCTATACCACTTATTCTGTACAGGGTCGCCTGTGGCTATTTTGGGAGACTATTCAGGAGGACACCTTGGACAGGGGGCCAATCAATCGCAGAGCACACACTATGGACAATTTGGGAACGCCTATTAGACTATCGTGCATGTATGCGGACTGAGAAGAAACCAGAATACCCAGAGGAATTGTTCAGTTGTTAGCCCTGTATTTGGTCACTATTAATAACTATTATTGTTCTGATTCATGCTTCATCTTAAAATGAAGGGGGAAAATTATGTGTTCTGGTGCCATCTGCTGTTTAAAATAAGAACTGAAGGACCTGACACAGATATTGCCCATCTTTATTTATGGTTTGATGCGTTAGTTTTAGTTTATATTTATGAAGATTATACATGCATTTCTCAGTTGAGTATCAGACGGATTTTCTACATAAGCAGACTTTGTAATGTAGAATGAACTCTACAGAACCCATCTGTTAGACAGCATGTGTTACCCCCGCCCCCCCATCCCGTCTTAGCCTCAGATGCTCTGCCCACAGCACAACGCATCTCACCTCCAGCATGGCTCAAAACCAAATCCCACGCCACCCCATCATCTATTAATGGAAATGGACCATCATTGGATCAGTCATCACAACAATAAAACATGGCATTGCCATAATGAGCTGCAATTATGTACCTGTAATGAAGTTCCTTGCTCAACTATTCGATTATTCAAGGCAGCTGTCTGCAGTATTTTAAATAAAAAAAAAAGTCAATCACTTATTTTAAATTAAATTTATTTTGGACTTTTAACAATAAAGTTACAGTGTTAGAGACACCTTATTTCACTTGCCAAAAAAGAATTTGTAGAATGTAAATAAATATAAAAATGCATACAACCTATTACAAATAAAAGCAAAACAGGTGAGAAAACAGAACAGGTGCACCTAATCAACAATCCTGATAACAGAACAGTCAGGAAAAGGGCAAAAACATCAGGAACAAAAATCAGAATCAATCTAAAGTGGGCTTAATTAGCACCCAGACACCTGGCCAGGTACAGCTGCACAACTAAGTAGCAGTCTCCAACATAACTGTTTAAAGTACTTTACTGTTCCATGTGACCATCATTCACTCATTCGTTATACACTGATCTACATTTCCAGGCACAGGTTGGGTCTAACAGTTTTCAATTATTACATTTAGACAATCAGTCTCTGGAAAGCTATGCCCTTATTTTTAGATACAGTCTTCCTGTTGAATACATGCATCTTTTAACACATGGGAACTCATGCAGTCACATTTCTATTAACTGTCACAAATTATACAACTGCAGCCGCCCTGGTACAATCTTAACCCCACTGATTTAAACCTGTACAATTTATACAGAACTAAAACTGGAAGCAGTTTTAATCAACCTCCTCCATGCGGGATGTGTCATCATCCCCTTCCAAGGGGGGCATGTCCTCAATCGGAGCAGAGCTGGGCTCTTCAGTTGACAGGTCATCCTCATCAATGCCTAAAACAGAAGGAAAACAAAACGTCAGGATGCTAAAATAAACATACATTATATACTGGAATGTTCTCATCTTTAAATGTGATTGGTTGGGTAAAGTTTGATGGAACACAAGCTTGTGTATTTGACATGCTGTACTCTTACCCAAGCCCAGCTTGATCATCCTGTAGATGCGGTTTGAGTGTGTTTGAGGATCATCAAGAGTGAACCCTGATGACAGAAGTGCAGTCTCAAATAGCAAGATGACCAGATCCTTTACAGACTTGTCATTCTTGTCAGCCTCTGCTTTTTGCCGTAAGGTTTCAATGATTGGGTGATCTGGGTTGATCTCTAAATGCTTCTTGGCAGCCATGTAGCCCATGGTGGAGTTGTCTCTCAGTGCCTGGGCTTTCATGATCCTCTCCATGTTGGCCGTCCAACCATATGTACTAGTCACAATACAGCAAGGGGAGGCAACCAGGCGGTTGGAGACAGTAACCTGGAAGAAGATAAATAAATCCATTAAAATATATCTACTAATTTATGTGCTAGGGGAAAGAAATGAAGCACTGAACTGGATAAATTAGCATTCTTTTTTTTACCTTTTCAACCTTCTTTTCAAGGATGTCTTTCATGATTTTGCACAGATTCTCAAACTGTGCCTTCTTCTCCTCCTGCTTCTTCTTTTCCTCCTCATCCTCAGGCAGTTCCAAACCCTCCTTGGTCACTGACACCAGGTTCTTGCCCTCAAATTCCTTTAGTTGCTGAACACAGTATTCATCAATGGGCTCAATCATGTAGATCACCTCAAGGCCAGCTTTGCGCAGGCGTTCCACAAAAGCAGAGTTGGCTACCTGTTCTTTGGTCTCACCTGTAGGCATTTAACAATGCACTTTAAAACAAAGTTCTAAACATTATAAACATGCATTCCTGATTAAAACTAAATTATATTTACAGTGTTCCTGATGAGTCCTTACCAGTAATGTAGTAGATATGCTTCTGGGTGTCCTTCATGCGGGTGACGTAATCTTTAAGGGACACCATCTCATCCCCGGAGGCTGAGGTGTAGTAGCGCAGCAGCTCAGACAGTTTCTTTCTATTCTGAGAATCCTCATGAATACCAAGCTGTTGGACAGTAGATACACAAAAATGATTTTAAAAAATGTAAATAAATGACAAGCAGTTTGCAGTGTATTAGAAGGCCTGCATGAGCGCTAATCAGCTTTGGGCAGGTTTACAGGATCAAACCAGGAAACAGATGGCAATCAGATGACATGCAATGAATGGGGCATATGGTAGCCTTCTCCAATTACAGTTCTAAAGAATATGAGCAGTGTTTATTTCCCAATCATAATCAAACCTAATGAAAAATTCCCTGTGTTGATGCTCTTAAACTGGTGTTTCACAAGTAAAAAGAATATTCCTGAAGTCCTTTAACAAAGGAGTTTACGAAAGGCCAATGTAAAGATTCATGCAATTTTTACTATGGGCCTAAAATGACTTTAAAGGGGCAACTATTTATTTAATTCAATTACATTTTTATTTATGTAGCACTTTAACAAATAGCGATTGAAACAGAGCAGCTATTTACAACAACTGAATATACTATAATTTAGTGCTTGAAAAAGAAATGAATTGAAGCACACCTTGATATTCTTGGAAAACTGTTCATAATACTTCTTATAGTTGTCCTTGTCTTCAGAAAGTTCTGTGAAGAGCTCAAGGCATTTCTTGACAAGGTTCTTTCGGATGACTTTAAGGATCTTACTCTGTTGCAGCATCTCTCTGGAGATGTTTAGAGGCAAGTCCTCTGAGTCTACCACACCCTTGATGAAGTCTAAAGAGAACATTAAATATAAACATTAAAAACATAAAGCAATAAGTGCGTTAATATCTATAATTCCTACTTTTATAGACTGTATTAGAATCATTTAATAGTATTTGTACAATTTGTTAGATATCACCCATTAACTTACTGAGATACTCTGGAATGAGTTCATCACAGTTGTCCATGATGAAGACTCTGCGCACATAGAGCTTAATGTTGTTCTTCTTTTTCTTGTTCTCAAAAAGATCAAAAGGAGCTCTGCGGGGTACAAAGAGCAGGGCACGGAACTCCAGCTGCCCTTCTACTGAAAAATGCTACAAGAAGAGCAAGCAGAAGTCAGTGCTGTTGAGTGCTGAGATGTGATGAGTTTATAAATTAGTAGGTATAATGATCACCACACTCTTCCCATGGCACAGAGATGGTTTAAGGACTTACTTTAACAGCAAGGTGATCCTCCCAATCATTTGTGAGGCTCTTGTAGAATTCTCCATACTCTTCATTAGTGATGTCATCAGGGTTGCGGGTCCACAAAGGCTTTGTCTTATTGAGCTCTTCCTGATCAATATACTTCTCCTTGATTTTCTTCTTCTTTTTCTTATCAGTACTTTTGTCGTGGTCCTCATCATCTGAACCAACATCTTCAATCTCTGGCTTATCCTCATCCTTCTCTCCTTCCTCCTCATTTTTTTCTTTTTCTTTCTCTTCCTCAGCCTCATCATCACTCACCTCCTTGTCACGTTCTTTCTCCACCTGCACATAACAAAAACAAATTAAGGTTAAACATAAGAAAACCTAATAGATTTACACAACAGAACACAAGGGACAATATATTAAATATAGGTTTAATATTAATTTTAATTATGATAGATACATACATATAACGTGATGGGATAGCCAATGAACTGAGAGTGCTTCTTCACAATCTCCTTAATACGTCTCTCCTCAATGTATTCTGTCTGATCCTCCTTCAAGTGCAGAACTACCTTTGTGCCACGGTTAATTGGTTCAGCTATAGGAACATGAATATTCATTTAATAAGTGCACAAAAATCTAAGACAGTAGTCATATTTATATGATTGCTTTATCACATTTATAACCTTTTCATTTTTGTTACCACATAAAATGCTAAACACATCAATCATTCCTTAAATAAAAAGGTTTCTAGTGCATGACAAATACCCAGCAATGTTGTTTTCTGTTTTGTTATAGAACAAACTTTTAACAGTTAAAGAAAATTGTATAACTAAAGTAGAGTGTTACTTACAGTTGTCCACCTTCACAGTGAATGAGCCACCAGCGGAGGATTCCCATGCATACTGCTCATCATCGTTGTGTTTGGTGACAACAGTTACTTTCTCAGCTACCAAGTAGGCAGAGTAGAAACCCACACCAAACTGACCAATCATAGAGATGTCAGCTCCAGCCTGCAGAGCCTCCATGAATGCCTTGGTTCCAGATTTGGCGATGGTCCCCAAGTTGTTGATAAGGTCAGCTTTGGTCATCCCAATGCCAGTGTCAATGATGGTCAGTGTGCGATCCTCTTTGTTGGGAATGATTTCAATCTTCAGGTCTTTTCCAGAATCAAGCTTACTCGGGTCAGTGAGACTCTCATATCGGATTTTATCCAATGCCTAAATTAAAATAAAACAAGAAAGTTTTCATACAAAATTTCATCTATAGTTTTTCTTTCATTTGGTTTCAAGACCCTAGAGAACATCTGCAGTATTTTGTGTAGTTTTTATGTAACTTTGTATTTCTTATTACATGGTGATATTTGAATCATTGCTTACATCGGAGGAGTTGGAGATCAGCTCCCTGAGGAAGATTTCTTTGTTTGAGTAGAATGTGTTGATAATTAGTGACATCAGCTGGGCAATTTCTGCCTGGAATGCAAAGGTCTCCGCCTCCTCCTCCATTGGCTGGTCGTGTGCTTCGGGCATCTGTACGAGACAGGAAGATCACTGAGATGTAATACACCACTGAACTCAAATCCAAGGTTCAATGGAAGTGTTTTGGCAACTGCCCAACTGGAAGTAAAAACATTTTGTTTTCTAATGACACATCTAGATGTTTACCCGGCAGCTCCACCATAATCAATTAAAGATATATTATTACCTCACAGTATGACAAAAGTTTATGATGCTGCCTACTGCTACATTTGCCAAGGAAAGCCTGTGACATGCTCACAAGGCTACCTACTGTTACATTCTGTAAAATGCCCGTGACAAATGGTTGTGACAAATCACTTGCCACAGAAAACCGATGATTTATAGATGATTTAAGCTAAGGCCGTAACATAACATGCTATATTGTCAATTATGTTACTAGAAAGCAATCTGAACTGTTGTGCAGTGAGGGATTTTACATGTTAAGGTAAGTGTTGTGCTTGTACAGAAGCCACGAACCCTATTATATAATCGTCAGTTTAATCATTGGGTTCGATGTACTATGGAGAAATCCTGAACCCTACTGGTTGCTTTCTAGTGGCTGAAGACAGTCATACGGTTTCAATATCCTAGTGAAGCTGGAGGTGTTAGGTTTTCATGTGTATAGATCAATTTCCAGAACAATCCACGACCGCATGTCTGTCTGGTGCAGCGGTGGGCACGCGCCACCTACTGGCTGCCGCGATTAACTACATCCTTCTAGAAAGCTCCACAGTCTCACGCCATGAGACGCACCGGGCACATGGAGCACATCTTTCAACAAGGACTACACTGAACATAAGTTATTCGTTGTTATTTCACCCGAGCGGACTAACTTAAGTCATACGCCATGTGAAGCCTTATTTAAACTGATCAGGTTAAATTACACAATTTTGAAGTTAGATGTATTCTGTCAATAATTACAACTTACTTAAGCGCTCGATTTTCGTTGTTATCGTTGAACTTGGTTAGTAGTCAGGTTAAAAACTATTAAAACAATTTTTAGATATGACACATAATAAATATTTCCAAAACAGACACACCGAGCATTTTTTCCCGATTACAAATCGAGAGGTTTGTTTTGACACAAAGCTCAAGATGTTGTTTACATTCACCCTGTTTTCCACCCTATAGAAAGTGAGTTGTGTTTCATGTCCCTGTAGTAAAAGGCATTCTTCTCCCAAGCTAGCAAACCATCTGTCAGACCGGCTAACTAACTAGCAAGCTATGTAAGCCACTCCAGCTCAGGACATTGCTTAAACGTTAAACGGATAATATTTCAATAACGGATAAAATGTAGTCCCGAATTCACGAGCACATTTTTACGCCATGTCCTAGTTATGACAGCGATGTATTAAAGTTAACCGAACGAATAGTATGAACGCTGTAAAGATGCTCAGTGCCTTACCTTGACCGTTAAGAATCTCTTAATGTGGAACCGCTGAGGACTTTTATCGCAACTGCTTTCCAAGCCCGTCTGAAAGGATGAGTGTGCACTGAGGAGGAGCAGCGCGCGCGGCTTTATATAGAGCGCTTCCACCGAGTGTTCGAGAAACGGGCCTACTCGAGAAACATCTCGAATCTTCGCGGCGCGCGCTTTGTTGCGCGCTAGGTGGCTCTTAGTTTGGAAATCTGAATACCTTCAGTTTCTTTGAGGAACATCACTCTGGACAGCCATTTCAATGCTTTATAAATAATATTTTATTAAAAATATTAAGTTCCATATTTCTTTCATTAAAAAAAACTTTAAAAAAGCAGAAATTTCACATTTCTTATGACTAAATCAAAAAGCCAAAAATAAAACATTACATAAAAAAGGCTAGTTACAAACTGATCCTGCATAAAGCCTTTACTTGTTAGAAGCTGACAAAAACTGACATAAGAATGTATTTCCAGATATTTTATTTTCCTACAGTAGATGTAGCTTGAAACATTAGTCAACTTCCTCCATCCGCGACGTGTCATCATCACCCTCCAGAACTGGCATGTCCTCCTCGCTAGGCTGAACGATATCCTCCACAGCCGAATCATCGTCATCAATGCCTGCCATAGAGGGCGGAAGATGCCTATTAGAAAATCGACCTATTATTTTACACTTCTAAGCATCAATCAAGTATAATAACTCACCAAGACCAAGTTTGATCATCCTGTAGATACGGTTAGCATGTGTCTGTGGGTCCTCCAGGGTGAATCCAGAAGACAGCAAAGCAGTCTCAAACAGCAGTACCACAAGGTCTTTCACAGCTTTGTCATTCTTGTCAGCCTCTGCCTTCTCTCTAAGAGTCTCGATAATCGGGTGCAAGGGGTTGATCTCCAGGTGCTTCTTGGCCGTCATGTAGCCCATAGTAGAATTGTCCCTCAAGGCCTGAGACTTCATGATCCTCTCCATGTTAGCTGTCCAGCCGTATGTACTGGTCACAATGCAGCAGGGGGAAGCAACCAGGCGATTGGACACAACAACCTTGTTAGGAGGGAAAAGGATGCATGATTAAAAATGTTGAATAATGAGCACTATATTTGAATATCCTTTATAATATGTTCTGTTTTTACCTTTTCAATCTTTTTATCTAAAATATCCTTCATGATCTTGCACAGGTTCTCAAACTTGGATTTAAGCTCGTCCTGCTTTTTCTTTTCTTCTTCATCCTCAGGCAGCTCCAGACCCTCCTTGGTCACTGACACCAAGGTTTTGCCATCATATTCTTTTAACTGCTGAACACAGTACTCATCAATGGGCTCAATCATGTAGATCACCTCCAGGCCAGCTTTGCGCAACTGTTCGACAAAGGCCGAGTTGGCCACTTGTTCCTTTGTCTCACCTTTGGGAAGTGGGGAAAAATGCTTTAATTAAATTATATTTAAGACACAGTGTTAATGTGTTATGTACCTGAATCAAAGTCTGGTACTAACCAGTGATGTAATAGATGTGCTTCTGGTTCTCCTTCATGCGAGAGGCATAGTCCTTGAGAGACACCATCTCATCTGCAGAGTTAGAAGTATAGTAGCGCAAAAGCTCTGAGAGCTTCTTGCGGTTCTGAGAGTCTTCATGGATACCAAGCTAAAAATGTGAACAGAACAGAAAAGTTTTAATTTTGTAAATGTAATATATATGGTAATAAAAATACATGAACTTAGAAGTAAAGTAAATCTACCTTGATATTTTTGGAAAACTGCTCATAGAATTTCTTGTAGTTGTCCTTGTCCTCAGAGATTTCAGTAAAGAGTTCAAGGCACTTCTTGACCAAGTTTTTTCGGATGACTTTAAGAATCTTGCTCTGTTGCAGCATCTCTCTGGAAATGTTTAGGGGCAGATCCTCAGAGTCTACCACACCCTTGGTGAAGTCTAAACAGAACACGTTTAAAGATACAAGTTAAAAATGCAAAGCAATGTAAAGTGTATCTATAATTCATACTGTTATAAGGTGCCTTAAAAACATTTAATTGTATGCTTGTACAATTCATTAGATATCCACACCCTTCTCAAAATAAAATTAAATATAAATTATGTTATTATATATGTTATTAAATGGCCCATTCTACCATCTTAATGAATTTCTCTATTAAGATTTAATTGTGACAAAAATCAAGTGATAATTTGGCACACTTACTGAGATACTCGGGTATTAGCTCTTCGCAGTTATCCATAATGAACACTCTGCGCACATAGAGCTTGATGTTGTTTCTTTTTTTCTTATTCTCAAAGAGGTCAAAAGCTGCTCTTCTTGGAACAAACAGCAAAGCACGGAACTCCAGCTGGCCCTCTACTGAGAAGTGCTATATATATATATATATATATATATATATATATATATATATATATATATATATAAAATTGGTCAAACATATTGAGCATATAAACATATTTATTCTGTTTTTATTTATTAATATTAACTAACCTTGACTGCAAGGTGATCTTCCCAGTCATTAGTAAGACTCTTGTAGAATTCTCCATATTCCTCATTGGTGATGTCATCAGGATTACGGGTCCAGATAGGTTTAGTCTTGTTTAGCTCCTGAGCATCAGTGTACTTTTCCTTAATCTTTTTCTTCCTTTTGTTTTTGCCATCTTTGCTGTCCTCATCCTCATCAGCTCCTACATCCTCAATATTTGGTTTATCCTTGTCATCACCAGTTGGAACTTCCTCCTCCTGCTCTCCTTCTTCCAGATCAACTTCCTTTTCTCTCTGTTTCTCAATCTATGGAAAGATGATTAGAACAATCAGTATTAAATCCCTGTTGAATGAAAGAGTGGGAAAGAAGTAACAAGTTTTCTACAACAGCATTATATTATGTAAAAAGACTTACAAACAGAGTGATTGGGTAGCCGATGAATTGAGAATGCTTCTTCACAACCTCCTTGATACGTTTCTCCTCTATATATTCTGACTGGTCCTCTTTCAGATGAAGAATCACTTTTGTGCCACGACCCAGTGGTGGACCTGTAAATAAGAAAAAAGTCATATATAAAATAATAGGTCATTTTAGATAGATAGATAGATAGATAGATAGATAGATAGATAGTTTTTTAAAGCAATCTTACCATTATCAGGCCTCACTGTAAAGGATCCCCCTGCTGCTGACTCCCATACATACTGCTCATCATCATTGTGTTTGGTGATAACAGTGACTTTCTCAGCTACCAGGTAGGCAGAATAGAAACCCACGCCAAACTGACCAATCATAGAGATGTCAGCTCCAGCCTGCAGAGCCTCCATGAATGCCTTGGTTCCAGATTTGGCGATGGTTCCCAAGTTATTGATGAGATCAGCTTTAGTCATGCCAATGCCAGTGTCGATGATGGTCAGGGAACGGTCCTTCTGGTCGGGAATGATGTCAATCTTTAGATCCTTGCAGGAATCAAGTTTGCTTGGATCTGTTAAACTCTCATATCTGATCTTGTCCAAAGCCTGCAAATATGACATGGACAAAAATTATCAATTCAGACAACCATGTGTTTCATTTACTAACTCTTTTATCTTACTTAAATTTAATATGAGTGTTAACTTACATCAGAAGAGTTAGAGATAAGTTCCCTGAGGAATATTTCCTTGTTAGAATAGAAAGTGTTGATGATCAAAGACATCAGCTGAGCAATTTCTGCCTGAAAGGCAAAAGTCTCCACTTCCTCTTCCATCATGGGTTGTGCAGCTTTCTCAGGCATCTATGTTAATACATGGAAATAATAATAAAAATAATATAAAAATATACCAATTATTTATGTAATTCAGGTATTGTTTTACTGTATTTTTAAGTTTGAAATAAACATTGACCTTATTTTAATTACTCTTATCTGATGATAATATAAAATGCTATATTTGATATCATATTCATAGTAATAACACATTTATAATATTTTAATAAAAAAGGCAAATCCACTAATGTTTTTTTTTTTGCAAAATCTTTGAATAATCTTATGAATAATAATATTATTCGATTTTTCTTTTTGATGTAGATCTTTTTTTATTTAAGAACGACTGCTGTTTTAATCTTAAAATATTTCCTTCTGATTCTAAAAGGGTGAAAGGAAAGAGGCAAATGAGATGTAAGGCAGCTGCTGAAACGTGACACTAACTGGCATGTAACACCTGTGAACAGGGGAGAAATGTTCAAAGTTCTTTATATGGATATAAAAATTATGAATAATGTCAATTACCACTTCTGTTGAGTTATTACTTGAGACTGCAATTCAATCAATCTATTCTGGCTTATTCACATTTTATAGTTGGTGGACTTTCAACTACTGGCTGCAGCTCCCAGGCAGCCATATTGCCATATGGCCTGTGCCATGTGCTTGCTGCCTGACCTTTCTCATTTCATAATTAAAGTTAGAAACCTTGCATCACCATTGCATTCAAAACACAGAAAGCATTACATTAATACCAAATAGATTATAGCTGTTTAGCAAAGATTTAACATGAAAATCCCTAAAATCTATGAAATATCAATAATAATGTTTAATCTTAAAAATTACATTAGGTAGGTCAATTTAAAATACTGCAAATATATTATTTCTACAATTATATGCACAAATTTCTGTTCCTGATAAATTCATCAATGTTTTACATTATTAATTTTCCTAAATGATTAAAGGATAAACTTTAAAATCCCAATTTTAGTGTCTTACCTTTTCAAAAGTCTTCTTTGTGAACAGATATATAAATTTTCTTGTGTATGGAGGTATACTTCGCTTGTGGTGAATCTTCTAGTGTCTTGCCAGTTGCGTGCTCTCTCTTGAGTGCTATCTACCGATCTGTAGGCCTGCTTCAGTCTTTTTATACTTTTAGGACACGTTTCTTGAAACTTCCATCACGAAAGTTCCAGAAGGAATACCCCTACGGTAGGTAGGGAAGGCACCAACGGGTTTAGGGCGGTCTCTGCCCATACACCATGTGTCCATTTAGGGTCAAGCAGATACAGGAGGTGTCTGTCAGTCACACCAAACACCTTCCTGACAGTCAGTGGCACATGGGCCTGTCAGTGTCACAGCTGTGGGCAGAGTTTGCTTCACAAAAGTAACTTGCCCACATTATTAGCTAAATGTCTTTAATCGTGATTCAGCTGTCACTTGTACTTATGTATTTATTAAAAGAATAAAGATTGTTGCTGTTTCCACAAGGCTTGCACTAGATTTATAAGATAATTATCTCATACATTGACCAGCAGAATAGTTTTGGGTAACAATTATCATTCAGTATGGTGGACAAGAAAAGTGCTGGAGCTTTGGTGGAAATTAATAATAATAATTATAATAATAATAATAATAAAAATACTGCAATAAAATTATTAATATCATTGGTGGATGAGAGTAGTATAATTCATAATTTATTAATTCATTCATTTTCTTTACTGAAGCCTGGAGCCTATCCCAAGAGACTTCATGTCATACTGTATGTGGGATACACGCTGCACAGGATGCTAATCCATCCCAGGGGACACAGGGCACCCGCATTGTCACAGTACGGTCAATTTGGAAAAACAGATTAACCTAATCTGCATGTTTTTGGACTGTGGAAGGAAAACAGACAATCATACAATCACAAGTAAATTATCAAGTAAGATATTAGCTGATTTTGTAAAAATCATATTTGCCAGAAAATTAACACACTGAAGTAACTGATATTTATGATTACTGAATTCATCTGAGTGACACATTAAATAAAATCAGCCACATCACATGTTTATTTTGTTTATTAATTGCTTATAGATAGGGGGGCATTAAGGTTTTCCTGTTGTTTATTCCTGTGGTGTAACACGAATAAACATTGTAATGTAATGTAACGTTGTAAACACACCATGGTGTGTCTTTATTCTTTCAAGTTCCAGAACAGTCCCGATCAGTGGATGGGTTTCCACTTCACGCATGCGCAGAACGCATGTTAACTGCTTGGTCATGTTTTATTACGCAAACTAGATACCGGCGTTTCCAGGAGTTTTTACGCTCTCTAAACTTCAAGCAGAATTATAAATGTCAGCGCGGATGTTGGGTAACCTAGGATGTCCGTGCTTTCAGTTAATCAACTGGCACACAGACTGTACGCCGGCTTCATTTTGAGTGATTTGCACAACATGTAGTCTAATGCGGTGACGGTTTCACCCTCGAACTATTTCAACTACTGGAGAAATCACTACGCATATTACACATGAATATATATAGAATAGGCATATACGATTTGCAGACAAAAACACAAGGATCAAACGTACACCACAGAAAAGACGAGAAAAACCGTTGGGTACTGAGAGAAAGTGCGCATGCGCGACAGCAGGCACACGTCCACTGGAGAAGGATTTAAACAAAATAAAAACAAAATATTTCTAGATGGAGCCGTAAGTTATTCATGATCCAAAAAAAAAAAATTTAAACATTAGTTTTAATTTACTATACACCTTTAGACAGATGTGCGCAACTGAGTATCTACAGATTAATATTTTATCGAGCCACCCCTTATTTATTCTTATAAAATTGTATTAAATGATACAGATTAAATTAAAGACATGGGAACAAATGTTGTACTGTAACAGGCAGAAAAGTACCTAAATACATAATTTAAAAATGATTTGTTCATGAAACAGCATCCTCATCTTTTCCAAACACCAGTGCACCAGGCTGATCATCCGTCATCTGCACCTGTTTCTAAAAACAAACAAACAAACAAACAACATTCATCTGAAACTGCTCAGGAACAGGGACTGAATTGAAAACGACAGCCAAAAACGTGCCAAAAAACTAAAGGCAAAGGTCCTCAATTATTCCTCAAGTATAAAAAATACTGTCTCTTTGGAAACAAAATATGAAGGAATGCTATCTCTCAGTTGAACCTATGATGCATGTAAGTGCCTAAACATGTTTTTTTTTTTTTTAGTCTTACCTTCTTTAGAGTACGCTATATAATTTTTTTTCATCCTCATGTATATAAACATCTTGAAAATGTAGAAGTTTTTATAATAATAATAATAAATATAGTTGCAAGCAACGATGACGGGCCCAAGCACCCTGTGCCATTCCCACCCCGGGCACACCGCACAACCTGTGTTATTCGAGTGTGTTAAGATCTCGAAAAAGCCATCGCCACTCAGTTGCACCTCACAACCTGCACACATCACACACTATACAGGGCTAATGTCATTTTGGGTCCTAAATATTTGTTGAGTGCATTAGTGTGTGTGTGTGTGTGTGTGTGTGCGTCGTGAGAAAGGGGTGTGCGTATATGTGTGTGTGGTGTGTGTGTGTGTGTGTGCGAGAGTGTAAACATTTGTAATATGGGTGTATGTATGTGTGCATGTGTGTG
The DNA here is from genome assembly GCA_030347435.1 of Clarias fuscus. Taxonomy (NCBI): domain Eukaryota; kingdom Metazoa; phylum Chordata; class Actinopteri; order Siluriformes; family Clariidae; genus Clarias; species Clarias fuscus. The sequence goes on along the minus strand of CM059229.1, from coordinate 11,131,219 downwards.
ATGTATGAGTGTGTTTGTGTGTGCATGCAGCATGCCTGTGTGCGTGTGTGTGTGTGTGTGTGTGTGTGCGCGCGCATTAGTGTGTAAGGGTTAGTGTGTGTGCGAGAGTGTAAACATTTGTAATATGGGTGTATGCATGTGTGTTTGTGTGTATGCATGCAGCATGCCTGTGTGTGTGTGCGCGTGTGTGTGTGTGCGCGCCTTAGTGTGCAAGGGTTAGTGTGTGTGAGAGTGAGGGAGAGAGGTGTGTGACGTGTAGATGTGTCAGTCTGTGTGTGATGAGTAAATGTGCTTGTGTTTGTGCTTGTTTGTGTGTATGGTTTCAGTCTGTGTGTATTAACATTAGTGATGTGTGTGTTAGTGTGTGAGATGTGTTTGTGTGTTAAAACAGGGCTAATGTTAGTTTGGGCCCTAAATATTTGTTGAGTGCATTAGTGTGTGTGTGTGTGTGTGTGTGTGTTGTGAGAGAGGGGTTTGTGTGTGTTTGATGTCACAGAAGGTGTCACTGAATATAATGTCACTCAATATAATGCCACACAGAAAGTTATTAATCATTTTTTGGCGTACGTTTAAGACATTATCACGGCTGACCCGTTTGAGATATCGAAAATCCCTCCGCAATTTTGCATCCTCAATGTCTTTAGATCTCTTTGGCCCAGTTTGGTAGCGATTGTATAATTTCCCTAGGAGGAGTATATCAAAATCCATCCGGTGCGTTTTTGCGAATGACCCAAAATAACCGGCCTCCTGTTGAGTTTAGCCCAGGACATGCAGAGCGAAAGTTGTTCGGCTCGATGAGCTCTAAATGGGTTTCGTGTGCCTAGGTGAAAGTGTGTATGAGCTAGGCAGCAAAACCTCACGTGGGGGCCCCTTTGGGCCCCGGGCCACGAGACTCTCAGGCATCCTGACGGCAGCAGATTCCAACCTGTCTACCAAGTTTCATGAGTTTTTGAGCATGTTAAGACCCCGAAAAGTCCAAAAGGGTGGAAAAAAAATAAAATAATAATCCTAAGAAAAACAAGAGGGCCCTTTACACACTATGATGACATAGGGCTGATGTCATAGTGCTTGGGCCCTAATTATTATTATTAATGTCAAGATAGCTTAGACAAGGAGAAAATGCTCCTGCTAGATTTTATCTGTCATACGTTCTCTTATTGTTTTGCTTCAGTTCAACTGCTTTATTCATTATAGTAACTTAATTTGGCAACAGATTTTTGGTACTTTTTTGTGGTTTGTCTATATTTACAGTATACAAATAAAAGAAAAAAGCGTGATAGCTAATAATTATTAAAATAATTCCAATTCTTAATGAGAAAAAAAAACTTAACATGAATAAACATGGTAATGTAATGTACATTGTAACCAACTAATCATATCAAATGGTTAGTTCCTTTAAACTGCACACCCTGATGTGTGTTCATTCCTTCATGCTCTAGAACAATCCAGAATGAGGAAGAGTTTCCATTTCACGCATGCGCAGCATGCGCATGCGTGATTACTGCCAGAAGACTGGTCGATCATGTTTCCCAACGTAAATTAGAACTTCCAGAACTTCTACACTCTCTAATGTTCTGGAACAAAAATTGCATCCTAAGTAAGCAACAATAAATAGTGTTTTTTTTATTTAGTTTTTAGTCATTAAGAGTGTGTTATAAACTGTTTTCTTTGCATGCACAGCGTATAATCAACATTGTAATGTTTTCAGACAATCTGTGGGTTATTTTGTTTAATGAATGTAATGAAAGTCGCTTTTTCTTCATTTATTGCCTTGCTTCTGTATAACTGCTTCATATGTTTGTATTATCTATACAGCCTTTTGTATAGCCTCTATTTATTGTTGACACATTACACAAATAAAATAAAATAAATAAAGTTATAATTATGTCTAACGAGAGATTAAAAAAACGCACACAAAAACAAATAAAATCTAGACTCATTAAATGTTTGTTCACTTGTCCACCTGGGTGAACCCTTACAGTATATATTTGTATAGTTCATGAACCTGAAGATGACCATCAAATACTACATGCTTAACAATTAGGATTCATTATATGGCAGTAGATGGCAGTAGAACTCCTTAAAAGTAAGAATGATAAACTCCAGCAAACACACCACTACTTGATTGTATGTATATTATGTGCAATGCATGTAATGTGTATTAAATACATTAATTTCTGTGTTAGAATTGTGTCTCAGTATCAAATACATTTCAAGGGAGGCCTAAACTGTTGTTCTGTATGGAAATTAGTGGAGGTTTTATACACTACATGTAAAGACATAATTTTGCTGACAAATTATATCAGAGTTCAATGTTGACGTCTACAGTATATATACACTGTACTTGTAAAATCTTAGTATTAAGAATTGAATTGGCTTTTGTTTCCTACACTAATCGTTGGTCAAGGGCCCCTCACAAAGTTTTCAAAATACAGTATATATTAGCCATATGTTTCTGTACTTAGAGAACATAATTAAGATTCGAATGCAAGGCACATCTCTCTCTCCACGTTTGATTTAATGTATGCATAAAAAAATACATAACAGTTTTGTGTACTTCTTTGGTAATGTTAAACACGAAGCTGGAACTTTGGTATTAGACAGTTTCTTACTCCGAAAACATTATAATCCTCATCTTTAATGGCATTGTTATTTAAAAAAATTAAATGATGCACTTATATGATATATTGTTTCAGACTGACACTAAGATTTAATAATTAATAAATAATCATGACATGTGCTAAAAACCACTACATGTAAGCCCTATTGAAAGATTATTCCTGTTTAACAAAATCACCATTATAATTCCATCTTATAAATGATTAGCATTGTAATTAAACAATGGTATTTACCAAAACCCAAATAGTCTGCCATTACTGTATCATTGCTGTGTATCATTTACATTGGTTCAAATTTCTCATATGGTTTTGGTTAATAAATAATAATCTACTTAAACCTGATGTAAACACAACCACATCAGATGAGCCTTTGACAGATGACTCCTGAAATAAATCCAAAATAAAGAATATTTCAAACTTAACTCAAAACTGTTAAATTATGATATCCAGTGTATAAGTGAAGAACTAAATAACATAATGTATGACAGAATCCTACACAAACTATACACATGCAAATGGAAATACTTAAAATTTAGGGCATTGCAGATCTACCTTTAATATAGAAAATCCCTTTAAAACAACAACAATAATATTAAATAATAATAACAACAATAATAAATATAGTTGCAAGCAACGATGAGCCATTGGCCCCCGGGCACACCAGAATGACAATGGGCACTTTTGCAGGGTTTAAAGGGACATACAATTATGACAAAATGTTAGTAAAGGGTGAATTTTATGTCTAGAATTCCAAAAAGCCACAGATTCTGGGGGAAAAAAATCATCACACTATGAGGTTACTCAACTGTAATGAAAAATAATAATTCTTGGAAGAATGAGAGGGCCCTCATGCACACTGTCGAGTAGAGCCCATGACATGCAATGTGAATGTTTTTCAGCTCAATGAGCTCTAAATGTGTCCTAGGTTTCGCATGCATACATGCAAGTGTGTATGAGCTTTACAGCAAAATCTTGTGTGAGATGCCAGGCCCCGCCCAGGGACCAGACTCTCAGGCATCCTAATGGCAGCATATTCAAACTTGTCTGCCAGTTTCTGAACATGTTATGACCCCCAAAAAGCCCTGGATGGTGGAAGAAAAATCCTTAGAAGAACAAGAGGGCCCTCACACACTATGATGACGTACAGCTTGGTCTTGGTACCATCGCTACCTGAACACACCACACAAACTGTGTGTCTTTTGAGCATGTTAAGACCTCCTAAAAAGACATCGCCACTGATATCACTGAATGTGGCATTAGTTTAAGGCATCGTCAAGGCTGTGTCTTTCTGGTGCGCCTGGGGAGTGAGGACGCAGGTGCTTGGGCTGATCATCAGCCCCTGCGCCATCGCTATAGTAGCTGTGCGCAACATACAACCTGTGTGCCTTTGGAGCATGTTAAGACCTCCAAAAAGCCACAGGTCCTAATGTCACTCAATGTGGGCCGGGTTATCGTTATGGTGCAGGTGTTTGGGCCGTTCATCGTCATCGTTTGTGTAGGACCTGTAGTCTGTGTGTGTAAGAGCTAAATCTAAGCGCTAAAAATGCACAGAGAAAGGGGAGAGGCGCTTAGCAAACTATTTCTTTTTTTTTTATTATATAGAGAGCTATACTCCTCATATTCACAGTCATATTGCAACTCATTCTTTAAACTTTGAAAGAACTGACACATGATGTACGATTTAAAAACCTGTGTGATGTAGACTTCAGTATGAACAAAGAAAAAGCTGATATGTTTACTTCTTTGTGTATTCTTGGGCAAAATGACATCCTACATAATTTGTTTAAAGAAATAACTGCAAATTGGACCGCGTGCGTCGCAGGTGAAACGTCCGTTCATTAACGTCCTCCACAAGCTGGAAAAAAGATGCAAAACTGGGTGCCTACGCCACTGCTCCAGAAGGAGCAAACTATTACAAACTATTAACCCATATTGATGCTAACAGACTTGAAATTGGCATCATTCAATTATTCTCTGACATGAAGTTAAGGTTCATAAATGGCAGGCCCCAAATGTGACACACGTTGAGTGTATGGCATATAGCCAGCCGTACACTACAGGCAATTTGGAAATGGCAATCAGGCTACAATGCTTGTTTGGACTGGGGAAAGAAACTACAATATCCACCAAGCATGGAGAGGAAATGCAAACTTTATGCATACAAACTGGAGGCTTTATTCAAACTCACCTTGGAGATGCAAGGTGATGGTACTAACCAATGAGCCACCGTGGCGCCTGCTTTAAACGGGGCTGCCCAATTTCTCCATTACTTTTTATTATTACGACACAGATGATATCAATGCATATTAAAACTTACAATAAAAATATTGGTTTCTAGCCACCATTTGGCCATTAGCTAATTGGCTGATCAAACCACAATGTTTTACGACAACCACCGATAAGGTTCCCAAAATTCTTTATATAATTAGTGTTTTCTCCAAAGGAACGTGGCTTAATCCAACCAATTAAAGACTGTGATAAAAGAGTGCCAGAATAATCCCTATCAAAATAGTAGTAAAATATTTAAAGATTACGCAACATTAACAAATCTAAAATTTTATTACCAAATTAGTAAATGTAAACAATGTTAAATGCTTAGTCACGCAGACATAATTGCTTATGTAAAGTATTTCCATATTCATCTAACCTGCTTTTTTAATGGCACTTTCCACAACAACTACAAAGATAATAACTAAAAAAAAAAAAAAGCAATAAACAAACAGCTATTGGTGTACAGTAGCTCAGACTCTCCCTGCTTGATATAGCAATAAATGTAATACACATACTATTTACAGTATTATGACTATGATCAACAAACACTCATGCACACGCTCATGCAATTTTCTAATCAGCCAACTATGTGGCAGCAGTGCGGTGCATAGAATCATGCAGATTGTGGCATAGTTGGTGGTGAACTGTACAGTTCAAGTGAGCCTTGGAGTGCTCTTGGCTGCCAGGTACGGAAGATACACAGACATGCAAGAAGAAAAGAGACACCCATTAATCAGTGAAAAAAACAACAACAGAATTTGTCAGAGAAATAAGGTTTAGTTATTAATAATGTACACTGTTAATACTTTGTTGACTTTGCCTTAAAGGCTTTAAGAGCAACACCTTGCCTAGGCATAGAATGAGAGGATTGTTCTTAACCGTCTCTCAGGTCAAACTAGTATTTTAATGGTATAAAAGTGTATTTCAGGATTTCTCACTATTTGTGTCTTAGAATGGTCTACACGAAAAAGCTTATTGTATCGGTCAGTTCTAGTCATGATTAATGGGTATTAAAATGGGTAATTTTCATCATAAAACGTGTTTTTCATGCCAACTCCAACAAGCACGTTTCAGTGTTTTTAATGCATTCATACTCACTTTAATTCAGAACAGGCTCTTAATTAGCTGATTAGTTAAATCAGGTGTAAGGTGCAGGAGCTAAGAAAACATTACAATGCACAGGGAAGGTGCTCCTCCATGACCAGGGTTGAGATCCACTGATTTAGGGCAAATACTTACTTTTTGTGAGTACTGCTTCGTCTTCTTTTGAATTTTGATTGACAGGGAGGGGGGCGGGGGGGAATCACTTTGAATGAGACATGACATTTCAACAATCGTTAACATAAGTTACCCTGTTACTAAAAATAATCATCAGTAATGTAGCTGCTTGAGACAGCTCAATAAACATTAGTGCTATTAAATCAAATTGAACTGAATATGGCAAATCTCAAAAATCTAATGAAATTGACAGTCTACATGAGTCACAGCTCTAGTGGCTACCATCAGAGTCTGGATTTCATATGGATAAACTACTTCCTTACACCTAAAGTTACATACAGTATGTTACTCCTATAATCACTGTTCTTTCAACGGTGTGTTCCAGCCTTGTATCCAGGGTTTAAAGTCTGCGGACATTTGATATTAAACTATCACCCAAATTTCTTCACCAAACGTTATAAGCACAAACATATAAATCAATTGCAATCGCGCAAAGTGACGGTCTTCTCTCTCTCTCTCTCTTTTTTTTTTACTGACCCGTAATGATCTGTGATATCATGTGGTAATCATTAACATAGGCTGTGTTTTTGTTAATACTCAGGTTACCAGGTTAAGCATCTTTTTTAGTATTTAAATGATGCCTTGCTTTTAAAAGCCCAAACTATTATTAGTGTGACTAAAATTTAATAATATTGTTAGGGAACATTTAATACATTGAACTTAGTGTGTTTAGAATGTATTTAGTGTATTTGCTCCTGAAAAGCATAACATTACAAATATATAAAAATATATGGCGATTACTCCACATGTTAAACTAAAAAATATTTCTGCATTCAAAATTTATTTCAATTTATTTTGCTCACAATAAACAAATCCTTTAAGAAAGATGCATAAGAATAGGAAGGTTTTTTTTTTTTTCGAAAAAAAAAAAATGCACAAATTAAATGTGCAATCACCGCATTACTTCAAATTGTACAACATTGGTCACAAAATTCTGATGAATAATATCACTTATAACTAATTAAATAAAAATCCTTACCGAAAAATTTAAGATTTCGGATAGTATCAGCAGGCTAATTAGTTACAGTTAACATGTGCTTATCAGATTGTGACTTGTCCTGCACGTCTTATGAACCTGATATTAAACTATTTGGGCGTTGAAATGTTGGGAGGAAGAAGAAAAAGAAAAAAAAAAAAATCAATATACCCTCTGTTATTATGCTGAGTCTTAAGTACGAATATATGTCCAGATTGTGTAGATAATCACAAATGTGGCATAAAAATAAACACTATAGAGTAAGTATTTGTAGCACGGCATATTAAATGGAACATAATTGGCTTTCTTTTCACACTTGGCTAGAACAATGAGGACATGAGGAACTGTGGCAAGGCTCAACTGTAGCTCACGGAAATGGGACACGGCGTCTCAAAGGACTTTTTGTTGAAAGAAGCGATGGGATTTAAGTAGGCCAGAATTATGCACAAGTATTCGCTATCTTGATGGAAAAATGAGCTGCCATGCTATCATAAAGACAAAGTCAAACCCAAGAGGTAACAAAATACTTTGAGGTTTGCCGCTGTTACTGAAATTACTCTTGTCTTTCAATATGTACATTTCAACAACTGCATAGTAGCATGTGGATTAGCTGCTAATTGTGCTCTTGAACAATTTCACATGCACAGGTCCAGAATCAACTAGCAAAAGGCATTCACCAAGGTTGCAAATTGGTTTTTAAACTGCTTGTTGCTTTTCTCCTAACTACAGTTGTACACTTTTTAAACATGATGAAGTTAGCACCATTGTTCTGGTATTGTCCTTTAAACAAATCACCAAACTCTAATCCCATATACCCTTTTTATTTGGAATATTTCAACAAAACAGGCAATATAAAGAAATAGTCCATTAAGAATTTGTAAAGGCTTTCATTAGAGGATGCAAAAGAAAAAACAAACCAACAAACAACCAAAAACAAACAAACAAACAAACAAAAAAGGTCACTGTAAACGAAGATAGCTCTTGCAGAGTTCATGGTCCCTGATATCACCCCATCCTCCGTTTTTGACATGAGGGGCTACTCCACCAGCCCCAGACGCAGGCAGTCTCTTTGTGATGAGCAATTTTTTTGGGAACAGCTGATTTGTGCTGCTCTGAAGTACATTTTCTATCTTTCTTTTCTGATCATTGGGCATACAAGCGGCCTTCCTATGGTGCATGCCACAATCGCCCGCATGGAAGATACGAGGAGCTTCACTCACCATGACCTTCCAGAAAGTTGGCAAACAGTTCACAGTTAAGTGCTGCAGAGACCAGTCCCAGTTGTAGTCGTCGTAGGTGCAGAATGCTTCTGTACACTGGATGAGTTTTTGGTATGTCTCCCTGTCCATGGCCATGCCCATGTTGTGCTCTGTGGATTTCCAGACCTTCACCTCCACTCGGTTGGCTTTGCTGGAATAGCCGATGTGCCCGTAGCTCCCTAACGAAATGATGTCACAGTCAGTACACTGCTCCTTCTTTAGAGACGCCATCTGTTTGAGAAGATGGTAGAAGTCTGGGGCTAAGTAGTGGTCCTCTTCAATAAGAAGCACCAATCCTCTGTGATCCTTCAGCACACGGACCCTGTCCCAAACAAAATGTAATTTCCACCACCAGTGGTGTTTGGTTTGGGAAAATTTGGCCTCGCGGTAATGGCCGAAGGAGTCAGGGTACTCTGCATTTATGCAGCCAAGTTTTAAGGCGTCTTTCTTAGAAATGTCTCTGGGGCAGTCTCTAGGGTCATTCCCTGGAAACTCTTGAGGATACAGTTGGATGCTAAAAGGAAAGAATATCTGAAGGACAAGACAGAAGTCAATGGATGAAATAATGTTGTTGATCTCTGGCGACCAGAAGTCATGACTGAAAATAAGTAGGACATTCTCAATTCCTTTTGCTTTTCTTAAGCTTTCCACAAGCAGCCTCAGGTACTCTGGTCGGTTGTGAACTTGAACTACTACTACTAGGTCATCCTTCTTGCGTATAGACCTGAACTGCTCTTCATTCCTCAAGGTCTGGTCAAAGTTGATTTGGAACACAAGCCCCCGATACACCAGGGTAGTATTATCCGTCACAGGCTTGGGTATAACTAGTTTTTCTGGAACCGTATCATTGACTGGTTTCCGAGTTGCCGATGCTGTGACTTGGGCCAGATTACTTATGCTGCTCTTCTTAACATCCTCCACTTCCCTGGGAAAAACAGGACTATCTCTTTTCTGTTTCCCACTACTCCAAACGGCAAATCCGCAGATTACGACCACCAGAGTCAGGATCACCACTTTCCTCTTGTAGATTCGGAATCTCATGATAAGCTTTGATTCAGTGGGTTAGTAAAAATAAATGACTGTTTAAAACCAAAATGGTCGGTTTGTTATCCACAAATGGTATGTTCTCCAGATGAATTAGCAAAGCTTCTTTTTTTTTTCTTGCTTTTTTTTTGTAGAAAACTGAACTTTTATCCTAAGGTCTCTAATTTTGGAATGTTACCATTGGTGGGATATCAAAGTTGCCAAGGAAAAATTCCATGAGGCATTGTGCTTAGAGACAGGATAGCTGCAGCATAAAATCTGTGGAGCAGAAATAACATAAATAGATATTAGGATTTCTATTATTCCAGATTTACTGTATCAGATTAATAACAACAAGGCAGCACATTAATCCAATCACTATAGATTATACAGTATAGAGTTATATTAACTAATTATACTGAATGAAATATAGCCATTAGATAGAGAAAAAAAATATTCAATTGAAAAAATCCAGTGTGGTATAAACAAATTATTTGCTTAGTTTGTTTTGAATTATAACATTTTCTTTTTTTCAAATTTAAAAGTGAATTGCAATAATAATGAAAAGGTGATACTGGTCAGATTATTGTGACACAGAATAGCAGTACAAATCGAATCAGTGGCTAAGTATCGCAATAATACAGTATCAGGTGGTCCCTACTAGCCATAAATATAAGCCGAAGCAAAATGTAACCAAGTTCTGGCTGAGTTTGAATTTCCGTACAATACAAATAGATTTACATACATATAATGTATGTAAACACATTTACAAAAACTAGTCATAGTCAAAGCTTCTGAGGGTTTCAGGCAAGTTACCATGTTCTTAGGTAAAGCCTACAAACATGTTATGCATGCGTTATCTACGGTTGGTCAAGGGCCTACATTTAAGGATCAAAAAACAATAGTTAAAATAGTTAGAATTAAAATGATCTGTATGTAGTGTGCATATAATTTTTAATACAACTTCCATGAAGACATCCCCATCTCTAGTAGTAGTAGTTTATACAGATATCGCTTACTCTGTTCCAACCGATCATATTACTGCAGACAATCTTCAGCAACGTTACTTAACAGACACGTCTGACGGAGTAACAGTGATACCCAGCAGCCAATAGTGTTCAAGATACATCTCACCCTTGAAGCAATCTAAACACACAATAGCAACATGGGAAACAAACTTCATGTGGAAGAGAAGAGAGTATTAACAACAAAGACGACAATATCCTAGATAACGAAATGCCGTGTGTTTTGGGATTACGCCAAACCAGGCACCAGTGGTGACAGACCATAACTAGAGAAGGTCATCAAGAAGCAGTGATCATTTTTCATGTGTGTCCTGCGTACTTCACACATAAGTTTGTGGGGTTAAAAAAAATACTGTACAGCTATCAGTAACACAACGTAACCGGTTCTCTTATGTTCCAAGGTCATTGTGTGGTCTTTTAGTCTCCAGCCAATGAAATGTCTTCACTAATTCTTGCACAAATGCAAAACAATTTGTAAACTGGCCTTGCTTGGCTTTCCACGGGTTCTTGACATATGCCCGACTTCGGTTCGGTTCATTCGTTTGCATGCTGAAAAATGCTTCGAATGCTGATGCAAATTTAAATTCTTAAGGTGAAAATTCATAAGGGAGGGCATCCGTATGCCGAGATTCGACCATCTGTGTGTGTGTGTGTGTGTGTGTACATATATAATACATATTGCTCAAAATACAGTACATGTGTACGACAGATTTTTCTGTCTCTACAACTCACTGCCAGATTTCATCACTATCCTGAATATGAATATGCAAACATTTACTGGTAATACTGATTATCAATGAAAATGAAGAAGCAACTGATATACTGGAATGGGAGATAAAATTATACTGCTCACTTTTACTGACTGAGAAGCCACATAATGCTGTACAAGTCAGAATTGCTGTCTCAGTCAATTCGAGATAGAAACACATGACCAGCCAGCCCTAAGTCACATAGCCATGAACTTGTTCAAAATGCTTCGGCCGCAAAAATGTAGGACCGGCAGCCATTTATTGTCACCCGGACAATAGTGTGTAGGAAGACAACGCAAAGCCAGAACAGGAATCCTGACCCATAACCACCGCTACTAACAGACCGCTATTGTACATAGAGCAAGAAATTGTCCCAGGAGGCGGGGTAGAAACGTATTAGAGAGCGTTTAATTGGTCGAAAATGTGACTAGTACAGAATGCATCATAAAAAAAAAGCAAACATTTATTTTAAAATGAAGATGAAAATATTAGGGGTTTTTTTCTCCCTCTACATATGCAATCATACTGATTTGTAGCGTTGCATTGCCAATTTTGTTTTCAGAGGCATTTCAACAGATGGGAGCAAAAACACTGACGACTTCATATGTACACTAGGTTAGTGTGGAAAAACTTAATGTCAGAAAATAAAATGTCATCATAAAATTATACACTTTAAAAGTAGATACCTTGTTCACAGCATGGATAGATTCTCTAAACGTGACGATAAGTTTGATTTAGAAAAAAAAAAAAAAAAACATGAAAAAAAAGGGAGGTCCAGCTGTACAAACTGTGAGTTTACCAGGAAGTTAGCGAGCTAGCGGGCTAACCGCCCGAATAACATTTAGCCGACAGTAAATAACACTACAGCTGCCAATCTTACTGTATATTACACCGCAAAGACCAATTCCTTAATATGCTTTAGCTTTCTTTCCTTTTTCTATTTTTATTTAGCAAAAGCGATACTAAAACGATATTATAGACATTATTATACACTAGCGAGCTAATAACATAAGGTAGTTTATTTGGCAGATGTGCTACTGCTTCCAGCGCTAGGTTTAGCGACACGTTATCGTTAGCTAGCGACAGGAAGCAATGAAGCAGGAAGAACAAGTACAAATGTGTCGCAACCAGTTCTGCATTTCGACACACACACTTAAAGCAATCGTGTCCGTAGGTTTGTTTCGCGTGTGTGTAATGCTACTTACAGCTGACGTTGTGGTTGTGCAGTGCGGCTGTCATAGCAGCGAGATCATTAATGTTCAGTCCATTTCTGTTTTCGTCTTCCTGTTCCTACAGCTTCAGAAGGTGGGGGAGAAAAAACAACCCTGTTTCCCTGGATCACATACATGAGCTGGGTAAAGCCGTAGCCGCTGACTATCTCTTTCCCATAATGCATCACACCTCCGGAGGCGGCTTTCCGTGTTATGACAGCGATGATGTCAGCGCCAGGCTCACATTTTTACACTCTATGGCCACTTGAGCCACATCAGTACACCTACCTTAGCTACTCCCACTCGCCTTTTCATTCAGGTGAACCTGTCAACATTTCTCACCAATCTGTCAGCTTCACCAGATTATTAAGTGCTGGATCATACTCTTTACAGCGGTAAGACTGACACTTATACTGGGGTAGTGGGTGCTGTAGTGGTACACAGGTGCATCTGGGATTTTAAAACTCACTTGTCACTGCAAGGAAGGAATAAAACATCACAAAGCAGGGTATTTCTTAGTTAGATAGATACTTAATCTAGGCCTCTAGTTATACTTAACTCCCGCCTCTGTGTGCATGCAGTTTGCATGTTCTCCCCGTGCTTGGTGGGTTTCCTCCGGGTGCTCTGGTTTCCTCCCACGGTCCAAAGACATGCAGATTACGCTAAATGGCATTCCCAAATTGTCCGTAGTGTGTGGGTGAGTGTTTGTATGTGTGTGTGCCCTGCGATGGATTGCTACACCCGCCGGTGTACCCTGGCCTGATGGCCTAAATGTCCTGGGATAGGCTCCAGGCCCACCACCACCCTGTATACAGGATTAAGCAGTGAGTGAGATGCTTAGTCTCATTTTCCCTCATTCTCCCGATTTTCCAGATCAGCCTTCCTTAAACCGTTTAATGCTTCCTTCCCTGATCTTGTCTTGACTTGTTCTGTGTCTTGAACTCTTCGTCTGCTTTATCTGGTACTTCCACACACTCTTTCTTCTTGTTTGAGCTTCTTGTTGGAGTTCTATAGGTTGCATCTCTGACTACCTATAGATATTTCTTTACTCAGCTTCCCTATCCTTTAAAGCCAATTTTCCAGGCTAGGTTTTCTTAAAAATAACATTAAATGCTCCTAAATGCAGTGACGCCCCATTCCAAAAGACCTAAAGGCCTTCTACTGTCCCTAATTCTTGGAGTTGTGGCATTATATCATAGACAAACAATCAATAACAATGTTATATGACATGGCTGTTAGGTTTTAGAAGAGTGCAAAATTGTAAGCGGCAGAGAGACTTAGTGGTTAGCATTTAGTGGCTCCGGGGTCCGTGTTCGATTCTCACCTTGGCGTCTGTTTACAAGTTCTCTCTGTGCTTGGTGGGTTTGTACTCTGAGTACTCCGGTTTCCTCCCACAGTCCAAAGACCTGCAGATTAGGCTAATTGGTGTTCCCAAATTGCCTGTAGTGTGTGAATGAGTGTGTGCTCTGCAGTGGATTAGCACCTCATCCAGGGTGTACACTGCCACATGCCCTAAGTCTCATGGGATAGGCTTCTGGCTCCATGCGGCCCTGTATACAGAATAAAGTGGGATAGATAAACAGTGTGTCGAATTATTGCTTATTGTGTGCCAAAAACGTGAATGATGCAGAATGCATCATCAAAAATATTATGATTTTGAAAATTAAGAAAATAATATTCTTTTTTTTCTCTACATATACAATCATACTGTTGTTTATAAAACTAACAAGCACTACATGATGTGTCTGACATTCTCTGTTTATTATCAGAAAATAGGGCATATTTAAGCTTTTGGCCAGGGGCCCTGTATCACATACGACCTGTACATCAAAAGAACCAGTCATTAACATGTAAGTCATAGAGACGATAGGAAACACATTTGCATTTTCCGTTTAGAGAAAAGCTATTTGTATGTATATTTATCTGGACAAGGGCTATAGGAAGTATGGTTGTGCTATGGCTATTCAAAGATCACATAATATCACTAAACCAATAAAAACTGTTTTATTTCTCTTCTGCTACCACAATTTGTCAGTGATCACAATTTATTTATTTTTTAATAGAAATTCAAGTTATGCTTTTTCGTCATTTCGTGTTACAGTTAATGCTGTCGACCACCCTTACAATTATTTGTATGTTATAGTACTTTTGTTAAAGCAGCTATAAATAGTCGTTCCCACTGGTAGTCATTGGTAATGAAATTAATTTATGCCAATTGTGATCAGTCATAGTAAATCAGAAAAAACAATGAAAGCCCTTGCTGACATGAGGAGAACTCCACATAGACAATCACTCAAGGAATATCACTACTTGCTGTGCCTAGGGGAGCTGCCCCTTTTTTGTGGGTGAATGAGACAAAAGAAAAAACAGTAAATTATCAATTAAGACTCTCTATAAGAATATTTGCTAGTGATATTTTAATTCCTGTCTGTTATGCTGGCATCTTTGTGGCATATTGCTGGCATATGCTTGCATCTTTATTGTTAGGACACTTTGTACCACACCTGACCTTCACAGATATGATATTCCATGAGAAGCAACTCTGTTCCTTCACTATTTTTTGAAGCAACTCTATATATGGGAGTGTTTTTTGTTTCACATTGTATGCCTTTTTCCATTATATGTAATAATCTGCCTTAGCCTAGTAACAAAACAGCATTATACAAATCAATGCCTTGTGTAATAAGATCAGTTTATATTCCTTGAATTGACCTCTAATAAATGGAGGTTCTTGTCCTTTTGAACCTGTGTCCGAGTTTCCTTTTCTCACTGGGCAAATCTATGTTCTCACAAAGAGGAATGTGAGCTTTGGGGTTAGAGGCGTGCACAGTTGTCTCTCATCTCAACTGACCCAGGGTCATGAATGAATAGAGAGAAAAGAAGCTTTAAGCAACAATTCGGATAATTAGTCTAACACTCTCCCTTGGTGGAAAACCTTTACAAAAGCAGTGACAGTGCTTCAACAGTGACTTCCAAAAATGTAATCTGAACAGGTGGTCCTAGGGTGGTCAGTGGCCTGCATTGCGGGGACGATGAGATAAAGTCAGCAATTACACTCTTACACTTTTACACAGGAGATTGATATTCAAGTGTACAGTCGTGGCCAAAAGTTTTGAGAATTACATAAATTGATTGGAAAGTTGCTGCTTAAGTTTTTATAATAGCAATTTGCATATACTCCAGAATGTTATGGAGAGTGATCAGATGAATTGCATAGTCCTTCTTTGCCATGAAAATTAACTTAATCCCGAAAAAAAACTTTCCACTGCATTTCATTGCTGTCATTAAAGGACCTGCTGAGATCATTTCAGTAATCGTCTTGTTAACTCAGGGTGAGAATGTTGACGAGCACAAGGCTGGAGATCATTATGTCAGGCTGATTGGGTTAGAATGGCAGACTTGACATGCTAAAAGGAGGGTGATGCTTGAAATCATTGTTCTTTCATTGTTAACCATGGTGACCTGCAAAGAAACGCGTGCAGCCATCATTGCATTGCATAAAAATGGCTTCACGGGCAAGGATATTGTGGCTACTAAGATTGCACCTAAATAAACAATTTATAGAATCATCAAGAACTTCAAGGAAAGAGGTTCAATCCTTGTTAAGAAGGCTTCAGGGCGTCCAAGAAAGTCCAGCAAGTGCCAGGATTCTAAAAAGGATTCAGCTGCGGGATCGGAGTGCCACCAGTGCAGAGCTTTCTCAGGAATGGCAGCAGGCAGGTGTGAGCGCATCTGCACGCACAGTGAGGCGAAGACTTTTGGAAGATGGCCTGGTGTCAAGAAGGGCAGCAAAGAAGCCACTTCTCTCCAAAAAAACATCAGAGACGATCTTCTGCAAAAAGTATGGCGAATGGACTGCTGAGGACTGGGGCAAAGTCATATTCTCGGATGAAGCCTCTTTCCGCTTGTTTGGGGCATCTGGAAAAAGGCTTGTCCGGAGAAGAAAAGGTGAGCGCTACCATCAGTCCTGTGTCATGCCAACAGTAAAGCATCCTGATACCATTCATGTGTGGGGTTGCTTCTCATCCAAGGGAGTGGGCTCACTCACAATTTTGCCCAAAAACACAGCCATGAATAAAGAATGGTACCAAAACACCCTCCAACAGCAACTTCTTCCAACAATCTATCAACAGTTTGGTGAAGAACAATGCATTTTCCAGCACGATGGAGCACCGTGCCATAAGGCAAAAGTGAGAACTAAGTGGCTCGGGGACCAAAACGTTGAAATTTTGGGTCCATGGCCTGGAAACTCCCCAGATCTTAATCCCATTGAGAACTTGTGGTCAATCCTCAAGAGGCGGGTGGACAAACGTTTTTGACAAACGTTTCTACTAATCCTGACAAACTCCAAGAAGTGATTATGAAAGAATGGGTTGCTATCAGTCAGGATTTGGCCCAGAAGTTGATTGAGAGCAGCCCAGTTGAATTGCAGAGGTCCTGAAAAAGAAGGGCCAACACTGCAAATACTGACTCTTTGCATAAATGTCATGTAATTATCGATAAAAGCCTTTGAAACGTATGAAGTGCTTGTAATTATATTTCAGTACATCACAGAAACAACTGAAACAAAGATCTAAAAGCAGTTTAGCAGCAAACTTTGTGAAAACTAATATTTGTGTCATTCTCAAAACTTTTGGCCACGACTGTAGGTAACATAACACACATAAAACATAGCGTGAGAATAATGTATATCTGTCAACTAACATTATGTGCAGTAACCATGCTATAATAATTTCCTGTAAAATCCTGAGAGTGTCATTATGTTTCATCTCTTCTTAACCTTTCTAAACACACCCCAAAGGAGAATGTTGTCTTTGTTCGTTTAATCACCATTTTTGACTTTTGCTAGGAAAAACAGGACTAACCAGTCTAGTATACTGCATGTTTCCCCACATCTCTTTACACCTAGCAAAGGAATTTTTAAGTAATTACCAATGAAGTGTTGCAGGAGAAGCAAATAAACGATTCAGTTGCTTTTATAAGATACATTTGCCCCTCTTACTACTCATTGTTCTTCACAATGAAACAGCCTTAAACATGTTATGGACCATACTGCAGATTATACCCTAGGGGCAGTGGTGCTTCAAACGATTAAGGGTTAATGATTAAGCCTCAGCAATGCCAGGTTGCCACTTTTGAGCTCGCGAGCAAGGCCCTTAACTCTATCTGCTCTAGGTGTACTGTATCCTGGCTGCCACTGCACTCTGTTGTTTGATTTTTTATATGAAAAAAATCAAACGATGAAAAGAAAATCTGAATGTGACAAATAATCAGATTGGCAAATTGTTTACACATTGCCCAAACACATTACACGTATTGTAATAAGAGTACAATTGTTGAGATCACACTGTAATCTTTTTTACTTCAACATCCCCATGGCTAATTCTTTGCTCTGCCAATGTCTACAAATTATTTGCACCTACTGTATATTCTCTATTAAATAGGCAGTGGGTATGTACTGTAGATCTATTAGAATATACTGTATATCCCATACAAAAAAACTGTCTACCCTTTCTGAGAATCTTTCCTCACTAACTCAGGATGACAAATGAATCAAACACATACAGTAAGACAACACTCATACATGACTGACTTTACAGAATAGAAATGTCTGTGCCCTGTAATTCCCATTTATTCACTCATTGCATTTCAATGCACAGTATCAACGCAAGACAATACTGATGTGTGCTGGATGAGTGTGGATAAGTATTATCAATATCTGAGGTAACGTTGGCCGATGTGTGGTCTGCAGTCTACCACTAGTGCCATAACTCATTGCGTCCTGATTTTGGAATACATTTTTGAAATATTAGCACTTCTTCTGCTTAGGTAGGGTATTGTCAGGAATAAGCAGTGAAAGGTCCCAAGTGAACCTTATGTAAGAAAGCAGTGAGAAAGCCATTGGTTCATTGTTGGCGAACAGCAACATTGATGTCACTAACCACAGTAAGTACCCACAACAGGTTGTTTGGATAATAAGAATTTAAACATTTATGATATGTTGAATTCTGTGGCTGGTGTGATTAAAATATTTAATCTTCAGATGAAGCCCATAAGTTTCTGGATACACATTTACACATGGAGACACTGGATACACATTTACAACTGTACACATTTACACTTATAATTGTGACTATATAGGAAACAGTTATAGAAGAAAAATAATTTATAATCACAAATATGATGAAGATGGGTTCCATTTTGAGTGTGGTTTCTATACTAAGGTTCTATCATCCTGTCAACTCAGAGAGTTTTTTCTTGCCACTATCATCTTTGACTTGCTCATTAGAGATAATCCATATCTTAACAATATGCAACACTTTCCACACACTGGCTGAGAGATTTAAAAAAATTACAAAAATTCAACAGTTCCCCTGTGCTTGGTGTAAAAATGTGGTCTTTTTTTGCTCTGTTTTCATGTTACACTATTTTCCTTTCACATCACTTAGGTAACACTTAATTCACCTTGTCTGTAATTTGTCCCTACATTTCAACCTTTTTGTCAGTTGCTGCTACAACATTTAATGCATTATTGGCATAGACATGAGACAAAATAATTTTCATTTCTGCCTTTTCTTTCATCATTCATATTCATTTTCTGTTCCCAGCCCTCTGTATGCTTGACCTTTTATGGAGTTTTGTACTGTAGGTGTCACTAAATGCAAATGAACCGTGCCGGGGATGCTCTTTGCACTTTATGGGTGATCAACATACTTAAGTGAATACAAAAAAAGTCACCCATTCTGAAACTTATATGTTATATGTGTACTGGTCCAGCATTATGGAAGTGACATTTGGACCCATATTGGTGAGCAAAAAGCCTTAGAGGATAGACAAAATCAATGTCAATGAACTAATTTTCATGAAAATTCATATAATCATTTATGTACATCAAGAAAATAGACAGAATTTTCTCAGTGTTATGGAAGTGTGACTAAACAGACAACCCTTTATGAGAAGATCCAGATTTTCTGCACACTTTTGGAGACTTGGATGAATACAAAAAGTGTGGGTTTGAAAATGTTTGTCATTTTTAGAACAAATGATTCAGAATAAACTGGGATTGTGGATGTGGTATCTTTATTTTTACCTGAAACATTTGAAAATTTCTTTCCTTACTAGAAAATTCTTAAGTCAGCAATTGTTGCTGACATTTTTTTTTTAAATGGTCCTTCCCCTTTGCTTTCTGCTGCTTAGCATTGGACTTTACTGTTTACTCACTCATTCTGTATCCTGTACAGGGGTGCAGAAAGCCTACCCCAGGTGGCACTCTATGAAAAGGATTCATACACCTTGAACTTTTCCACATTTTGTCATGCTACAACCACAAACATAGATGTATTGTATTGTATTTTATATGTGATAGGCCAGCACAAAGCGTACTTCACAATTATGAACCACTTTGTTTAGATCAATCACATAAAATCCAAATAAAATACATTTTCGTTTGTGGTTCTAATGTGACAAGTCAGGCTTAGACTTGCATGTCTGTTTTTGCAAAATGACCAGGTACCTAATTTTCTATTCAGAGTCAGTCCAAAGGTTGCCTGCCTGTGTGCTCAGTGAAAAAGTCACAGGACACACGATCACTGTAGATTAGCGAGCGTTTACTTAATGCAGATGAGTTTTTTTTTTTCGCCAAATGTAGAGCAAATTCATGTAACAAAGGACACACGACATGTTAATTGTCTTAATAGTATAATAAGTAAAGAGAGAAAAATGTAATTGGAATTATATTGGGTTTTTATGAAACATCTTAACAATAAGGTAAACTGGATACATAGAATATTGATTTCTTTTGCATATTGCATACTGCGAAGGATTGCATTGCATAAAGGGTCAATTAAAAAAAGCATGAATATAAATATATCTATATTTACCCTATGTCATTTATATTGCACTATATTTATTGCTTAAAATTAACCTATAAATAAATCTAAAACTTGTGGTATTATTGGGTGTATGAGTGTGTATGCTTGTGGTACCCGATTCAGGCCTCTGTTGCATAAATGGATGGATGGATAGATTTCCCACCATTTATTTCTTTTATAGTTACTATCCCAGGCGGCACGGTGGTGTAGTGGTCCAGGGACCAGGTTCAATTCCAGCCAGGTTCGATTCCCATCTCTGTGTGCATGGAGTTTGCATGTTCTCCCCAGGATTTGTTGGTTTCCTCCCACAGTCCAAAGACATGCAGATTAGGCTAATTGGCGTTCTCAAACTGACCGTAGTGTGTGTATGTGTGTATGGCCTGGGATGGATTGGCACCCTGTCCAGGGTGTACTCCATCTTGTGCACGAAGGTTTAGATCTCCTTGGATAGGCTCCAGGCCCCCGCAACCCTGAATACAGGATAAATCTCTATAGGTGAGTGAGTGAGTTATTATCCCTTGTGGTCGAGATGGGAACTGCAACAGGTGCTCATAGAGTTCCACTGGGGCTGAAAGAAAGCATTGAGAATCAACAAATAGGACAGTCCATACCTGGTATCTGTTATATTTGTATTATTTTAGGAAAACCTATAAATGTGATTTCAGTTGATAGGATATCTGTGTCATTAAATTATGATAAATGAAACGTGTAAGACTTCCAGAACTACTGTTGAAAAAAAAAGGTTGTTTTTAGTGGCAAGAGAATAATAGTGGTGTGATACAATGGCTAGTGTGGCCACCTCAAAGGGTTCAGGTTTGATCTTAGGTTGCACTGAGGAGTGAGTTGAGCTTGAATGCCCCATGTCCCCTTGAGTAGGGCAAAGCAGCAGACAAACTGGAAATCTTATGGAGGATACGCTGTGAATGCTGTGAGGTTTTTTTTTTTTTTCATGTTACTGTGACTACCATCCCGTTGTTACACGAAACAAAAGGCAGAAAATGCAAAACAGGCAGTCAGGCATCACATGAAAGAGTGAGCTGAATTAAAAGGAAATGGTCTCACACACATTCAGTATGACATTATTCTTCTGTAAATGTTATCTTAAATGACATTTTGCTGTGTCATGCAGTATATACAGAAATAAAATATAATATATATTGTGATGGTCCAATAAATCTATTACATTACTACAAATACTGAATTTAACTTTGCAGTCTGACTCAAGCTGTTCAGGTTTATTATGTGTGTTTGAACAATGAAATCACTAATAAAGATAGAGAGTGAAGACAAACTGGGAGTAGATCCACAAATTACAGAACGCAATTAAAAGATGAAATTTGGGGCGATGTTTTAGATAACTAAATCAGTGCCATCCAATGCCTAGTCTCATAGCTTGACTAAATGCAGACTGATAACTCTGGTATTGGCGGGACTGCAGCGTAGTGGTTAGCATTGCCGCCCGGCACCTCCAGGGTCTGGGTTCGGGTAATTTGGTTTTCTCCAACAGTCCAAAGACATGCAGATTAGGCTAATTGGCATTCCCAAAAGATGGATGGAGATCTCTGTTATATGTGCCTCTGGCCTGAGGCTGAATAAATGGAATAACAGAATACATGGATCTGGCATTTGAATTCTGGAAAAAATCCTCAAACTTTGTTTCTCAGTCCAGGCCATGGAGAGCCACCAGCCCACAGGTTTGTTTTTTCCTGCTCACAACAGCATTCACATAGTTTTCAGTAAAATTTTACTTTTCACAGAAGATTTAAGGTTCTTTGTTTCTAAACATGTACAGAACTATTGCAAAAGCCTTAGCCCCCTGTGTTTTTAGTACAAATTTTCCTATGATTGTTTAAATTACTTTATTATTGAGTAAATACAGAAACATTTCTAATTTTTGAGCATCAGCATTCCATCAAAAAATTTGATGCTAAAGAAATATATGTGTATACCGGAAAAAAAGCAGCGCATTATATAACAATCACATTCAGAGACTAAATAAATAAGTGAATGAATAAATAAAACAATGGTTGTGTGGATCGAAAATGTGGACACCTGACCATCATGTTCATTTGTAGTTCTTTCTCAAACTGTTGCCACAATTCTCTGTATTGCTTATGCAATACAGGGTTGGGAAGGCCTGGAGCCTATCCCAGCAGACTCAGGGCACTTGGCAGAGTACACCCTGGATAGGGTGCCAATCCATGGAAGGGAGCAGAAGCACGAACTCAAGCAGTACTCGGAATTTGAAATAGCATTTCCTGCATGTCTGTGGACATGTGAATTAATTACTTTATGTACATTGGAAAAATGAAAGAGGATAAGGTCCATAGAAAAGACTATCTATCTATCTATCTATCTATCTATCTATCTATCTATCTATCTATCTATCTATCTATCTATCTATATTACTCACCGACTAGAACACTGGGCAGCGTCATCATCATCTTTAACTTCATACTGAGGTAATAATGTATCTTCATTAAATTACCAGATCATCAATTAGATGAATGTACATGGGCAGAGCCACGGGTCAACATCTAGTTCCACATAAAAGGTTTGAGAAGAACAACCACCTCTGCAGCATTTTTTAAAATAAACAAACTTCTTTCACATGGTCATTATGGGGATTATGAGGAATTATAAGAAAAATAATGTATTTAATCCATTTTGGAATAAGGCTGTACTCTCACTCACTCATCATCTATACCGCTTAATCCTGTATTCAGGGTCAATGGGGCCTGGAGCCTATCCCAGGAGACTTAGGGCACATGGTAGGGTACACCCTGAACAGGGTGCCAATCCATCACAGGGCGCACACACACACACACACACACACACACACTACGGTTAATTTGGGAACGGCAATTAACCTAACCTACATGTCTTTGGACTGTGGGAGGAAACCGGAGGACCCGGAGGAAACCCACCCAGCATGGGGAGAACATGCAAACTCCATGCACACAGAGACGGGGATCGAACCCGGACCCTGTTGGTGCAAGGCGAGAGTGCTAACCACTACACCGCCGTGCCGGAATAAGGCTGTAAAATATCAAAATGTGGAAAAATTGAATAATTGAATAAAAGAAAAATGTGGAAAAAGTTGATAATTTCCAAATGCACTGTACATATATGTATATTTAAGTTATATTTTTTATGGTGCACAGAAATAATGCATAACAATAATAGCAGGATATGTCTGCTGAAATTTAAGATCCCAAAATGGCCAATAGAGGGAGACATGCTCGTTTTACATCGTGAAACCCGTGTTGATCGCTCAGAAGAAGAACTGTTTTATTCGCGCATGCGCAGTTTATTTCCTTCCTTTTCGACATCCCGAGCGAAAGAGACAAGATGGGTCATCAACAGCTCTACTGGAGTCATCCAAGAAAATTCGGACAGGGATCTCGATCCTGGTCAGTAGTACCCATGTTTCGTGTGTAGTGAAGTAGTAGTAACTGCTGCAAGGTTTTTCTGTAGGAGATAGTGACTTAGTTTCTGGATAAATGGAGTATGTTTAGACCGCATGCATGTGGAGCTCATATCCAACATGGCGGATCTTTGGTTAAACTCAGCGCCGTGGAGCTGCGTGCTGACGCTTAGTAATTTAATGATATATAGTTATGTTTAATTACACCAACAACGTTTGAAAAATAATAGATGTATTTGTGACGTGCTTTTTTATTCTATGCGAGCTATAATAAAGTTGAATTCCTTGTTTGAGTTTAGGCGGTTAGCATGAGAGCTAAGATGTTGATGCTTAGCATTAGTTGTCTCTCTGGCCGCCATGGTGTAGCGTGTATAATATCTGCTCCTAAAAGTCTAAACTAACTTTTGTCTGGTCTTTCCACAGCCGTGTGTGCTCAAACAGACACGGTCTGATCCGCAAATACGGGCTCAACATGTGCCGTCAGTGCTTCAGACAATACGCAAAAGACATTGGCTTCGTGAAGGCAAGTGTTCATTTATCTTCTGTTGAAGACTTGAGGACAATATTGGGCAAATTTTAACACAAATACTCTTACTCGGTGTTTATGAATCAAGCTGTAATCATGTTTTAAAACGTCACTTTAAAGTTTTGACCGTTTTCTGATACGTTTCCTCTTCCTATTCAAATCCCAAAAGTTCATCTTTGATACATCATCCCAAATTCTTTTAAAATAATCAGCAACATTTCTTCTAATTTCCTTATATATTTATTGATAGTTTACTAAATCATGATGTATTCTTTCTTGGATGCAGTTATTACTTGTTTTATTTTCTCTAACATTTCTTTCTTTCCTTCAGCTGGATTAAAGGTGTGTGGTCAGCTTCACCCGAGCCATGTGGAAACAACATCCCACCAGGCAACCACCGTGAAGTTACTTGAATTACAAATAAATAAATAAATACACTTTTTCTGGTTAAAGCCTTTGTCATTCTTCAATTACACTCTTTTTATTTGTCACATATTACCATATATGGTATGATATGCAGTAGGATAGAATAGAAAGATGAAAAGATTTTACTGCAATAGGAAAAATTGCACTAGGAGAAATGTAAATTTTAAAATGCATATTTTTATATGAATGTACAAATCTACAATTTAAAGTTACGATAAAATAATAATTGCAGAGCCACAATGATCGGGCCCAAGTACCTGCCCTCTATTGCCAGTTGGGCACACCAGTAAGACAGTGGGCACATTTAAACGGAAAATACCAAAAGGACAAACGACAATTTGGGGTGTTGCAGAGGTGTCGGGGCCCAACCTCTCTGGGGTCTCTTAATGGCTGCGGCTTCCTATTTGTGTGCTGATTCTTTGTGCATGTTAAGACCTCCAAAATGATCGTGAGGTGGAAGAAAATAATTTCTAGCAGAACAAGAAAGCTCTGTGCACTATTATGACAATGCTTGCCCCCCCCCCCCCCCCCCCCAAAAAAAAAAATCTAAAAACGCATAAACTACAAAAAGTTAAATTTACTAAGATATGGTATGTAGGTACTCTATGACGACAGCACTGTTATTGTCAAGTTCAAAAGTGCAAGCGTGTTCTCACTTTGTGTGGTCAAGAAATGTGCAGCATTTGATCAGTAGTGCAAAAGGTGCCCCGTGGTGAATAATTTTGCACTACTCCAATGTTGATGTAAGGGACACCAAGGTGAGCCCGATCAGTTTAGTTCTATATTAGTTTTTCATTCAAGGGCTTATTCTAAACTTGAATAGTTTACTGCCATAACTTAATCAGGTGATGCAATAGCTTCTCGTCTGGTTGAAATTGCTTGCAGTTAGATACCTTGCCTGATTAAATCTACACAAATTATTCTCAATTTCACCTGCAGTCGAACGTTTGATGGCTATTTGCCACTGAGGAAGTTATTTGAAAAAGGTGTTCCTTTACAAAATATGAGCAAATTGTCTCCTTTTTAATGTAGCTATTGGTGATGCAGGTGCTTGTGAAGCTGTTGTGGGAAAAGCTGCACCTATGATCAACCTATGGAGTAGATTTCATAACATGGGAGTAAATGTAAAAAAAAGAAAAAGCCTAGATAAATTTGTACATGTGTGGTACATGCCCCCCCCCCCCCCCCCCTTGTTGTAGTATGTTGGGATGAATGTGTGGAATGAAATTGAAAATTTCTTACAAAAGTGAAGCACTTTGGCCTTGATGATGTCAGGTTGCTAAGCAGAATATTTTCATTCATTTCTCAGTCTAATGCTGGGAAGTTAAAGGTCTGCAGGAAAATGGTAAAAATGGTTCCTGCTCTGGACAGAAATACACCTTCATACATCATACTTAACTATTTTGACATTCCCTGGTTGAAGGTGCTAGTTGCTTATGTTTTTATTTATTTAAAACCTATAAAAGCAGTCCGATGTTTGGTTCAATATTGCATCACCTTACAGTGTGCTTTGGAAGAAAGCTAATAACATTTTGTCTTAACCTGAGGTGTGGGCACACATTACACAAGGAAGTAGGGCACTATTGGTTGTAATTTCCATAATTTTTTTTTTTGTGTGGTATTATTGCACTATAATGTCTACATAATTTCCTTTCAATTGTTATAGCCAGTTAATATACACTTTGTGTACAGTATACTGTAATTATCTAAATCAAACTTTTAAATTCCTGCAGTATAATTTCCCCCCTGTTATCCCCAAATAAGAGACTTGTCTGGCATGCTGAGTTTTTTTTTAAACCACCCGTTAATAGAATTCTAAAAGTAATTAGTAGATATTTCATCTACTGACATTTAAAGTAAGGCATGGGTTACAACCATTCTAAAACCAGGTTACATAAAATAGGCCTTAACTGTGGTATTTTTGCACATCCCAAAAATACTCAAGGTATTAACCTTGAGACATAGACATGTTTGCAAATATATCTTAAAGGGTAAAATTTGAGACATGTCGGCAAGTAAAAGGAAAGCATGAAATAATAATAATAATAATAATAATAATAATAATAAGCTAATATGTTCCATATTAGTTTATTATTGGGGAAATATTCCTAATAGTAATTCTTTTATAATGGCAGTGAATAGAAAAAGAACCAAAGAGACGACCCATCTACAGGTCCACAGGAGCGAGTAAGGTCTGATCCCCACCATGTTCATCAGCTGTTCAACTATTGTTATCTTAATAAAGTCCTAATTTATACCTCCATATGTTTTAATTTTATTGAAATACTGATTGCATCTTTTTATTGAGCATTTTTGCTATATAACATAAAATTGGATGTTCTGTTGATTAGTTTGCCTTTCTAAATGTTTTTCTGTGGAACCTGAAAACCCTGGTTAAAGATTTTAGCTCTTCTGTGTGTACCTTGATACACTGATATACTCGATATACTGGGTGATATTGTACATACACTGTAAAAATTCTCATTTATTTAAAATCATCTACCAAATTGAAACAAATGAACGCAGGTCCCCGTTGTCCATGTAATGAGGGTTTGTGCTGTTTGCTCTTAGTTTTATTGATCTACTGCAATGATGGATTGTTAACTAATATGGTATTTTTGTTGTTCATGATACAACCCAGGTTGTTCAGTGTATAGGGCACAGTAATGTCACAAACAATTAAAAATCCAAATTTAAACATAAAAAAATCTGAGCAAACAATCTAAATTAAGCTTATTGTGTGATATGGCATGTACTGTACTTTCTAAGTAGTGTAATTAAAGCATACCATCTGTGGTTTCTTAATACATCTACATCTAGGCATTTGGCAGACGCCCTTATCCAGAGCGACTTACATTTTTATCTCATTATACATCTGAGCAGTTGGGGTTAAGGGCCTTGCTCAAGGGCCCAACAGGGACAACTTGGTAGTGGGACTTGAACCTGGGACCTACCCAACCGTAGTCCAATGCCTTAACCACTGAGCTACCCCTGACTAATATGGGAAATGCCTATCATGACTAATATTTATGTGTAATATTTCATAATAATTTTTTGGTCTTTGTACCTAAAAGTCTCTCTCATTGCAAGCAATCAAGGAATTAAGTTTTAAAAAACTTTCACATTTTTTTTAGGGCGTCATTAGAATTTAACTATTGAAAATGAAATTCTACATTCTAACAGTAGATGGCACTAGTGTTCAACGCTTTTGGTGATTTGATCTTGTATTTCTAAATGCTCTGAAAAAATGAGCACAGTGTATGTAACTGACTAGACCAGGGGTGTCCAACACAGTTTGGTGCTTCTTCTTCTCAAACACAGCTGATTTAACTAATCTGTTAATTACTAGGTTCAGTGGGTGTGTTTAGTTGTTGGTGAATTACAAACTGTGCTGGTCACTGGCCCTCCACGACTGGATTTGGACACCCCTGGACTAGACAGACCCTTTTCCTGTTAAAGAAAAAAAGTGCAATGTCAAACTAATTGTTCAAGACCACACCAGGTGAGTTAGAGGAGAGACATGGCTTACAAGGATTGCCCATGGGCTGCTCACACTATGAAAGCTCACACTTTTTAAAGCATTAATCCTTGGATTTGCATTCACCTAGGTATCAAAATTATATTACTATCAGCTTGTTCATGGAATGGTGATGAAGTAGGTACCATTACCAGCTCCAGGGTTCATCATTTGATTTTAAGATCAGTTTCTCATGTTCTCATTGTTTTGACATGGGTTTCTCCCATCCCTCAAAAACATGGCAATGATGAATTGGCTAAAATTGCCCCTAGGTGTGAATGTGTGGTCGAATATGATGCCCTGTGATGGACAGGGTGTATGCCAGTTCCTTACTTCCAGTTCTCCAGAAATTGCCTTCAGTTCCACGGTGACCCTGAAATAATTTTTTAAGTTGTCTGTTACTGGTGAAAAATGAAACCCCAAGAATTAGACGTGCATGTTTCAATTTATTAAAGGTTTCCCAAAACCAACACACACAATTATACAGTATATATCCGTTACCTGATGTGCCGGGTGACACATAGATGGAACATCCATCCATCCATACATGTTGTTGTTGATCTTTGTCTGTTCACGGCAAGGGGTTGCCACAGTGGACTGTCAGATCTGCACATGCGAGCTTGGCACAGGTTTTACACCGGATGCACTTCCTGACGCAAAACCCCCCCATTTTACCCGGGCTTGGGACCCGGGGTTTGAAACACCTGCCACTGAGGCCCCACTGAATTATTAATAGACAGTGGATATAAAAAGTCTACACACCCCTGTTAAAATGGCAGTTTTTTTTAATGTAAAAAAATTTAGACCAAGATAAATAATTTCTGAACTTTTTCCACCTAAAGTGACCTATAGCATGTATAAGTCTTTTAAAAAATGTATTTAAATCTTTTTTTTTTTTTTTTTTTTTTGTGGTGGTGGTGGTGGTGGTGGTGGTGGTGGTAGTGGAGGAGTGGGCGGTTGCATAAACTAATACGTTTAACTACGTTTCCGTTGAATTGGAGCAACTTTTAATTTTATTACAGCACGGAATAAAATAACATATAACCAACCGCATGGAACATAGAAAATATTGACATAGCAATATTTGCTCACTTTTCTCTGAAAAGAAAAATCCCCCCCCAAAAAACCTTCCAAATCTGTCAGATTGCAAGGGCATCTCCTGTGCACAGCCCTCTTTAGATCACGCCACAGATTTTCACTTGGATTCAGGTCTGGGCTCTAGCTGGGCCATTACAAAACTTTATTCTTCTTCTTCTGGTGAAGCCATTCTTTTATTGATTTGGATGTATGCTTTGGGTCGTTGTTATGCTGAAAGATGATGTTTATCTTCATCTTCAGCTTTCTACCAGCCTTAAGGTTTTGTGCCAACATTGACTGGTATTTAGACTGACTAAGACTCTGACTAAGGCCCTAGTTCCAGCTTAAGGAAAACACCCCCAAAGCAGAATGCTGCCACCACCATGCTTCACTGTGGGTTTGGTGTTTGGTGTTGCCTTTGCGCCAAACTTACCATTTGGAATTATGCCTAAAATTGTAACTTGCTTTCATCAGACCATAACACATTTTCCCACATACTTCAAATGTTTTTCTTCACCCTACCCCATAGCCCAGACAAATGAAGAATACAAGAGATTGTTATCATATGCACTACACAGCCAGTACTTGCCAGAAATTCCTGCAGCTCCTTTAATGTTGCTGTAGGCCTCTTGGCAGTCCCCTAACCAGTTTAATTCTTGTTTTTTTCCCCCCCATAAATTCTGGAGGGAGGTTCAGTTCTTGGTAATGTCACTGTTTTCTCTTATTTTCTCCACTTGATGACTGTTTTCACTGCGCTTTATGGTACAGTATATCTAATGCATTAGAAATTCTTTTGTAGCCTTCTCCTGACTAATACCTTTTAACAATGAGATCCCTCTGATGCTTTGGAAGCTCTCTGTTTGTGCTATAAGATGTGACCAAGAAAATGGCATAAAAAAGCATAGTGATTGCTTGCAGATTCATTTTATGGAAAGAAATGTACATTTCAGGTATGCTGCTTCAGTGTTTTTATATCTTTTTGGCAGATGTTACTATGGTGTACTCCCCTTATTGTGGGGAGTTTTCTGGATACCAAATTTGAATGTTTTGTTCCCCAAGCTACTTTGTCCCATGTCATGACAGCAGTAAAGCATCCTGCATAAACCATTCATGTCTGGGGTTGCCTTGGGAGTGAGCTCACTCCCGGGCTCACAATTCTGCCTAAGAACACAGCCATGAATAAAGAATGGTAGAAAAACTCCCTCCAAGGGCAACTTCTCTCAACTGTCCAAGAATAGTTTGATGACACACAATGCCCTTTCCAGAATAATGGAGCACCTTGTGATAACCAAGTGGCTCAGGCAACAAAACTTTGCGGTCCATGGCCAGGAAATTCCCCAGTCCATAACCTTATAACTTGTGGTCAATCCTCAAGAGGCGGGTGGACAAACAAAAACCCACAAATTCTGACAAACTCCAAGCATTGATTATGCACGAATGAGCTGCCATCAGTCAGGATGTGGCCCAGAAGTTGACTGACAGCATGCCAGAGCAAATTGCAGAGGTCTTGAAAAAGAAGGGTCAACACTGCAATTATTGACTCTTTGCATAACCTTAATGTAATCATCAATAAATCATCAATAAAAGCCCTTGACACTTATGAAATGCTTGTAATTATGGTAATTATTACCATAGTAACATCTAACAAAAATATCTGTGACAACTGTGAAGCAGCAGACTTTATGAAAGTTAATATTTTGTGTCATTCTCAAAACCTTTGTCCATGGCTGTACATGTTTCTTTTGTCCTTCTGCCCTTTTATATGACCAGGTTAAAATGCTTAAATAAACAATCTGGCCTTTGCGTTATGAGTTGTGTATGAATTCGAATTAAAATTCCATGCACATTCAGTACTAAAGCACTTTGCATCAATTAAATATATATCTGTGATTCTCACCTCAGGGTTTGTGCACCCCTTGTGGACTACCATGGCATAATTAAAGAGGTATTATATATATATATATATATATATTTTTAATCTGTAAAAATTGTGGAATTTTTCTGTAAAAAAGTGGAATTTTGGTTTCCGTTATTTCAATGTATACTCAGTCCCATGTGCATAACCCATATGCATTCACAGCTTTTTCACTAATGTAACTTCTCTTGCTCATCCTGTTGCTCATCCTGTTG
Source organism: Clarias fuscus (assembly GCA_030347435.1). Classification (NCBI taxonomy): domain Eukaryota; kingdom Metazoa; phylum Chordata; class Actinopteri; order Siluriformes; family Clariidae; genus Clarias; species Clarias fuscus. Next base: position 11,099,835 of record CM059229.1, on the reverse strand, counting down.
CTTATCTATGTTCACACTGATGGGCTAAATACTAATACCACAAATAATTAGTGATAATCGAGCCAGGTGTAATAATACTAATGAAATGTGTGGTTATTTTACTGTTCAAACCCCTGGCTGCAAAGAAATAAACAAAAAACCCTTCAGTTTGATGCATTAAATTATTGATGCAGTAAATGAAAGGTGTATGGACATGTGTAATGCCAGTGTATAAAAATGTATATAACATGCAGCATACAAATACAACACCCAAAATACAATATAATATTTAGTTATTGATGCTTATTGATCAAATGCTCAGAACGTAATTATGAGTAATATTTATAGAATTAAATTCTAGTGCTTGTGCTTCGGGACTGCTAGGGCAGGGACAGCTTTGAACGTTAGAAATGACATCTCCAGTGTTTTCAGTTTGATTGGCATGAATGCATAAATTGCCCCAGGCAAAGCTGACAGATTTCAAAGAATATACAATTTGCATAAATTGCATGCTTTTATTCCATGTTGTCATGCACATATCATGATTTATAGTTGGGTTGGTAGGTAGTTACAATAAGGTGCTAAACTTGAAAAAGAAGACTAGTCACATTATATCAGCTGGAATATTGTAATATTTAACACTCTAATCATCATAGTTAGTAGAAATTGGGATTTTATCTTTTTTGTTTGTTTGTTTTTTGTTTGTTTGTTTAAAGATATTTTTTCATGTTTTTCTTCACACATCTTATTATTCTGATATTGAGAATATTTCATGCATAATAATAAACATACTCCTTATACATACTGGACTAGTTTTTTAATTCTTAGTCAATATTTATATTTATTATTGGTTGACTTGTTACCAAAAAATTAAGCCAATTATAACACTCTCGCAACCACTCTAGCGGTTTTCGCAACCTTTCTGTGCACCAACATTAGCACCAATGAAATAAAAGCCAGCAATGCCACTTTAAATCCAACTACTGCCCTTCTCCCAATTATTGGCCAAACTGCGTTATTTTGCACCACAACATGGTTAGGAAAAGGCATTGATTCAATCACGGAGAGTAGAATAATGCAGAATCCTCAGGGAGTAATAAAACCCTGACTTATCAAAGAGGAAAAAAGGAAAAGAAGCCCAGCCCTAAAACATTAACGATACAGAAGCAATGTGCGTATAAGCCCTATACTCTAAGTATTTTTCAGAATAAATGAATTCATTCATCTTCAGTAACCTCTTTATCCCAGTCAGGGTCATGGTGGATCCAGAGCCTATCTTGGGAAGACTTCAACTGGAGGACAGTTCATTACAGGGCTCTATGCACACACATCCTCATGCTCATACGGTCTACATGTAAAACAGTTCAATACACCCAATCAACCTAGAGGTATGCTATTGGAAAGCATGTGGAAACCAGAGAACTTCAGGAAATCATTTAAATCACCTTTTTTTAATAATTATATTTTATATCTGATATTTTTATAATGAAAGCCAATTTGACTTTGATATTTGCCATAGTTTGTAAGTTCATTCATTACTTCATTCATTTATTCATTCATTCAATCATCGTCTATAACGCTTATCCTGTGTACAGGGTCACTGGGGGCCTAGAGCCTATCCCGGGAGATTTAGGGCCTGAGACAGGGTACAGTACACACTGGACAGGGTGCCAATCCATTGCACGGTGACACAGGCATTTTTGGGAACACCAATGAACCTAATCTGCATGTCTTTGTGCTGTAGGAGAAAACCGGAGTACCGGGGGAGCACGGGGAGAACATGAAAACCCTGCACACACAGACCACAGGCAGGAATCTAAGTTTGTAAGTTAGTAATCAAAACATCTATTATGTTACATCAAAGCAGGAATGGAGACACTTGAGGTTTTTTTTGCACATTGTAATCATTTGCAAAACTAGATGCTTTACATTTTCCATCCAGAACTATTTCTTTGATAAGATTTTTCAAAGGCCGGATACAACATGAATGAATGAAAGTGCACTAGGAACACATATTAATTAGTAATGATTCATTTCTCTTTAGGGTATGACCTTTTTCTTAATAACCTACTACTGCTGTAACCTACGTTAACCAACCAGATTAACATTTAATGCTCTGTAACTGTCAGGAACACTACAATATTTTCAAATGAAAACTGTTTCAACGCAAATTCCCCCGTGTTATTTTCCTGAATCAGACAAAGATCCAGTCTGGTTGAAGCTTTCAGAATATGCTAAAGAAATCTAAAAAAATCCTGGAAACCAGACTTAGAAGCTGAGTGATGCAGAACCCTTTGTAGTCCCGATTTAGACTTCCAGACATACGCCTTTCTTGAACATTTTTCCGCTCGCCATCTATTTTGAAGATTACAAAATAAACACATTTCAAATGCTCTACCCTGCGTGGTTGGCATGGTAACACTTCACAGGGTTTGTACCTGCTCACTACTGTTTCCTCTGAGTGCACACACACATATACACTTATTCTCTTTTGAGCTTCCCCCTCAGGGCTTGACCTTTGCCTGCATCTTTGTGTTCTTTTACTCACTCAGAACATGCAAACATGCTCCTTTGGCTTAACCATAGATCAGACATGTGAGAAAAGAAAGAAAAAGAAAAAGAAAAAAAAAAAACCTTCGTAATTTTTCATTAGATCTGCAGCCATAAGTGCTTAATTCAATTGCAGTCTCTCCATTCTTCCTCACGTTCATATTGTTGTTATCTTTTCAGTTCCTCAGTTTCGTAAAATATCAGTATGGACATTTGACCTGCTATTCATCAAATCCCGGTTTATGCTTTATTACTAGGACTATTTTCATTCCATATCCTCTTAAAGTCTTGACGCACCCCACGGATAATGGTAAATCAACTTCTTTCGGAGGTATCTTAATAGTTTCAACGTAAGCATCAACATCTACTGTAGGTACTACATAAACTATGTTTACAGAATATTTCTTCGAATATAACTTCGATCCTGGCGCTTCACTTAAAGTTGTCGAAGCATTTAACGGCATCCTTATGAAGTGTTGCTAGATGCCTGATGCTGAAGATGGGAGAAGGACCAGCTTAAGGTTCTCGACTACATCTATTCCCCGAAGGAAACTTCTGAACCCCACTGTTAAAAAGACATGCAAATGGCCCAAGCTGAGAGTCAGCCATGATAACACTATCAGCACACGCAGAGCTAATTAAATATTCCATGCCATTTGAAGTGTTCTGCCCTGCTAGTGAACAGGGAATATGAGAGGGAGGCTTACCATGAGGAATCCTATGTGGAGGCTAATGAAATCTGGTGCCGAATGTGTGCATAAATTTGCACATGTAGGTGTCTAAATATGCACACCTCTAAAACATAAATGAGCGAACTCATACACAGGAAAAATCCCCAGTGTTGAATTAACACCCGGAGTGTTGAATTATCATGGTTCGGTTTTTATAGACGTCTGGTTGGACTTAATTAACTCTCAAACTCATCAACACTGGGGATTTAACTGTACTGTATACGGGCTCCCTGTGGCTAACATGTTTCTGTTATTAACAGTGGCATGCAATGCACACGAATATGCGGTGCCCATCAAGCAACCATGCACCGCTACGCAGCCACCAGTTTAGCACTATAACAGATGGTCAACACGTGACAAACACATTGAACTGAATATTGGTCCCACACTCTAAAGTATGGAATAGAGAACATATGTGACAAAATATGTCCAAAGAGATTCAAGGCTGTCGCTCCCAAAATAATCGAAAGAAGAACAAGAAGAATCATAACTATGCGTGCATGATCTATAGGTTTTATAATGGCTGCTCTGTATAAAAAGACCAACTATCATCCTTTTCACAGAGGCACTACAGGTAAAATAAATGGATCTGTCAGCTTTAGGGGGGCAGGTGCAGTAGGAGCTGCTTTATAAAGGGGCATTCTGCCAAAAAAAAAAAAAAGGTATGAGACAGAAGCATATGACAGAAAAGCAAAACACATTTGTTTCAAGTGGGAGAAATGAAATGACCGGAATCCCACTTCTAGCCTTTTGTCTCTGTCAGGCTGAATCAGGTTCAGATGGTATTGCTTGATATGAACTGGACCTTTTTCTGCCTGTCTACATTGTATCTTGGCCAAATCTGTAGCAGAGAGCTAGAAATATAGGCTATAAAACCCATGTCTTGATTTTGGGTTGCAATACAGTTGATATGTTTTCAGCCAGCTTCAGGTAGTGCGTTGCCTGTTTATATATATAGTTTGGACACACGTTCTAAATCAGTGTTTTTGTTGAGTGATTTATTTTCTATATCCTATATCAAAACTGTAGATTTTAAAACTACTGTATAAAATAACACATGAAATACTGTTTAATGTATTTAACTACATAACAACAACAGGCAATTTAAATTTTCATGCTCAAAGATCATCTTTTCTGCATTAGTTCTTGCAAGAGCAGTATTGTCAAGTGCATTCGCAAAACCCATCAAGTACCATGATGAAATTGGCTCTTGGTTCTTGAAGACCAGGTGTTATGAAAGGGTTCTTTTTCACCCTTGACCAAATTCTGCGCTCAGATTTCTTCTGTGGTCTTCCAGGCCTTTGCTGTTGCTGAGCATGCCATCTTTTTAAGAGTGTTCCAAACTGTGGCATCAGCCACCTCTAATGATTTTGGAAGCTCTAATGGGTGTGTTTTGCTCTTCAGCCTAATCCTGGCCTGCTTCACTTGAATGGACACTTCTTTGGATCTCATGTTGATAGTTTGAGTGAACATCTACCAAATGCAAATGTAACAGTCAGAACCACCTGCAGGCCTTTAATTTGCTTAGTTATGGAGTAACATGGGAACAGGCCACACCTGGCAATGCAACAGCTCGTCAGCCATTGTTCCATGATTTATGAACCCCATGGGTTTGTATAAAAATGGCTGTGGTTCCTGAATGGGTAATGCCACTTTTTTGTTAAGCCAGTTGAATTAAAGCTCAAAATCTTGACTTTGCTCACATCTTGAGTGTTAATTTTCAAATTTAGTTTTGGTGGTCTGCAGTACAGAGGCCAAATGCCAAGTAATTGCTTCAAAATTTATGTTCCCTCTCTCTCTCTCTACTAGAATTAGTACCTCTCATTTGACGGTTACAGAAATAGTTTTTAGAAATAGTTAAAAGGTTAAAGCTAAAAATAAGCTCTTTAATGTAATCAGTGATATTATTATTTCAGGTTCAAGCCCATGCACATGTCTGCCGGTCTTTCTGTACAGCAGAACTTTCTGTCTAACATATTAATACAAAGAAATTACATTTTGTAAGGTTGATTATCTTATGCCTTGTTTGTGCTTGTTATACTTTTTTCATCATCAGACAAATACACTCCCTGTTTAAAGTCGATTATTACATCCGGCACATGACTGGTCATAACATGCCTTTCACTTAACATTTTGATTTGAGCAGCTAACACTCTCAGTTTGGATATTTTATACGCCCTCACCTCGAACTGCTGCGGATATGTTTGCTCTAATGACCTATTTTTTTTTATCTCCTAGTGGCGCTTCACATTAATTCTTTAATTAGCACCATGGTTTCAGGAACATATGAGACAAATTGCTTTTAAACTTCCAGCAGGAAGAATAAACACGCGATGATCAGTCCATTTTTGTATTTGGAATAAACCATGCTGTGTCACACGTTTGTTTGTGTTTCGTGAGGATTTGGGCGTTTGCAGGTGCATACACGGTAAACTATTGCTCTGATGTCCTCTGTTGAGTGACGCGTATGGCCACGCCCAGAGGGCAAAAGCGCTATAATTGCCCTAAAGAGCAATGGATGCTATGAGGTAATTTGGCACAAAACTACAGATAAAGATAACATCCCTTATAATCAACATTTTTATTTCATTTATGGTACAGATTTAAGGACTGGCAAAGTTTCATTAAATTCTGTCAAGCCAGTTTTGTGTGATGCTGATACAGATATACAGACAGAAATTTATACAGTATATACTGTATAGACCAGGACCAGGAACATCCAGAACTCCAAATCTGCAGCTCTTGTGGGATGTAATCCAAGGAAAGAACAGCAGTGGTCATGACAGGGTCATGGCCGGCCAAGGCACACTTATATATTTATGAGTTATTGTAAGTCAAATTGATGAAAAGGGCACATAGGTCATTGCTGTTTGGGTGGCAAAAAGGGGGATCTGAAAATTAGGCAGATGTTCATAATGTTATTGCTACAGTATATATATATATATATATATATATATATATATATATATATATGGAAAAAATAACTGATTAATTCATCAAGAGCCACTTAAGCCTTCAGCACATTGAGCTAATCATAGCCTTGAACCTGAGGTCCTGATGAACTGCATCCTCGAGTGCCATTAGCACATCCATATACTGGACTGCTCATTCTGAGCTGTTAACAATGCCGAATCCCTGACATTACCTACACAAAGGTAGATATCTTTATGTAATACACCTTATATGTATATATATATATATATATATATATATATATATATATAATCCTGACTATTATACCAAGCTTACACATTCCTTCAATCTCTCTCGACTCGGACTGGCTGTGAGTCATAATTCCTTAGTTCAATATCATGAAAGGTTTGAAAGCTTAGTCCACACTTATTTGAAATGCAGATCGGCAGCCGCTAGAGTCTTAAAGCTGCATGAACACACACACAGAGCCACAGGCAAACATACACTCTTAGCTTTGAATATATTGTCAGATTTAATCATTTCATTATGATTTGTTTTCAGTGTATCAGTTATCTGTTTCATCTTTCAAACAGGTATAGAGAGATTTTTTTTCATCGGTGGATATCCATTTCCAACTTGCCTTTTTCTCATGTGTTGCACCAGGCTGACATTGTGTCCTTTAATGTATCAGTTACATCAGGCAGAGTGTTAATCAAATTGGAATTCAATTCGAATTCAAATGCCAATTAATGAATCATAAAATCATAATAATATGTGTTCATTAATTATGAAGCAAAGCCGGCAGCATATTTAGATCTCAGGACATCTTGTGGAGCATTTTATAACTGATAATTATACAGGTCAGTCAAAGGGATACAAAATGGTGAGCATACAAAATGGTTGAATCAGTAGGAGAAAGGAAATGAAAAATAACGATCTGGGAAACCTGGGGAAAGTCTCTGGGGTGTCATAATTTAAGAGAGAAACATTTAAAATCCTATTTAATCTTCTAGGTATACAGTATGTACATCGCAGAGATATTTGCGATATTACTGTCCATATCTGTGACTAGGCAGGAGAGGTGGGTGAGCCACGCTTACCTTTTTAGTTGCGTAAAAAACCGCCAGCCTCTACACCAAGATTATTGATTTAGATTTATTTGAAATATTTAACCATCAAAGCACTTCAGTTTCGTTAATTATCTAGAAATTAGAATTTCATTCTTTGCTTCGTAGCTAATTACAATGATAAATTGAATAAAAATGCTATGATGGTTTAAAGTAATTTAAAATCAATTTACAAGCTTGATGAAATGGATGGCTGTGACATAATACAATTTTCTTACATTTAATTCCTTTTCATCGGATAATGTGCACGTGGTCATGTGATGCAGATGGAAAAAAAGGATAAATGTGGTTCATCAGACTAAATGTAGTCTAAATGTATCTCATGAAATAATAGATGACTTTGTATTCATAGTCATATTATCACAGAAAAAAAATGACTCAGAGTACAATACCCAATACAATTAAACAGAATAAAATGTGACAATTTCGCAAACAAGATTTTCACACACACACGCGCACACACGCACACACACACACACACACACACACACACACACACACACACACACACACACACACACACACACACACACACACACACACACACACACACACAATCTGTACATATTATGTCAAATAGCATATGCCACTGCATAAACAAGAACATAATGAATATAATGAAGGTAATTAAATCCAAAATCCTTCTTGAACCTTTTTAAAAAATCCTAGCAACTTAATTTAAGATGTTTTAATTAATGATTCGGTAAAATAATCTTGTTAAGGAATAAGTCAAAATGTTCTCAATTGAAACGACCCATCCATGAATCTTCATTAACAAATGGAGCACAAGCTGAATTTTTATTTCTATTTTTTGACATTAATAGGCATTAGCTAAGTGAAATGTTTTAATTTAGCATCTTGATAACATAAAAGCATCTCCTAATCCTATCAGCCAATCCGCAAATCCCATGATGAGAACAGCATCGCTATACATGCCTCTCTCGATCCACTTTGCACAGGAGCTCAGCATTTTCAGAATTAAATGCTATCCAGAAGGCTGCTTGTGCATCCACTTGACATGATTAATTGACATATATTACACAAAAGTGCTAATGGCATAATTTGCCTGCTTGTCAATGCTTTCCCCATTTATTATAATACTAGAATAACAAGGGGTATTTGAATTCATTAAAATGATGGCAAACAGCAGCAAAGGTCATTCTGTTCTCAGTGAATAGGATGATATATTAGGTCAGTAATCCAGTACTGTTTTAAGCAGGCGGTACATTTAGAGGTTAAATATTAAGAGGTCTTGTAAAAAATTGCTTTTCACAATGTTTAAAATGACTTTGTTATTTTCATTGTTAAAATTCATTGGTAAAATGTAAATAATGGTTTGTAGATCAGGACGTCTGTGCAGCACTTCACCACCCCCACACCATGCAAGCAGCACAGTATAATAAAATAGTCCCAAGTGACTCATTATGCTACATTTGTTCAGTTCTTACCGCAGGATCAGAATACTGAACGTAAAAACACAGCAGTGTAATTAAAAAAAAAAAAAAAAAAACTACCATGGTAATACCAAATTATTCCAAAATTTTCAACTATGTTCCTGTTCTGGTCACACACTGCTAATTTAATTTAATGACACTCTAGCTCTCATATTTCACCAGATTAAGGCAAGCAGAGGTAATGGCAGTGATGAGTGTCATATCAACATGGTATGAACACACACAGTTGAAAAAAACAAAACAAAAAAAAAACACAACAAAACACACACACACAGAACTGTCTTACAAAGATAAAGCTTAAAAAAAAAAAAAAAAAAAACTTCCACATGGCTGTAGATCACATGTGGAATCCATAGGAGCTTATCATTTCCAGTCAGGGTGTATAAGCATCTGTCCTGTCTGCAACCAAAAAAACCTCACCTTATCTTCTGGGCCTGCTGTCAACCAAGTGAAAAGCGCTTAAAGGAATCAGTGAAAGAAAAAAGAAAGAATGAAAAATTCTGAAATTTACTGTACTGTGCAAATATTATCTTTGGTGCAAATTTAGATACATACTGTACGTATGTTTTCATGTCTGCATTATTATGCACGAAATCAGTCAATATTTCCAAACATAACTTAAAAGTAAGAAATAAATAACATCACAGAAGAATATTTGCATGCCTGTAAAAAGAAGAGCATATTACATGACAGACAAGTTTTTTTTTTTTATATGGAAACATAATGTAACCTAATGTAGTTAATCCTGGGTTTTGCATTAAAATAAAAAGAGGTGAGTGTGACAAAGTTACCCGAAGTGCTCATGTTCTCCAGGACACTCGGTAAAACTGCACAAATCTCTATCTTAGACTTCAGATTATTTTCAAGCAAAGACTTAACACCAAATAGTGAATGTCAAATATTGTTTGATTATTTACATATTTCTACTTTATATCTTATTTTATTGTAAGAAAAAGATAGTAGGTTTATATATTATATTTTTTATACTTTCCTATTAGCATTTATGCCTCCTTACTTGCTTTTTTTTCTTTCCATGTCATGTAAGCATTTCACTGCATATGGCATTCTTATGCTATAAATTGAATAAAAATTAAAAAATAAAAACATTATTATGGCACTGTGCAAATGTTTGGGCACCCTAAGAGTTCCAGAGTCTCAGATTATTTTTACAAGGTTTCAGACCTTAATCAGCTCGTTACCTGTATATCTTTTGCATGGCAGCAGCTGTCATTAGTAAATGGCAATTTCAAAGCTTTACAAATACTTTTCAAACCTTGTGCACACACTTGCGGACACTCAACAACCATGGGTTCCTCTAAAGCTGTGTAAGACTCTGAAAATGAAAAGCGTTGTCAGCTTGCAGTTTCTACAGTGAGAAATATAATTAAGATGAGATCTGGAAGACCAAGAAAACTCTCAGGGAGAACTGCTTCTATGCTGGTCAGAAAGAAAAATCAAAAACCCCATTTGACTGCAAAAAACCTGCAGGAAGATTTAGCAGACTCAGGAGTGGTGGTGCACTGTTCCACAAGACAGTCATGGAAGAGTCAGCTGAAAAAAACCTTACCTGCGTCCCCATCATAAAATCCAATGTCAGAAGTATGTAACAAAACATCTACAGAAGCCTGATGTGTTTTGGAAACAAGTGCTGTGGACTGATCAAGTTAAAATAGAAGTCTTTAGCCACAATCAGCAAAGGCATGTTTGGAGAAAAAAAGGAGCAGCATTTCATGAAAAGAACACCTTGGCAACTATTAAGCATTGGGGTGGATCTATCATCCTTTGGGGTTCTGTTGCAGCCAGTGGTTCAGGAAACATTGCATGGGTGGAGGGAAAATGGATTAATGGACTAAATACTAGTAAATTCTGGACGCAAACATCACACCATCTGTAAAAAAGCAGAAGCTGAAAAGAGGATGGCTTCTACACCAGGACAATGATCCTAAACATACTCTACCTTGAAATCCACTATGGAATACCTCAAGAGACGCAAGCTGAAGGTTCTGGAATGGCCATCACAGTCCCCTGATTTAAACATCATTGAAAATTTGTGGGTAGATCTTAAAAGAGCTGTGTATGCAAGACGACCAAAGAATATTACAGAAGCAGAAGGAAGAATGGGAGAAAATCCCAAGTACAAGAATTGAAAGACTTTTTTTTCTAAGTTATTTGAAAAGGTAATATCAGCCCAAATACGCACATTCTTGCAGGAAAACAATATCCCGAAGAATTTCAGTAAGGTTTCAGGCCCCATCATAGTACAGAAACTGCACTAGTCAAAAATTGCAAATGACTTGTTTTTAGCTTCAGACCAAGGCTGCATCTCAATTCTCGTCTTACGTGATCTTAGTGCTGCATTCGACACTATAGATCATAACATTCTCATACTGTAGATCGCTTACAAAATCACATTGGTATTCAGGGACAGGCGTTAAAATGGTTTAGATCCTACCTGTCTGATCGATTCCATTTTGTAGATCTGAATGGAGAACAGTCTGGTGTAATGCCAGTGAAATATGGTGTGCCACAAGGGTCAGTTTTAGGACCTCTGCTTTTTTCAATATACATGCTTCCCTTGGGTAACATCATTAGAAGACATGGGATTAGTTTCCATTGTTATGCTGATGATACCCAGTTATACATCTCGACAAAACCAGACGTAATACCAAAATTGTCTAGACTAACTGAGTGTATTCAAGATATAAAAGATTGGATGACCGATAATTTTTTTTTTACTAAATTCAGATAAGACAGAGGTATTACTTATTGGCCCAAAAACCAGTACACACCAGCTCTCACAATTCAGCTTGCATTTAGAAGGATGTACTGTTACCACTAGCTCGACAGTGAAAGACCTGGGTAGACAGTAACTTATCCTTTGAAAATCATATCTCCAACATCACAAAAACAGCTTTTTTCCACCTTAGAAATATTGCCAAGCTTAGGAACATTTTATCTGTATCTGATGCAGAAAAGCTGGATCATGCATTCATGTCCTCCAGACTGGACTACTGTAATGCATTACTGGGTGGCTGTCCTGCATCCTCAATTAACAAGCTACAGTTAGTTCAAAATGCAGCTGCCAGGGTTCTCACTAGATCCAGAAAATATGATCATATAACCCCAATACTATCATCCCTGCACTGGCTACCTGTTCAGTTTAGAATTAATTACAAAACAGCATTACTTATGTACAAGGCTCTAAACGGTCTAGCTCCCACATACCTAACCAGTCTTCTGATACGTTACAATCCACCATGCTCCTTAAGATCAGAAAACTCCGGACTACTGGTAGTTCCCAGAATATCAAAATCTACAAAAGGAGGTAGGGCTTTTTCATATTTAGCTCCAAAACTTTGGAATAGCCTTCCTGATATTGTTCGGGGCTCAGACACAGTTTCCCAATTTAAAAGTGGACTCAAGACGCATCTCTTTAATGGCAACCACGCTAATTCTTTTTACCTGCTCTTTATTTTTTCACCCATCCCGAGGCATCTGGAGATTGTTTCAGCTTCAGTAGACAGAGGCCAAACTTGCGAGGTTCCTGAGTTACCCAGAGAAGGACCAGCTCCAGCTGGATTCTGCTTCATGTTGGTTTGGAGCTACACATGCTGCTCCTGAGCTCCCAGTGATCCAGACCCCATCTGCCCTCTGCACTCATCCCTGTGCTGAACTGGACTACATGTTAACTTAAAGAACATCTGTTATATCGAACTTTCAGCTGCATAACACATATATGTTACACAATTTCTGTTACCAAATGAGGATGGGTTCCATGTTGAGTCTGGTTCCTCTCAAGGTTTCTTCCTACTGCCATCTCAGGGAGTTTTTCCTTGCCACTGTCGCCGTCACCCTTGGCTTGCTCATCAGGGACAATCTCATTATCTAGACACATTTTTCTTACACATACACACGTGGACAAAATTGTTGGTACCCTTCGGTCAATGAAAGAAAAACTCACATTGGTCACAGAAATAACTTTAATTTGACAAAAGTAATAATAAATAAGAATTCTATGAATGTTAACCAATGAAAGTCAGACATTGCTTTTCAACCATGCTTCAACGGAATTATAAAAAAAAAATAAACTCATGGAACAGGCCTGGACAAAAATGATGGTACCCCTAACTTAATAGCTTGTTGCACAACCTTTTGAGGCAATCACTGCAATCAAACGATTCCTGTAACTGTCAATGAGACTTCTGCACCTCTCTGCAGGTATTTTGGCCCATTCCTCATGAGCATGTTGTGCTCCAGTTGTTTCCGGTTTGAAGGGTGCCTTTTCCAGACAGCATGTTTCAGCTCCTTCCAAAGATGCTCAATAGGATTGAGGTCAGGGCTCATAGAAGGCCAGTTTAGAATAGTCCAATATTTTCCTCTTAGCCATTCTTGGGTGTTTGTAGCTGTGTGTTTTGGGTCATTGTCCTGTTGCAAGACCCATGACCTGCGACTGAGACCCAGCTTTCTGACACTGGCCAGCACATTTCTCTCTAGAATCCCTTGATAGTCTTGAGATTTCATTGTACCCTGCACAGATTCAAGACACCCTGTGCCAGATGCAGCAAAGCAGCCCCAGAACATAACAGAGCCTCCTCCATGTTTCACAGTAGGGACAGTGTTCTTTTCTTGATATGCTTCAAGTATAATTAGCAAAATTTGCCTTGGCAAAAAGTTCTTTTTTTTTTTTTTGTCTCATCTGTCCATAGGACATTCTCCCAGAAGCTTTGTGGCTTGACAACATGTAACTTGGATCTCTTTAGAAGTCTTTCTGGGCTCTTTTGTTACCATTCAGATTATCCGTCTCTTTGATTTGTCATCAATTTTAGAAAGGTTAACATTCATAGAATTTTTTTTAATTATTACTTTTGTCAGATTAAAGTTATTTCTGTGACCATTGTGAGTTTTTCTTTCATTGACCGAAGGGTACCAACAATTTTGTCCACGTGTGTATATATACACTTCCGTAAATTTTCTTTTCATTTTCTTTTCATTTCTGTGAAGCTGCTTAGAAACAATGACAATTGTTAAACGTGCTATAGAAATCAAATTGAATTGAATTGAATTGAATTTTAGCTGGATATAAAAGCTGTTGCAAGCTGTGATATCTGCCAGAGGAGGTGTTACTAAGTACTGATTATGTAGGGTGCGCAAACTTTTGCACAGTACCACAATAATGTTTTTTTATTTTAATTTTTGTTCAAATTATGACATAATGTCACAGTCGGGCCAGGCTCCGACACCACCAGCCAAACACAGCGCCCTTTATCACCGGAGTACTAATCAGTATCACCTGAGGTTAATCAACACACGGCCATAAAAGCACACACCGCGCTGCACTCAGTGTCTGGGCTCGTTTAACGAAAGTGGACCGAATCTCCGAGATCACTCGTAAGAAGTATACGTCTTCTGCATTACTTACCTGTATTCTCTGTTTCCTAGAAGGTATCCAAGTCAAGTGTCCTCAGCTTCATCCCCACTGCTCCGTGGTGTGTGCTCTCCGTCCAAGAATCGCCAGTCATCAACTTCCTTTGCTTCCGGAAAAGTAACGTTTCAATAAAGAACTGCCATAGCCTTCACTACATCTCGTTAAGCTGCCATTTCCGCACTCCTTGCAAATAAACGATTGCTCATCGTATAAACTTACCATCTTGTGTGTGAGTCCGTCCTTATTACACATAAAAAGTAACTATGCACCAATGTTTGCTGAAAATATTGTCCAGGTTTTCCATTTCCAAGAGAGACTGTGTCAACATCTTTTCAATTAAAAAATCACCAAAATCTGTTATTTATCAAGGGGTGCCTAAATGTTTGCATAAGATATATATATATATATATATATATATATATATATATATATATACACACCTCTAGGGTTCTGTACAAGGAATTAACTCTAGCTCCAGCCACTTCAGTTTCCTTCTGCAGTCCAATATGCTGTAGGCTGATTGGCATTTTAAATTTGCCTGTATAGTGTATGAGTCCGTGTGAGTGTGTGCTTGTGCCCTGTGGTAGTTTGACGCTCCATCCAGATTGTAGCCTGACTTGTGCTTTAAGACCTCTGGGATATGTTTCAGGCCCCCCATGAACCTACTCAGGATAAGCTGCATAGATAATTAATAGTCATATGGACTTTGTTTGCCCAAAAGGCAAATTGTTATACACTTCAGCAGTTTCTCTATGTGAAGAATCCTATTTGATCTTTTATTGTTAGTTTGAACACATCTTGTTTTTGATAAAACAAAAAAAACAAAAACAAAACTGTGAATCCAGGCTTTTGGGTCATCCTGTATCTACTGTACACACACACACACACACACACACACACACCCTATAAATAGAATATGAAGAAGGGAGAAAAGCTACTACTTGTTTCTAGCCTGTGTTACTACTGTACCTGCAGTTTTAACAGAGTATCTGCGCAATAGTACAGAAGGACATGGCTGACCGCCAGAGCTGCTTGCTTGCAGAATCATAAACATGACTCTATGAATCTCATAAGAAGGCATTTCTGTTCAAATCACAGACATTTCATCCTGGAAAGAAATTTACATTGCACCACTAAGTAGATTTACACTATCCTGACAGCTGAAGCTTGACATAATATTTGGCCTTACGAAATGTCAGCGCTGATTTTTCCCCACTTATTATTGTTTACCGCGTTTATCCATATGGGGTACATGCAGAGAAGCTTTTATCACACCACTATTATGTTCCCCATTAAGCTGTATGCGGGCACCCCATACCAGCTATTTAAGTAATTTGCCTTGTATGTTAGTGTGTGTTTGAGCATGCATGTGTGATACAAGAATCAGCAAGTGAGCTTAATCGTGCTGGTGCTCCGCAGGCAAACCTACAAATAGATGCCGTGACATTTCTGTTGGCTTTTAATAATTCATTAATGTCACAGACGATCACAGTGCTACAGAATGCTGCTGATGACTTTAAAATTCGTGGAAACAGAAAGAATAGGTACAGTACATCCATATAAGTAAATACCATTAATTGAGTAGTTTGTTAAACAATATAAAATACAGCCCAAAATGTGAGTATCCATTATACATTCATTAAATAGATTTAGGCGGCACGGTGGTGTAGTGGTTAGCACTGTCGCCTTGCACCGTCCGGGTTCGATCCCCGGCCAGGCTCGATACCCGTCTCTGTGTGCATGGAGTTTGCATGTTCTCCCCGTGCTTGGTGGGTTTCCTTCAGGTACTCCGGTTTCCTCCCACAGTCCAAAGACATGTAGGTTAGGCTAAGTGGCGTTCCCAAATTGCCTGTAGTGTGTGAATGAGTGAGTGTATGTGTGTGTGTCTGTGCCCTGCGATGGATTGGCACCCTGTCCAGGGTGTACCCTGCCATGTGCCCTAAGTCTCCTGGGCTAGGCTCCAGGCCCCCTGTGACCCTGAATACAGGATTAAGCGGTATAGATGATGAGTGAGTGAGTGAATAGATTTATATAAATGACATAAATGTAACGTCTATTGACAAAACAGAGAAATAGATATGCTGAACACAAATACTGTACAACTTTTAATTTAATTTATCACATAGAGTAGTTACAAATTACATGCAGCATAATAAATATTTCATGCAGTATTCAGACTTTGTACATTAGGTGATACTCGGCAGAAGTCTCGAATTAGAAATCAAACTGCCCCTTATCTTCGTGAAATCTGTCATCATTAATATGGTGATAATGTTTTGAGTAGAGCCAGAATGAGGAAACAGCAGGAATCACGGCAGCAACAATAGTCTGAAACTCGGGAAAAATGACACTGGATAAAAATCTACACCAACTCTTTTAAGAAACATTGATATCTTATTTAAAATATCAAATATTTTTTTACATTTTGAATTTGAAATCTAAAAACAAGTTCGGTATTTATTTATTTATTTATTTATTTATTTATTTAATAAATATTGTAGATTCATGACAGCATGGTTGCATAGTTAACACTCCGGTCTCTTACCTGCAGGGTCAAGGGTGGGTTTCCTCCACTTGGGCTTCCAGTGCCTCGTAGGTTTCCTCCGGTTCCTCCGGTTTTCTCCCACAAGCCAAAGACATACAGATTAGATTAATTGGCATTTCCAATTTACCCATAGTGTGTGAGCGATTGTGTGAGTGTGTGTGTGTGCTCTGCCCTGTGATGGATTGGCACCTTATCTAAGATGTACCTCGCCTAGTGCCCCAAGTTTCCTGGGATAAGCTCCAGGCTTCCTGTGACCCTATACAGGATAAATTGTATAGAGAGTGAGTGAGAGAGAAATTGAGATTGGGTGTATATTGATGTTATATTAATACAAATACAGTGTATAGCATCAAATCCTGATTATTCTTTTCTTTCTACTGTCATTGTGGGCGCATCTGTAAAAACTGCACAGAATCTTGATGTTGTTTCTGACCCTGTATCTTCCTTCACTTTCTCATACTGTATTTGGTCGCTCACATTCTTCGCCTTATTGACACCTTATTGAACCTTCTTTGCAATTTGCAAAAACCTAATGATGCTATTATTGATTACTATAATGCTCTCTTGCAATACTCGCTTTTATTGGTCTACGCCTTTGAATAAACTTTGCTACATTAAAAACTATTAGCTGTTCGAGTGCTAAAACAGACTACCCGCAATCTATTCATATCACAGCCCTGCTGTATCAGTTACAATGCATCCTTACATCTAGGGCTGTAGTGGAGGCCAAATGCATATAAATGGTGCTTATGCACCTCCTAAATTTCTGAAATGGTGTTTATTCGCCTCTAACTAATGGTAATGAAGATTTAAAATTTGGCATTCCTAGAAAGGTCTCGCAACAACTCGGATTATTCATACTGTTTTGCCAAATCACACAATATTGTATTCTATATTGCACTGCTTAATTAGCGTATATGGTACCTTGACTGTCTGCTGTGACCAAGTTTGACCAACATGGATATGCAACGATTTGTGAAGCATGGAAATGGCAAGCCTCCTCGTGCCGATGCCGGCAAAAGACCTCGAACACAAAGTGAGGAAAAACTTGATTATTTTTTGTGGTCTTTGTTGGGAGTCTAATTGGTTGTTCCTGCCATGCGTTGTTTTGCCTGAGTTTTTAGTGAGCTAACAGTTTGACTCATGCCGTTGACATGACAAGGTACTAACGTCGCTATTGTTATTTAATTAAAGGATAATGGACAACATGACACTGGGGTTCCAGAAATGTAGTGGCTAAAGCAGTGGGTAAAATTATAATATTCAGCTTTATTCTCATTCAAATGCAGGATGGCTTGTTGAGTTCATTGAATGGTGGCTGATGTAAAAAAAATCTTCCATATTGTATTTTATGGTTTTATTCTCTTAATAGTTATAATAGTTAATAAACTTCATGGACTTCAGCTAAGTTTATTCCTTCTGGGCTGTTAACAATGAATTTCAGCTCCAATTCATGTTATTTTTTCCAATAACTATTTTTACCAGTATGTTGTGGTCCGCCCTAATTTAGTCACATAATTCATAGTTTAACCACTTAAAAAATAATTTTAATTGATTTATTTTTCTAAGCACTGCAGCCCTGCTTACATCCCATCAAACACGCCGTGGTCCCCTGGCAGCCGACACTAGACCTTCGTTTTCGCACCATTGCTCCCAAACTATAGAATGCCCTACCTTAAGCTCTCTGCTCTATTATCAATATATCATCAATAATAAAACATTATTATATTAATAATGTTCTATTCAGTCACCTTCACTTCCTGTCAGTTGGGCTTTTTACAACCTTTTTTTCTATAATCAGGAGCTAGGTTCAGTCATACAAGGGTTGAACTGTTATTATTATCTGTATTATTATTACTCATCACTCATACCGATTTATTCTGTATACAAGGTCACGGGTGCCTGGAGCCTATCCCAGGAGACTTAGGGCATGAGGCGGAATACACCCTGAATAGAGTGGCAGTCCATCGCAGTACACGCACAAACACACACTCACGCACTCATTCACATAACACAATTTTGGAAATGCTAATTAGCCTAATCTGCATGTCTTTGACAGGGAGAACTGCATGCATGCAGAGGCAGGAATTGAATCTGGCCCGGAATTGAACCCGAACCCTGAAGGTGAGTAAAGCCTTAAGTAAAGCCTTTATTTTGTCACATATACATTACAGCACAGTGAAATTCCTTCTTTGCATATCCCAGCGTAACTGGGGTCAGAGCGCAGGGTCAGCCATGGTACAGCGCCCCTGGAGCAGACAGGTTTAAGGGCCTTGCTAAAGGGCCCAACACTGGCAACCTGGCTGAGCTGAGAATCGAACCGCCGACCTTCCAATCAGTAACTCAGTGCTTTAGCCCTCTGAACCACCACCGCCCCAAAAATATGGTAACGCTTCACGATTTTGCATGTCATCCTTGCGCAGGGGCCATGCTAATCTTCTCTGTATCGTTCCGATTTTAGTATATGCGGGGCCGTAGCACCCACGCAAGGTAACACTAAGCCTCCCTGCCGCCCTGTATCAGTTTTGCATTGTTGTTGTTGTTATTATTATTATTATTAATATTATTATTATTATCTGACCACATATTTTAGTCAGATAAGTTAGATAATTCTACGCACAGCAGCGGAATACCCATTTTATTAGTTACAGTTACAGTTACAGTATACTAGAATGTGCCATTTTCATCTTTATAAATTACTGATAAATTCTAATTTACACTGACACAATTACTCCTTTTCTCTCTATCCATTACTGAACATTTGAAGGCCTTTCCAACTACAAAGTCTAAAACCTTTTTTTAAACTAGCTCGTTAGTAGCTTAGCTGGCAGACACTATTCATTCTGTTTTCAGATTTTGGAAAATACTTCTCATGCTTTTATTTATAAGGAGAGACTGAGACATACAAAAGGAGGCAAAAGGAGCAATGCATGAAAAATAAAGCATAATATACACAGTTACAGTACAAATTTATACTCCAATAATATACTCTTGTGCTTCCTATATTTAAAAAATGACCAACTGCCACTGTAGCTGCACGGTATAGTAACAGGAAAAGAGACCGACTCCATCATTTCCTCTCCTGAAGGATACGTGTGGTTTCAGTACACGGTTCAGCTGGGACTCCATCCTAAATCCAAGCATTAGAGTAGGGAAGCATGGCATGCTGTTAGGGGCAAATGGCACACTCGCAGGAGTTCAAGGTATGAGATATTGATTTAAAGGCCCTTTGAACCTGCAGTGAATGATAGATGTTTAACTTCTATGCTTCTTTTCCCCCCCATATGCGTATACCTGTGAGACTATTCTTCATTTGCAGAGCTCACTAATGAAGTGGATAAAAAAGGTGGCTAGGAAAGAAGAATCGACGCTTTGTTTACACTTTGATAAGAGTAGCTCAACACAGAGAATGTCTGGAATCCTTGATTAAAGAAAAAATAATTGTAGACTCAATAGTAACATTCATCTGACCTTCAGTGAATTGTTGTTGACAGGCCTGTGATGATCCAAGGCTGTTTTATATTTGTACTGCAGGCAAGAACAAAATAATTATTGATCATATCTCTTTAGCAAAAAGAATATTATAGAGAATAAATGAGGCTAACCAGGGGCTTGAGTTTGCTCTGATCTGAGGAGTCCAGATTGACCCAGAGCATTGGCCACGTTAGGGTAAGAAGGGAAGCACATGAAGAGATGCACCGATCATGCTTAGTGCTCACTGTACAACAATTCGGAGGCAGTGTTATGGTCTGGGTTTGCTTCAGTTGGTCAGGTCTAGGCTCAGCTACAGTACAACATGTGGCAATAAAATGAAGTCATCTGATGACCTGAATGTAATGAATTACCAGGTAATCACATCGATTCATTATTTTTCCCTGATGGAATATGTATATTCCAGGACTCATATTGGTTCTGGGAGCATAAGGAATCATTGTCACCACATTGTGCCATAATCAAAGCTAAATGTAGTTAATCTAAATTTTGGTCTGTGCAATTTTTTATCTATCTATCTATCTATCTATCTATCTATCTATCTATCTATCTATCTATCTATCTATCTATCTATCTATCTATCTATCTATCTATCTATCTATCTATCCATCCATCCATCCATCCATCCATCCATCCATCCATCCATCCATCCATCCATCCATCCATCCATCCATCCATCCATCCATCCATCCATCTCTTTCCAAACTGAAGGGACAAAAAGTGTTGAAATGGACTCCCAGGAATCTTCAAGGGATACCAACATTCTGTAATTTTCTGTTTGGAAATTGACATTTTGTATGAAATTAGTTTTAAATGCTCCTTTTGGAGTCGTGTTTGGAAATGGAATGGAAAGAAGTGCACATACATTTATAGGCCAAACATTATGCAGTTTATATTAACATTAACATTACACAGTTAATATTTTTCTTTCTTTCTTCTTCTTTCTTTCTTCTTTCTTCTTTCTTTCTTTCTTTCTAAAAAAAAAAGCAACGATGTGTATTGAAGAGTAGCATTTAACAAAGCCCTTTTTATATTTTTTAAACCAAATATCATATATTTTGAAGGTTATTTTGGTGTCCACATGTGCCTCCATTGTGCCACTATATGGAGATTTGTGTTTGGTTGTGTGGTCAAGGTTAACAACCACAGAACCACTCCAGCTGGATATCCCAGAGTTCATGTCAGAGTGAATCTATCCGATTGCTGTAACAACAGGACATCCGCACCACACTCTCTCCTGGGTAATTAATTCACTGTGAATGATGCAGTGGAGAGGCAGCTTTAATCGGCCTGAGATGCTATTCTGTTGGTATAACTAACAATGCTAAGTCTTCATTTGCCACTCTCTCCATCCCCCTCATAAATAAACTAATTAGCTTTGACTTGGCAGAATGACTGCAGGGGATGAAGTAAAGTGTCTCTATGGCTTCTGAAAGCTTCCGGCACAACATAGAGTAGTACCTTACATGAATGACAATCACATCATTGGCCATCTTTCAAAACCAAATCATACAGTCTGCTGTGTGAACACAATCAGGTAAGCAAACAAGGGGAAGAAAAAAAACCCTTACAGCTATAGCGACAGGTATTTTGAGAAAACAGTGCCAATTTTGAAAGGAAAAAATAATTAGGCATTAATGGCAACAACCTCTGGATGCCTATATGTTTCATACTTAAAGTTAGCAACTTGTAGATCTTTGTAATAACAATAACACACACACACACACACACACACACACACACACACACACACACACACACACACACACACACACACATATATATATATATATATATATATATATATATATATATATATATATATATATGCACATTGCAGGAGATAAGTCGATAATAATGCACATAAATACCAGGTGTAAATGAGAGGGTGAAATTGGATTGCATTCTGCCTGTATATTGATATAGAAACAGAGATTATGTACTACATTAAGATGTCAATAAAGGCACCAAGCCTAAAAAAGTCAGTTGGAAAGCACCATGTTAACGCCACTACAATCTCGGTGTAATCTTTAATTAAAACCATTCTCTTTTAAACCCAATATCAGATCTTGCAAATATAACCCTAAGTTAGTTAGGGTTAGAAAGACTTTGGCTGATACAATATATTCATAGTCTCCCAGTCATTTCTGCTAGTTTGATGTTTCTATCAAAACCTTAATTATGCATTAATTCATTCATTTTCAGTAAACACTTTGAATTCTGGTGGAGGCATAGGGACCTTGAGTCTATTTAGGAAACAATGAGAAAGAACTACAGTATAACCTGAACTGGATGCTCAACACAGATTACACCAGTAGTGCAACAGCAACCTGTTTCACTGCATGACAAGTATAACTATAAGTAAAATTATACTTCTCACATATAGATGATTTTAAGATTCTACAGCCCTCCATCCCTCCCAAACATTTCCAAAGTGGTGTAATGGTGATGCCCGAGACCTGACAGACGCTCATTTTACTGCTACAGCTTCCTGACTTTGGAGGACAGTCTCCCTGGACACTTGTGACTGTCTTCTTTTTAAATATTTGGCTTTCTCTTAGCTTTTTCACATCCCATCACTCTCTCTCTCTTTCTCTCCTTCCCTTGCTTTTGCTCCTAATTGTTATTGTAAAGCACCCATAAATGTTGGAAATCCTCTCTTAAAACTTTATTAAAATGTAATAAAAATAAAACTATTATTATTAATAATAACATTAATAATAATAACAATAATAATACTTGATAAGTATTATCAATAAATATTATTATTATTATTTTTATTATTATTATTATGTCATTAATATTATTATGTCATTATTACTAATAATGTTATTTTATATTTTTAAATACAATTATAAAATAATAATAATAATAATTATTAATAACATTATTATTAATAATAATACTATTATATAATATATAATAGTATATATATAATATATAATAACATTATTATTAATAATAACATAATAATAATAATAATAATAATAATAATAATAATAATAATAATTTTATTATTAATAATAATTATTGACATTGGCAATAATTCCTGTTTATTTTAATTCAGCCTAAATTCTTTATATCTAAATCTTGCCAGATCACAGCCACAGCCCCCTAAATGTGTATTTGACACAAGACTCACACGTTATTGCTTCCATCCACTTTTTTTTTTTTTTTTTAGAGCCACAGGCATCTTATGGAAGATATTCAAGGTAAATTGTTCCAAGCCAATGAAGTCTTTTCTATGTTATTGGCAACTTAACTTGTTCCCTCCTGTTCAGTTTCATATGAGAAACCATGAGGCAAAAACGTGTGTGTCAGCAGTATAATGTTGATAATAAAAAAGCCACAGCTAAGCAAGCAGGACTTGAAATAGCTTTGAGAGGCGAGAATATTTATTCACTTTAATGATGAGGCTCTCTATTGACTTTTTGAGAAATCTAATATTCAGCCTGCAGGGCTGTGAGAATCTTCCCCACTCACAATGCAATTTCAGAATGATCTCTGGGATAATAAACATTTATAACCTTCCACACAGTCACTGCGACTCACAAAAAAAAAAAAAAAAAAAAAAAATTCAGAACACCTTTCCTGTTTGGCGATGCTCTAATGATCAGAGAGGCTCACCCAAAAAGATACATTTTATTTTGCATGAACAAATTTGCAATTAGTTAAGGGGGTACAACTTAGTTTTGCAGATCTAGAAGACGCCACCTTTGTATGGCAAGGTTAATCCTACCAGTCATTCCTTACCCAGATACTCTTACACACTCTTACACACTCTCATTCTCTACATTCGCTACACATATTCTGTACAGGGTGGCAGGATGCCTGGAGCCTATCACTAGGAGACTCAGGCCACGAGACAGGCTGAAGTCTACCCTGCATGTCTTTGGACTGTGGAAGGAAACTAGAGTACCTGAAGAAAACCCAACAAGCATGGGAAGAACAGAAAAACTCCATGCACGCAGATACAATGTGGGAATCAACCTGGAGGTGCAAGTCCATAGTGCTCCCAGAACACCACCATCCTGCCCTTAACCCAAGCAGAACGATGTAATACTAAAGTCATGATATTTTTGGGCAGCCTAACTGACTGTTAGTTTCTATTCGATGAACTTAATATAGGACCTACTAGACCTTCTTACATTTCCCAGCTCTTATGCGCTGACAGAGAATAATGACTGCTGCATGGAGCAGCACTATATTTGAGGCTTTCAAGTAGTCTTTAAATAGTCCATGTGTGAAGGTCTAAAGGTTATCTGTCAGAAAATGACATAAAAGAGGAGTGGAAAATGGGTCAGCTGAAGAGACTGAAATGAGCAAATGCACTTATGTTTCAGGAAACATATAAATATATTTATTGAAGAGATTTCTAGTGGCATGAGCCATGTATGAGGTCTTAATAGTGTAGAGAAGTTGCTGGACATACTGTAGTTGCTAGCACTCAAGCTCAAGCTCTATCTGTCAGTCTAACAGATGCCTAGAATGTGTAACGTCCCCTCACCCCCCTCCCCCTCTTTGCTAGTAATCATTTTAATTAGTACAGATACGTATGCTGGCTTTTAAGTAGGCTTTTATCTTTATTTTCGTCATGGAGAGGTTTGGAGATGATACACTTTACTGGCAATTGCAGTGATACTTTCTCATTCCAAGACATTGCCAGTGCCACTGCAGGAGATTCAAATGAATTCATTTTTCTCACTTATTTTGCTGTCATCTTTTCATTTTTTCCATCTTTCCTGGGCGTCCTAGAAGGAGGAAAGTGGATACTCACCATTCTTTTAGTCAGTTTATTATCTTGCACATGTACCTTGGCTGAATACCTTGGGAGGCGCCTTCTTTCATATAAAATCCGTTTGACTTCTACTTCAACAATATCCAACACTTGGATGAGGCATTTGCTGGATGATACTGATTTACAGGAGATCGTATTGCATATAGGAGATCTAAACACAGAAATGAGAGGAACCAGTCCATTAGGGAATATGCTTAATACTGAATAAGTGTCTCACTGATCGCAGATTAAATATTTCAGATATTTATGCCATCTCTTTAGCTCTGTATAACTATCTGATCAATAAAATGTTTAATAATTGCTTCATTTTCAGGCTAAAGTCCCTGAAATTGCTTACCTGCAGTATATTTATATAAATCCACTGTTTATGTGTGCAACTGTTTTGTTTTCCATAAATTAATGTATTTTTGATGTTGCGATCCTGAATAATGGCTGCTCAATACACACTGCTAATCTGGTTGCTATTCTTCAATATGTGCTGTGTTTTGGAATTTGTGCTGTGCAAGAAAATCTGATCAAAACTTCCCTCCGGAGACTCTCCACCTTCTAATGCAACCCTGAAAAAGTATTGTATAATAAAACTTTTACAAAGAAGATAAGAAAGGTTAAATAACATGTTAACACCACAAGGCTTACATTTTGTTTGTAAGCCAGTTCAAATGTAATGCGTTAACATCTGTTTTATACATCACAACTACTGAAATGATCTACCATTTGATGAACCCAAATGGGATGGTCCAGGACTGTCTGGGATTTCTGTGTCTAAACACGTTATTTTGTCATCAGAAATAAAATCTTAAGTAAAAGTCTTCTCTGTGACTACCCCCTTTCTTTCCAAACACATTATTCTATTTTTCTGTAGTGCAAACACGTACATAAACGCTGCTTTCAAATATCTGGGCAGATAGAGGTATCTAATCAAGGAGCACTTTATCCGATAATTTATCTGGACATGATCGAATGCCTTCCTGCCTCTCAACACCATCTGACTAGGCAGCATTTGTTACGTGTCAAACACACAGTATATCATTACAGAGGCAACCAGTTCGTCCTGTCAGTCAGAAGATAAATCGATTCACTGTGCTCTCTTACAGAACAGATAAAATACACCTGCGAGTTTCACACTTCTAAATGAGGCATACCTGAAGGTGCTATGGCCTTCACCAATAAAGATGGTGATAGAAGGAAAGTGTTCTATGTTCAAAGCTGGATTATAATTTAAAACTTGATCACCATATTATACGGTTATAGACTCACAATATTGACACTCCTACAATCCAGTATACATATTTTGTTTGCGCGAGTGAGTATATAGTGTTTTGTTTCTATCCCTACATACAAAGGCAAAACACATATACAGTCATGTTTAAAAGTAAGTACCCCCCTCTTTTAATTCTAATTATTTTTGTGTCTAAATGTTGTATCAAAATAACTTTTTTTCACTGTGCCATTATTTATTTAACAAAATAGACGCAAAAAATACTAATTACCCGCTTACTGCTTCCACAGGATATTAAAGGATAACCTGCAGCCTGTTAGGAACCTCCAC
Source organism: Clarias fuscus (assembly GCA_030347435.1). Taxonomy (NCBI): domain Eukaryota; kingdom Metazoa; phylum Chordata; class Actinopteri; order Siluriformes; family Clariidae; genus Clarias; species Clarias fuscus. Next base: position 11,073,272 of record CM059229.1, on the reverse strand, counting down.
CAGAGGTCACTGTTCATGTCTGTGTAGTTCTTGTTGGTTGACTCAGTTTCCCAGAAGGCACCTCAGTCAGGTGATGAGTGCTCACCTGAATTGAGGTGCCTCATTAAAGCTTCTATAAATAGCAGTTTGTTCTGGGAAACTGGGTCGAGCATTGTTTGTCTATTTGTTTGGTATGGTTGTGTTTGTTTGTATACCGTCATGTGGGCATTCCTTTTTGTTTATTTAAGTTTATATTGGGTTTATGTTTTGTAACCTTTGCTTTTCTAGAGGGCTCTAGTTTAGTTTTCCTTATGTTCCTTGTGTTAGTGGATTCACGGAGCCGTCCTGTTTCATGTTTAGTTAGGCTGTGTCTCCTCCTGTGTACAGTGTAAGTACTGTTCTGTGTCTTCCCAGTGTTTGTCTTCTGGTGTAGTTCTTTGTCTGTTTAGTTTTGTGTAGCCACATGAGGGCCTAGCCGCTAGCAGGGTTAGCCGCTAGTAGGCCTTGATTGCTAGTAGGGTTAGCCCCTAGTAGGGTTAGCCTCCAGTAGGCTAGCCTCTAGTGGGATTGACTGCTAGTGGTTCTGGTTGCTAGTCGGTTAGCTGCTAGTTTGGAATAGCCTCATGTGTGCCTTTCCTTTTGTGTTCAGTTCCCCCCTATTAGGTCAGTACTAACCTGGTTAGCCACTAACCCCATTAGCCACTAACCTGGTTAGGTCAGCATCCAGTGTCCCCAGTATTCCATGTAGCTACTAACCTCACTAACCACTAACCCATCTGGTCTCTAGTCTCTGTGCGCCTGGTCCTGTCTCCAGTCCTGTCTCCAGTCCTGTCTCTAGTCTCCAGTCCTGTCTCTAGTCTCCAGTCCTGTCTCTAGTCTCCCTGTGTCTTTAGTTAGCTCCAGCTCCATGTTTCCTCATCCTCAGTTCTGTGTCAGATCCCTGTGTTAGCGCGCCGTTCCCTGTGTTTTTCCTGAGCCCTAGTTTTAGTTTGAGTTTGTTGTTTTGGTTCCTTTGTTTGTTTGTGTCTTGAGTTTTGTAAATAAAGACTATTTCTGTTTGCACACCCCTCTACGTTCATGCCTACCATATATGCCCACGGCAACATCAGCCGGTCTAGCGAGTACCACAACCCTAGAGCCATGACACAGCCAGGTGATGCTAATCATTAGACCTTGATTAATTGAACACTGGCAGGTGGACAAACTCTATAAAAACAGAAGATGTGGAAGTTTGCTGGTCTGGAGCATTCAGGTGTGTGTTCAAACAATGCCATTAACTAAATAAAGACATTAGCTATTAGGTCTTGGAGAAACAATGGCAGAAAAATGAAAGAATCAAGTTTTTGTCCAGACCTCAACCCAATTGTACTGCTGTCGTGGGAGAGTTGTGCAAATGCGAATTGAAGCTTGAAGCAATGCTGTAAAAAGAATGGTCCAGAATTCACAGTGCCCTCCATAATTATTGGCACCCCTGGTTAAGATGTGTTAAAAGCCTTAAAATAAATTCAGTTTTTTTTATTGCAGAAGCATATTGTCACACTGAAAATTGTAGAAAAATATAATGTGAATATGAAGTGAATTTTAAGGGGAAATAAAAATAATTTTTCATAAAATAACCTGTTCCACAATTATTGGCACCCCTAACAATTCCTAGAAAATAAATGTAATTGAAGTATTTCTGCCATTTCTACAGTAGTTTACAACGTTGATCAGAGTATCTAGGAACATTTAATTAGTAATTTATCACTTCCTGCTTCCCTGGGGTATAAATATGACGTGACACAGAGGCCATTCCTCTTATCCACTCTTCAACATGGAAAAGACAAAGGAACACACCATTCAAGTAAGGCAGATGTGTGTCGACCTTCACAAGTCAGGCAATGGGTACAAGAAAATAGCCACCCGCCTGCAGCTGCCCATATCTACTGTGAGAGAAATCATTAAGAAGTTTTAAAAAACTGGAACAGTAGTCAACAAGCCTGGACGAGGACGCAAGTTTATTTAACCTCCACGCACAGTGAGGAGGATGGTAAGAGAAATAAAAAATTATCCAAAGCTCACTGTTAAAGAACTGCAACAAATGATAGCATCTTGGGGTCACAAAGTCTGGGAGGCATGCAAGGAAAAAGCCTTTTCTCAGTCACAATCATAAACGCAAACGTTTGGAGTTTGCTAAGCGGTACTGGGGCTTCAACTGGGACCGTGTTCTTTGGTCAGATGAGACCAAGATAGATCTGTTTGAGAAAAGCACCTCATGTCCACTGTGAAGTACGGGGCAGGATCAGTGATGCTGTGGGGCTGTTTCTCTTCCAGAGGCCCTGGGAACCTTGTTAGGGTGCATGGCATCATGCATGCTTTGAAATACCAGGACATTTTAAAGCAAAATCTGGTGGCCTCTGCCTGAAAGCTGAAGATGGGTCGTCACTGGGTCTTTCAGCAAGATAATGACCCAAAACATGTGGCCAAATCTACACAGAACTGGTTCACCACACACAGAATCAAGCTCCTCTCATGGCCATCTCAGTCCCCAGACCTCAACCCCATTGAAAACCTGTGGAGTGAGCTGAAGAGGAGAGTGCAGAGGAGAGGAGTCAGGTCACTGGATGATTTAGAGACATTGTGCAAAGAGGAATGGTCGAAGATCCCTCTTTCTGTGTTCTCTAATCTTGTGACACATTATAGGAGAAGATTAGGTGCTGTTTTGTTGGCAAAAGGGGGTTGTACAAAGTATTAAACATCAGTGGTGCTAATAATTGTGGCACCCATGATTTGATGTAAAAGAATTATTTCTTAATGTGGGATTTTTTTTTCCACTGAATAAATGCACTTGAATTAAAGGTTGGAATTTCCTCTTTTTTTCCATTGTGGTCCTATGTTATTTAGAATAAAACAGAATTTTTTTGAAGCAAAAGAACACATTTTAACCAGGGGTGCCAATAATTATGGAGGGCACTGTACACACACATATGAGAGAGAGAGAGAGAGAGAGAGAGCTATATTAAATAACAAAAATGTTAACAATCTGAATATCATTTGCCCTCACTGTAAATTGTCTTTCTATCCAATATTATCACTGGAAAATTTGAAAAGCAGTGATCAGTGATGCTCTACAGACAATCAGGATTTCATTCTGGCTGGGTGATGCATAGAGCAGATTTAAAGATAACATGATAAGACTGTGATACGCAGAGGCATGTGCATTTATTTGCCTAGTCACAATGACTTTTACACCAAATGAAAAACTTACAGCAGTAACAATGCCTCACATAATCAAAGGTGTTGCAAATGTCTTTATTGTATTTCCATGGTTCATTCACCCCTTGAGTAAAAGTATGGCATGAATGCATGCTAGTGTAATCCAAGCTGCGGCCCACGTTGCTGCTACTACTACTACTACTACTACTGTGATAGCTAATCCTCCATGGTTTGCAAAACCAGTGCAATGTAATAATATGCTATTGTCTTGAAAGCAGTGACATTAATTCTTAATTTATGCATTAAAAGAGAAGGTATTAAAATTCGCCCAAGCATGCTGGCTTTGGCTTTTCTGTAATGAAAATAAATGCTATTCAAAAAGTAGCACAAGAAAATATCATTCATTTACATATATGATCCATAACAGGGAGTGCAATGCTTGTGCAATGCTTCAAGTCTGCTAATTTCATTGCCTATGCGCAATATGGGCTGAGATATGTATGATTAACCATGGAATTGATGCTAGAATGAAAACATGCCTCTGTATAACACAGGAAAGTTTTACTTGAACTCTATAAAAGAGAGTGTGAAATCTGCCATAGATTTACAGTACATTTACCCCTACATTATTAAAAGCAGCTATTTAAGAACTAGAATGATTTATAATAATAATAATAATAATAATAATAATAATAATAAAATACATTGATGTGTATTATTTTCTTCACATGAGTGTCAATCATTATATACATTTTTGAGCAAAGACAGATGCTGCTTTTGATATTGTCAGTTCTAAAATAAAACCATTTCACTTGACTTGTTTCTTATTTCTTGGTCAGAAAAATGTTTTATCTGTGCTGTGCCATTTTGATTTCTGAGAGTAAAGTAAGATGGAGAGAAGGAGCCTACAATGGCATTTGGGAGATGTTTGACAGAATGGCGTGCTGATTAAAGACAGAGTAATGCCAAATCCCTGGCAGGCTGGTCAGGTTTATTCAAGGCTCGTCACTAAAATGTAAAACCCATTAATTTTCAGAAGCTAATGGGATACGTTTTGCCTGTGCATAACAGAACTCAGCCATCTGCTTTGGGGAGCGAGTTCACTCTCTACCCCTGCGGAACAAGAGATGCACAAATAGGGCTGAACAGACTTGTACAAAGCTATGCATGCAATCACACACATGCATGCGCGCACACACACACACACACACACACATGCGCGCGCACACACACACACACACACACACACACACACACACACACACACACACACACACACACACACACACACACACACACACTTTATTCATTTTTCATGTAGACTCTGGGGTGTATATGAAATGTCACTATCTGAAAAGGAATAAGGAATGTCAACAGTAGTGTATACTGTACATTGGACAATTGGGGCCAAGATAACATGAGTATCTTGATGTTGGTATCAGAAGTGCTGGTTTGAGTATGTCGCAAAGGACTGATCTACTAAAATTTATATAGAATGGAGCAAAAACGTTTATAAGAGAAGTCAAAAGCAAATGGCAATGTTGGTTTTTGAGCTGCAAAAAAGAAATATATGAACTCATATGAAGTGATATCAAAACATTTAGAGACTAGCGCCGACCTTCATACGTAAGTGTGCCAAAAGACATCGTCCTCAGTACATCGAGAGCTGTGCAACTGGTGCTATTCTGACCATGAACAGCAAGTTAGAACAAAGTGCGCACGCGAAATCTGCCACAGAGATAGTCTTCTTTTAGAAGCTTTGAATTCAAAACCATGTCATGGAAGATCTGCATAGCTAAAAACATAATCAGTGAATATAAACTACCTGCTGGACAAAATAGTGACTGCCGTGAGTGAACTAAATACTTTCAAGGAATTTTTAGAGAATGCTGAAGCCATGAAAACGGATGTTTACAATCTCACGCCTACAGCTCTTACCACAGCATTGAAGGAGTGCAGATATACGGTACTTAATGTCCATGATACAGCCTGTGAAATAGGACAATATGCAATTTGGATGTTGTGCAAACACCATATTATATACCTAACAAAGCTAAGGGAGATACTATATTGTAACCTTCTGTTTCATTTCCAAATATAACATTTTCCCCTTTTGCTACTGCTATCATTAGTGCTAGTTTTGCATTTGGGAGCCATGATGCACTTAACGATCCATGTTAATATTTCTAAAAGAAAATTAAGAAAAGAAACAACATTACCATATTAAAAAAAACACACACACACAATTGTTTTGTGCACAAGAGGCATGTTTAAACATCCACTTACATTCATTCTATTCCATTGGAATTTTTGAACTCCTTATGGAACCACAGCTGTATATCCAATCAGATGTTTCACAATTAGATGTTATATGGTGCATACCTGTACCCCTGATAGGGTGCTCTCACGAACTACCAAAGTGAAACTGAAAATGGTAGATGAGGAGACTGCTGATGCATTGTAAACTGAACATTTGTTTATTATTATTATTATTATTATTATTATTATTATTATTATTATTATTATTATTATTATATCTTTTACTGATACTCAACTAAAATATTATGGATACTACATGGCATACTTAATACTGCAAATACTATTTTGGGCTAATTTGTTCTTTGAGACATTAAGTTATTGACTTTTTCAGAATTCACACTAATATAACGAAAACAGTTTTGACTCTTATGGCATCTGTGCTCTTTCGCACTGCTGTAACTCACAGAAGATATTTTGCAATATTTCTTGCATTATTTTGGAAAAAAGAAAAAAGAAAAGGAAAATAATGGATCAAGGCTGCAAAAAATGGGAGTTTTCTCATTTTGCTTTCAAATTGGTCATATAAATAATCCGGAGCTCATAGCTTAAATAGTCTCTTCTTATTTCCCACTGCCTCAGTAAGTGTGCTTTCTTGTATATTATGGGACTATTATTATTGTATATTATGGACCTTGGTGTGTAAAGGGGATAATTATATAATGATATATAGGGGATCTTTGAAGAACTTTGTGTAATTTTGATCACTGGTAGCTTTGAGGAGGTTTTCTCTCACTAGCATTACTAACCTGTATTAGAGATCACGTCATCTTAATAAGCTTGCACTGTATCATTTTTTTTCTCTAAATATTTCACATCTCTCTTATTGTGGCTAGCATGCTAGTAGCCTGATTGAGTGGTTTGCTTTCAATTGACCACAGATGTAGTTCATGTCATTTTTGTAAGCTAAGAGTGACATGCAGTTGTGACTGCTTCACATACTGTACTTAATTAGATCTGCTTAGGATACCTGCACGGGATGTTTAACAAATATAGTACAACGGAATGGTTCCCCATAAGAAAGATATTCACAATGGAAGCCTCCCTTAAAATATAGGCAGCCGAGATGTCTATGTCCCTCTGGTGTAAGGTCAGAACGAGGCACAAACCAGATGGACTTGAGGGCAGGCAAGCTCTTGTTTCCTTTTCTAATATTCTACCAAAAAAAAAAAAAAAAGTTTGCATGCTTAGGCAATTTTGTGACAGTCTGCTACATCAGTCATCAAGCTAGCGCAAGATCAAGCAGCTCACTCTTGCACAGAAACTCCTTAAGTAGGCCTCATTAATCTGTGTATGTGCTGCAGATTTGCAGATGCACTGTCAAGCATATACATCCACAGGCAAAACTTAATAGTGTACTGGAACAGGCTGCTCTGGCTGGCCATTAGCCTAAATGCATTTTATAAACCTGTAGACTTCTATACTTGCTTAATTTTTTACATTGTGTATGATTCTGCAACTAGGAACCAGAATAATGCATGCGGGCCCAGGATGGCTGGTGAAGTGGCTTTGTTTCAACTACCGATTTAAATGGCTGTTAGAAACCCTGGAGACTTATTTCCTAAGCAAATCTTTCCCAAATAAATGGAAATAAATGGAAAATTGGCAGACAGGTCAATTATATCTGTGTGTCTGGGCCTTAACGGGTCTATCCCATTAAACTGAATCATTAACTGTGGACTGTAAGCTCCTGACTTTTCACTTGCACTATAGACATACACTAAAGGTGTATTTCACAGTCATCTCAGGACACCATTGCGCTATGGATGGCAACACATATGGGCTTATCATTGCTCTTCTAAACATATTGAGAAGCATAGTTTCACCATAGTTCTATATGAGTCATTTGGGCTGGAGCCCTTTAAGGACCAATTTGATTGAATTGGCTCTTATTCCATATGCTTACTTGAACTTGAATATTTTAGTCTTTTTTTTGTTTGTTGCCAGTGATCACTTTAGCTAAAATAATTTTTATTCATCTTGCATGTATTAGTTACCAGATGACTCTGGTAAAATCAGAGCTGATAATCAGTTGATTGACCTTACAGTCTTCATTAAGGCTGAGAGCTTTCCTTGCTACGCCCAGTACATGACCCTTTATAATATCATCCAATCATCAGTGCAACTGTTCGTCTGCCATGGAGAAATGACATCCCTAGTTTAAGCAAGAGTACATTATCACCTTGGCCTATGGGCAACCTGGTTTCCCAGTCCTTATTATAATATACCACTTTAGTGACTACTGATTGCTGCTTCACAAAGCCTTATGCTGCTACCCGGGCATTACGGTGCACTTTCTCCAGATTGTACTACATTCTGATGGTCTGACTGCTATGGCTATCTGAGAGCACATTTTACAATAGGTTTTTTTCAAATGACAATATTGGTATCCAGGAGTATCCAGGAGGGGTAAATAGAAAATTAGTTATCAATCAGGCATAACATTTGAAACACTAAGAATTGAATTAAATAACATTGATTATCTTGTTATAGTGGCATATCATGTTAAGGGGGTGAGTACTGTATATTACACAACAAGTGAACGTTCACTTCTTTAAGTTGGTGGTTTGGAGGCAGGAAAATTAGCCAAGGATGTGTAAGGATGTGAGTAACCTTGACAAGAACAGATTGTTATAGTAAGAGGGCTGTGACTAAATCCAATTTATTATTTATTATGGGGTAGAATCCCATCACCAAAAGGGGATCGGGTGCTTCGGTATGCAGGGTTAGTACTTTCCAAAAGTGGTCCAAGGAAGGACAAACATTGAACCAGCCAAGTTCACCCAAACCTATGCGTGAGAAACAAAAAGGGCTATGCCATCTGGTTCAATTGCACCGAAGAGCTTCTGTAGCACTAACTGGTGAAAAAGTCAATGATGACATGTTAAAGGTGTCCTAACACATAATGTATTACAGCTTTCTGACTATGTGGCTGCACCGCTGCAGTGAATTTGTGTGTGTTCTATTTTATGCTTTCCTACGTTCTACTGTCTGCGTTCTTTCTGCCGTTTAAGTAAAAGCATTTTCCATTTTGCTCTTTTTTGCAACTAGCTAGCGACATTTTAGCTAGCGAAGAAGGTACTAACAGCTATCTAGACCTATGAAAAAACAATAAAACTACAAAATGACAGAAATAACAAAAATAAAACAACAACATATACACGTTGTATTGGTCATGACGTTCAGACACTTGTAATGTGAAGAAGCCAGGCCAAGCTAACAGCCACTGTCTAATAAAAAATGAGGTATAATTTTCTTAAGAATAATAATTTACAGCGCTCATTGACTCCCAGTGAAGCTCTGTATGGGTGCATGCGACAAAAGCTGGTTGTTCAGTGGACATTAATCTTTGATCCCATTTAACGGTGTGTGTGCTTGAATCTTCCATAGGATCTTATGGAGGACGTGTTTCATCCAGACTTATCTATCCACCTAAAAAAAGCATATAATGCTATTTGATATTCTATACTATTGAATTTCACTAAAAACGATAAATAATGGTAGATGTTAGATGATTCGCTATCACATTTTAATGAAATGCGGGGCTTCCTTCATACTGCATGACAGCAGTATGTATTGCTTTATCATATGTCACTGTGAAGTTTGAACAGCTTGGCATGCATGTGCATGTGCACAAAGATGAATTTCCAGGTATTCATATACATATTAGTGGCAACTACAGTAAATTGAACACTGTAATATCCAGTCAAAGAGACAATGTGTTTTTTATTTTATTTTATATAGCCGTCTGCCCTGCTTATTCAAGAAGAAGTACAGGACATGCACCGGGGCCAATAAGAACAGAAGCCATGCTTTTGTCTGATCACCAATATGTGTACTCATTGTTTGGCTAATGTTACATTGATCATGATCGGATCTGCAGGCTTAGCACAAACACAGAGGCATTTGTGTGTAGGATCCTCAGGGCTGAACCACTCATACTTAGTATTCCTCAAAGGGCAGTGCTGGCAACTTGGGCTGCTTGGCACACTGCTGTGTAAGGCAGCAGGGGCACAGTGGCATTCTGAATCTTTCACTAGACTAATTTTATACGCAAAATATAAAACCTTCAGTGACGCTTGTTGTATGCCACATTTTAAAGCCAAGGTCAGCTTTTTTTTTCCTTTCTTTTTTTTTTTTGTTGTTTAACAATGACTTCTGTTCTGTAAACTCTCTCTTACACACACACACACACACACACACACACACACACACACACACACACACACACACACACACACACACACACACACACACACGCACATGCACACTTTTATCCATGTACTATATATGATCACACAAGGTCCTTTTCCTGTGATTGTAACCTTTTCTACAATTACAGACTTTCAGAATAATAATAATAATAATAATAATAATAATAATAATAATAAAAAAAACAGTGGATTGATAGCACCTTAAAACAGAAAAAAAAATATTTGTTTTGTTGAAATAGCTCATGGCATCACCTCAGTGCATTTAGTCGTATAGACATGGCCAAGACTGAAGTAAAACTGAACATGGTATGGTTTCTGGTGCCATACGGTCTGGTCTGAGTATTTCTGAGACTGCTGAGATACTGGGATTTTCACACAAAACCATTTCGAGGGTTTACAGAGAATTGTCTGAAAAAGCGAAAATATCCAGTGAACTGTTCTCTGGGGGAAAATGCCTACAATTTGCATGGGCTTGCTAGAATAGGACAATAGAAGATTGGGAAAATGTTGCCTGGTCTGACGAGTCTCAATTTCTGCTGCAACAGTCAGATGGCAGGGTCAGAATTTGACGTAAACAACATGAAAGCATGGGTCCGTCCTGCCTTGTATCAACGGTTTACGCCGGTGGCTGTGGCATAATTGTGTGGGGGATGTTTTCTTGGCACAATTTGGGCCCCTTAGTACCAACTGAACATTGTTTAAATGTTACAGCCTACTTGAGTATTGTTGTTAACCATGTCTGTCCCTTTATGACCACTGTTACAGTAAAAGTTTAAAAACACCTCAGACTGGTTTCTTGTGCATGACAATTTGTTCACTGTACTCAAATAACCTCCACGGCCTTCAGATCTCAATCTAACAGAGCACCTTTGAATGTGTTTGTGTGTGTGTGTGTGTGTGTGTGTGTGTGTGTGTGTGTTCAGTATTGTGCAAAGGTCTTAGGCATCATATTATCTTTAGTATAAAATTTATGTCTGCATTATTATGTACAAAAACATGAACTTTCAGGTATTTTTTACAAGTATTTTTAAATATTAATGTTTAGAAAAATATGGTTGACTTGATAACTTATATACTGTATGTATGTATGTATATACAGGGGTTGGACAATGAAACTGAAACGCCTGGTTTTAGACTACAATAATTCATTAGTACGGTGTAGGGCCTCCTTTTGCGGCCAATACAGTATCAATTCGCATGATAATGATGGATACACGTCCTGCACAGTGGCCAAAGGGATTTTGAGCAATTTTCCTTGCAGAATAGTGGCCAGGTCATTACGTGATGCGAGCCTGACTCGCACCTCCAAAAACACTCCAAAGTGGCCCAATAATATTTAGATCTGGTGACTGTGCAGGCCATGGGAGATGTTCAACTTCACTTTCATGTTCATCAAACCACTCTGTCACCAGTCTTGCTGTGTGTATTGGTGCATTATCATCGTGATACACGGCACTGCCTTCAGGATACAATGTTTGAACCAATGGGTGCACATGGTCCTCCAGAATGGTTTGGTAGTCCTTGGCAGTGACGCGCCCATCTAGCACAAGTATTGGGCCTAGGGCAGGGGTCGCCAACTGGCAGACTCCGGTCCGAATCCGGACCGCAAGATGCCGGACCACGAAGCCTTTTGACTTAAATAAATAAACATGCCAAACACTATAAAAGAACTTTTATACCAGGCACATCAAGGTCAGCTCAGTAGATCCATTTGGGTCCTATGGCGCCACGGACAAAAGTTTAACCGCTATTTTGCGGTTGTCTAAAGTGAAAACATTATAAACACCATTATGAAGCTAAACATAGAAACCTCTAATAAACTTAAATTTGTTCATTTTCTTCGCCCTTACCTCGGACAGCCTGTTTGTGTTTTTGAATATTTGTTCTTTTACCAATGCAATTTGAAGAGAGCAATGTTCAACATTAGATGCATTTAGTTATGTAGAGACACTACATGTGAATGAGGATAAAATGCAATAATATATATATATATATATTTTTTACCTGAGCGGTTTGCATTCATTGATTGTGATAATTGTTAATCTCAGTTCAGCAGAAAAAAGACTTTAGTTTTCCTTTTAGGTTGTTAATGTTGAAATGAATTTATGTTCTATGTTCTATGCAGATTTATAGATGAAGGCATTTTCCTTCATCATTTTTTAAATTAGACATTGTTACTGGTTAAATTTAATAATTTTGTAAAAAAGCAACATAAAGGACAGAACAGCATTAATATGAGATCTGTTTTGTGAAGGATGTGAACTTATGTCTGTTCATACCGTACGTGCGTAAAGACATGTTTATCCATATAAGACCATATAATATTTTGTTCAATACAAATGTTATCTATACTCAAAGCATCAGTGCATGTTTTTGGGTTGTCCGGACCTTAGCTGGTGAGGAGTGTTCATTTACTGGACCTCAAGGAATTTGAGAAGACTCCTGGCCTAGGGAATGCCATGTTATTGCAGCCCAAACCATCACTGATCCAATCCCATGCTTCACTCTGGGCATGCAATGGTCTGGGTGGTACGCTTCTTTGGGGCTTCTCCACACCGTAACTCTCTCGGATGTGGGAAAGACAGTGACGGTGCACTCATCAGAGAATAATACATGTTTCACTTTGTCCACAGCCCAAGATTTTTCCAGCTGGCACCATTGAAATCGATGTTTGAAATTGGCATGAGTGACCAAAGCTTTGGCTATAGCAGCCCAGCCATGTACTGTACATTGACCCTGTGGAGCTCCCGATGAACAGTTTTGGTGGAAACCTTAGAGTTTAGGTGCACAGAGTTGGGCAGCTGTGGTTTCATGTTTTTGGGATACAATCCGGGTTATCACCCGGACATCCCTTCACACAGCTTCCACAGTTACTCTTGCTGGATACCGTGGTTCTTAATACCTCACAAAGACTTGCAGTCACAGATGAGCCAGCGAGACGCGCACCAACAATTTTTCCTCTTTTGAACTCTGATATGTCACCCATAATGTTGTGTGCATTGCAATATTTTAAGCAAAACTGTGTTATAACTTTGCTAATTAAACTGGTGGTAAATACCCTCTGCTCTTACTGGTGGAATGTGCAATCACAGAAGATTGGCCACCAGGTTGGTCAAATTTAGCCATCAAACCTAAATTAGTCAGTGTTTCAGTTTCATTGTCCAACCCCTGTATATACATACATACATACAGTACATGCATACATAAAGGTCATTTCAGGTCTTTTTTTGTTTGTTTTCATTTTGATAATTACGGCTTAATTTCCAGTATCTGAAGATATTAAAATATTTCTTTTCAAGTCTGAGTAAATTACTATTCATACAGTATCCTGCAGACCTTTCAGTTTAGTCCAGTACACACAACCACAATCATGACAATCCACAAGAGGATAAGCCAGAGAAGGTCATCGCTGAAAGGCCTGGCTGTTCACAGAGTGCTGTATTGAAGCATATTCATAGAAAGTTGACTGCAAAATGAAAAGAGGTAGGAAAAGGTGCACAAGCAACAGAGATGACTGAAGCAAAGCTAATGCAAGAGCTTGGGAGATCTTCACAGGCATTGGAATGAGGCTGGAGTGCATCAAGAGCCATCATGCAGAGATAGCTTCAGAAGATGGCTACAACTACAGTATTGCACTGCTCTGGTAAAGAATGGCTAGTCTCACGCCATCCCTAATCGGAGACCACGTCAGAAGCTCTTACATGGGCTAAGGAGAAAAAGAAGTGGACCATTGCTTAGTGGTCCAAAGTTCCTCTTTTCAAATGAAAGTTAATTTTGCTTTTCATTTTCGAGATCAGTGTCACAGTCTGGAGGAAGAGTGGAGAAGTACAGAATCCAAGTACAGTGTGAAGTCGAAGTTTCCATAGTGAAGTTTTCAGTGCTGGAATCTTTTCCTGTACTTGTAAATCATTCTAATGAGGAAGCCCAACGACACGCTTCGGCTCTCTCCAGTCAGTTTGGGACGAGCGCTGCTACCTTCGGAAGCCAAGGAACTACAACCTCTGCACCTCTAACCTCCCCTCACTTAAAAAAAAAAAAGTAACTCTCCTATAATCCAGATGCATTACAAAATGTGAACTATTTTTTAAGCTGTAAGACTTTTTTGATGATTATGTACAGCTCTTTACAGTCAAAAATACAGTATCTCAAAATATCAGAATATATTTCATAAGACGAAGCAAAAAAGCATTTACAATACAGATATTGTGCCTGGGCCCCTTTTGTTCAATTAATCCACTCATTTAATCGTAGTAGTCTCACTGTAGGTAGGTGCTAAAAAGAAAACGTATCTAGATGAAGCTTCTCGGCAGATAGCTAACATCGTCTGGTAAATGAGATGAAATGACACCCCAAATCATCATTTACTGTGGAAACGTCACACTGGGCTTCAAGCAAATTAGCTTGCTTGACAATTTTCTTATGGCTGCGGTCATCCCTGTTGCTTGTGAACTTTTAACCGACTACACTTTTTGTTTCCAGTCCAACTTTGCCAGAATATGCTTCAATACAGAACATGACTGTAGCTTCAGAATTGCTGTTATATCAACGGTTTTCCCCATTTGTGTACAGAAGTAAAGAGGAAATATGTGGTATTTATATAATGTGTATACAATATATATATTGTATTGTAATTTACTCAAACTTAAATATGCCTTTACATTTAACTCAAATATTCAAATAATCAAATATTTCTGATCTGTCAAGAGAAAAACTGTGATCAATGGTGTGAAAGTTCAAGCAGCACAAGCAAAGAGACATAGCCCTGATCAGAGTCTAGAAGTGTTAATTTACCACTTTAACCAGTGCTGGAATGGAATGATATATTTCATGAATGTTATTCCTATGTACATGAGTATGAGCAACCCTTTTTAGGATCCTGGAGAAAAAGGGGAGATTTGATATTGTCCTAAAGTTGGATAACTGACAGGGGTCAAGGTCAGGTTTCCTAATTAGGGAATATTATTTACTTCACTGGCACGACATTCTGAAATGCCTGTATACTATAATCCAGCCTAAATTCTTCCTATCTAAATCGAGCATGGATTATATCTATGACCTCATAAAAGTGTATTTGCCCCAATTTACCAGATTTACCAGAAATTAATTCATTAGCAATGTCACCTCAAAGTAATTTCCCCATATACAGTATAGGATTAGGCACACTATCCACTAGAACTGTTCATTGGGGTGATTGATCAAGCAATTACACTGTTGTTCTTCTTAAGTTTTGTCCTTAACTTTATTTGACAATTTTTTTTGGCGTATTAACACTGTTCCTACTGTAAAACCTAATGCTCAAAGTAATTAACACATTGAGTACTGTTAACTTAAATAATTGCAATTAGGTCAAATTTTGAGTATTCAGAACTTTTTGGCATGAGTACTGTTGAGTTTAGCTGAACAATTTTTTATATTTTATGTAATCGTAAGTAACAATAACTTAAGTAAAACTTGCACATGTTGTTTACTTGTAGCGCAGTGGTAAGTGATTCCTGGGCCGGATGGTCTGCAAAAATTTTTTTGATTTGCACAAGTTCAACAAACTCAAAAATTTATAGTTCTGTTTACTTAAAATTGGAAACATCATTTGATGTAACTGATTATGAACAGGTTATTTGTCACCACTTTTGGCTCTGCAATATGTACAGTGTCCTTAACTGCTAGATCATATTTTTCCCCATTCTAATGTTTGATGTGAAAATTAACTGAAGTTGAACTTGAATTGTATCTGGATGATTCATTGAGCTGCTACTACATGTTTGAGTGACTGGATAACTGCGTAAATGAGCAGGTGCTTTGTTGTTCTTTATATAGTGCACCTCCAGTACCACCACACTGAGCACTGGGGCCCCACAAGGCTGTGTGCTTAGTCCCCTGCTGTTCACACTGCTGACTCACGACTGTGTAGCGACACACAGTTCGAATCACATCATCAAGTTTGCTGATGACACGACCGTGGTGGGTCTCATTAGCAAGAACGATGAGTCAGCGTACAGAGAGGAAGTGCAGAGGCTAACGGACTGGTGTAAAGACAACAACCTGTCTCTGAATGTTGACAAGACAAAGGAGATGGTTGTTGATTTTAGGAGTTCATGGAGCGATCACTCTCCGCTGAGCGTCAACGCCTCCTCTGTGGAGATCGTCGAAAGCACCAAATTCCTGGGTGACCACCTTCAGAAGGACCTCACCTGGTCCCTCAACACCAGCTCCCTGCACAAGAAAGCCCAACAGCGTCTCTTCTTCCTGAGAAAGCTGAGGAAGGCCTAGCTTCCACTACCGATCCTGACAACCTTCTTTAGAGGAACTACCGAGTGTATCCTGAGCAGCTGCATCACTATCTGGTTTGGGAACTGTGCCATATCGGACAGCAAGCACACACGCACACACACACACACATTATCACTCAGCTTAATTCAACTACCTCAAAATATTGAGACTGGACTGACTAATCAACACAAGCGCAAACACACTGATCTACACACTACAAATCTATTGTACACACCAACCTGTAAATGCTCTTTTGCACAATATTCATTACTGGATTACTTTTTGCACTAACTTTTTAAATTCTTGCTGCTACGTTAAGGAACGTTTACTGTTTTCTCCACTACCTCAATCCACCACCTCAACACCACAGAGTATTATGTTATGTTATGTCGTGTTTGTCGCACTGGCACTTTGTTGCTCTTGTTTACACATTTGCATGTGCACTTTATGTTGTCTATTGTCTGTATTAAAAAAAAACCCTGCAGATAGTCTTCCTCTCTGAGTTGGCTAGTTAGTTTTTGTTAATTTATTTTGTAAATTTATGCTGTCAGGACAATCTGTCTTGTCTCCGCTAGCCAGATAACTAGGTCTCTTAGTTAGCTAGTTTAGTTTTTCTGTTAATTTATGTTGTAAATTTATGATGCATGTAGCACCTTGGTCCTGGAGGAACATTGTTTCGTTTCACTGTGTACTAACTGTATATGGTTGAAGTGACAATAAAGCCTACTTGAACTTGAACTAGTGGACAGTGAGTTTACAATCACACTATTGCAATGATTTTCAGATGAGCCTAACATTTACAGAATATCTTTGGGATATTACAGGTTTGTCTCTATGACAAGTCAACATATTGATTGACTGACTGCGACAGCTTCTGTCATGCACATTATAGATGCAAGAAAATAACACAACCGTCAATTAAAACTAAGATCATTACCAGTATGCTGCTGTTCTACTCTATTCATGTGTCATGTATTGTCTTCTGCGCAATTATTTTGCCTCATGATTGCTGCATTAAAAGAAAAACTATCTTATTATGTCCTTTCCTATGGCAGAAGACATTTTTAAATGACATCCATTGCATTTGACTTTGAAGGGTGGCATGGCGACATTGTTGTCTCATAGATTAAGCCTTAAAACTCAGATGGCAATATAAGTGCTGGCAACACAGCATAGGTCAATAATGGTTAAAAAAAAGTGGTTATATGGAAGCCTTGCCAATGTGTGTTAACAAGGAAGCTTCAGAATTCAAACTGTATGTTATGTTTTCGGATATGTCAGGTCGAACAAAAGTTATCATTAATTTTATAAATGGTAAATTTTACCATCAAAAGTCCAAAAAGGGAAACGACATTGCAAAAATGTAGAACTCTAAAATTAGTATATTATACATTTTTTTTGGTCATACAGTGGAACCCTGGCTCGTACTCCAAAAACACTCATAAACCAAATAGAATTTTCCCATAAGAAATAATGAAAACTCAAATTATTTGTTCTACAGCCCAAAACAATAAATACATACAAATAATTAATACAATATATAAAGTAAAAATAAAACAAATTAACCTGCACTTAACATTTAAAAAAAGTAAAAATAAATCCAGGCAGATAAGTGCTTCCGTTTGTGCGCGCAGGCACTGTGTATTTGTACATGTGTGTGTGTGTGTGTGTGTGTGTGTGTGTGTGGAATTAGGTCTTAAACAGTAAAAACCTCCTCCCTCCCCACACCCCACACCTCGCTTCATAAGTTTCACAACTAACATACACAATGCAAACACTGTTTTAACTGGAAAAAAAGAAACCTCTCTAATGATACTTGCGTCAGCGCATACTAACGGAATCACTGCTGTAAAGTAAAAAATAAAAAATAACAAATGAACCAGCACCTTACCTTTGAAAAGAAGCGCAACAGAGCTTTCTGTGTAAATAAAGTATGTGTGTGCAGCCGGGGAGTGTGTGTGTGTGTGTGTGTGTGTGTGTGTGTGTGTGTGTGTGTGTGTGTGTGTGTGTGTGTGTGCCGATGTCAAATTACGCGCGCGCACACATAAAGTACACATGAGTAAAGTGTGCGTGTGTGTGTGTCGGTGTGTGTGGGGCACAGTGTCAAATTACATGCGCGCGCACACAGAAGGAAGAGGGAGATGTTGATTATACCAGTAAGAGACGAGCACTAAGATGCAGCAGAGGAGACGATTACCCATAATTCCGCACCTCAAGAGAGAGAAAAATCATTGGCTCAGTTGTGATCACTTGCCGCTCGGTGTCAAAATAAGAGTCGCATGCGTGATACATGATACTCGGCGCTCATAAACTAATATTTGCTCGGTTTCCGATTAAAAATGTATTAAAAATCTTTGCTCGGTTTGCGGAACACTCGTAAACCACGTTACTCGCAATCCGAGGTTCCACTGCACTGTAGAAACAACCGAAAACAACAATAAAACACGTGATCATGTGTATCTGTACTTCAGTCATATTTGGGTAGTTGGTTAAAATTAACTAAAAATTCAATTCATTATATTGACTATTTTGTGCTGGAAAAAGAATTTGTCACTCCACTCTATACAGCACAATCCTGAGCTCTTTATATGCTTAATAAAAACAGCAAAAAGAGGTTCGAGCTTTAAGGGTTACAGGTGACTGATATGATTCTGAAGTTGGGTTAAATGTTCTCTGGTTGTCTCCCACAACCCAAAAATATGCAACAGAATTGGTTATAAGAAATTGCTCACAGTAGTTTCAGTGGTGCTCTGTGGTAGACTGGCATCCCATTGAGGGTGCATGAGGTTCCACAATGAATCCACATTAAGAATGATAAAATGTTAAAGGAATAGTTAGTCTTTTTGAAGTCTTAATTCAAAATGTATATAAATGACTATCTATTATATCAGGCGTCCCAATGAAAATGAAAGCAGCCGATAAATACTGAACTTTCAAAAGTACATAGATGTGTACTATGAGACAAAACACGGGTCATTAGAGCAAACATATCCACAGCAGTCCCAAACTGAAAGCTCAGTATGACAGATCAACCTATTCGATTCAATTAAATTAAATTAAATTCAATTCAATTCAATTCAATTCAATTCAATTTGACAGTTGTCATTAACTTTATACAATCAAAAGAAAAATTATGGACACTAGAATCCTTTAACATTAATTTACAGCCCAGCACCGTGCAAATAAATATTCTCTAAAGATTGCTCAAAGATTGCTGGTTAAATTCCATACAATGAAATATACAAGGCCATCAAAACTCCACATGTTAAACAAAGTTACTGAACCAAATAAATAAAGTGCCAATCAATATTATTGAAACTCTATGGAAATTTTTAATTGCTTATTTTTTATGCACTTACATTGAGTGCATATACTGTATAGAGGTCTGAATCCTAACACAAACATGAAATTCGGACGTCAGCTCAGCTCAGCTAAGAATATTTATTGACCAGACCTCGAATTACCCTGCTATACATCTTGGTCATTAGACATTGTCCTGCTCTGAACACTGAGTGTGAAGTTTGTCACCTGGAGTGTAAATACAAGGGAAATAAGCTGGCAATCTGAGCCAAATTCCACAACCATTGTTCTGCATTTCAAAGGCTCGTGGCATGGCCATGTGAGTATTTATTTATTATTTTTTTTTTTTGAGGAAAAAGAGTTACGTTTAGAAAACAAGTTTGAAAGATACCAACTCACTTTAGCTCAGTTTGACTGTAGAGGCTTCAGATGAATGTTTGGAATGCATTTTCTCATGGAACGAAGGTTGTGGAATTTGGACCTGATTACTTGCATTGTACTCGCATTCCGAGTTACAAACTTCACAGTCTGTGTGTAAAGCAGGAAAACTTACAAGGGCCAAGACCTATAGCAATGTATGTATATGCACCTCAATTTTGATTCAAGACAGAAATGAATCTATGCTAATTTTAAATGTCTAAATCTAAATAATTAAGAGCACTTTCTAACATATGAGAAATAAATTCTGTCTCAGTGCTTTTAAAGGAATTTTATTTTTAATGGCACATTTTACAATGTTTCGGCAGGGTCGTATACACCGTCCTATATACTGTATAATGTTATTTACTTAAAAGCATTCTGGGATTAAAGAGCATTTTATAGTGCACTGCTGTACAAACTATACATGTCACTGCCTCTTTCTCCCCATGTTCACACTCTACACTTTATTTCAGATCCTCTCTTTTTGTTTGCTACAGCAATGGTCCTACATTTAAAAAAAAAAAGCTTCTGGGAACTTCTGATAAGCTGTGAGGTAAACATAAACAGTTCAGTGTCAAGTTGTGACTCCTCTTCAGAGCCTTGAGAAAGGTGAGCAAGCTTTAGTGGTGCTGCTGCATAAACATGCTCTCCTGCATCTAGAAAGGGAATCCCTGCATATATTTTCTTTCTTTCTTTTTTTTTTTTTTGCTGCAGAGACAACTGTATGACCACATTTGCCCTCTATTAAATTGCTGAAGAGCTTTAGCGAGAACTTGAGATACAGTGTGTCATCTTCCAGGTGCAGTAAGATAATCCCCTTCTCTGCAGATTATTGCCCGGCTCCTGCAGAAATCCTCAAATTCGAGCAATAATTAAAGGTAGCTCATCTTTATTCATGAGCTTTTTGAAAGCAGACATGAAAGGAATTGGAGTTGGGTATGTCTCACATTTCAGAGACAAGCTGTAACATTTTTTTTACAGCAGAAGTTCTCGAAATATTAGTCATGCCATGTAAGTCTTTTGCAATTCCAGAATCTTATTTGGCTGGGTGTGTTTAAGAAAGCACACACTTCCTTT
Source organism: Clarias fuscus (assembly GCA_030347435.1). Taxonomy (NCBI): domain Eukaryota; kingdom Metazoa; phylum Chordata; class Actinopteri; order Siluriformes; family Clariidae; genus Clarias; species Clarias fuscus. The sequence continues at coordinate 11,052,504 of CM059229.1, read as the reverse complement.
ATACAGGTTGACCATAGAAGTATCATTGATAAATTTTTTTTTTTTAAATAAAAATGCACAGATTGTGGACTATTGTAACGTAACAAACCTTGGAGACCTCCACTGTGGATGTTTTATTCATATTGTTGGAGAGGTAGCCTTGTCTGCCTCTGGTGTGAGACTGACAGGGGAGGGTGCCTCATCGGCCTTGGAAGTCTGGAGCTGGAAGTCTGAGGCCACCCTGTTGGCACCTGGTGTATGTTTCTCTAGCAAGGCCGTTCTATCGGCCTCCGGCTTGGGTTGTACTTCTCTATAGACACAACCCCAAAAAATGTTTAGAGGGTGGCTCAAACTGGATCATGAGCAAACCCCTCCTTAGAATTTGGATCATTTCATTGCTGTTGTTTTAGACCCTGTGCTCTTGGGCTGATGAGCAGAGACATCATGAACCTTATGCAGTCCTTCTTTTTAAGCTTTGGTTCTGCCAGGCTATTCCCAAAAGATGTTTAGGGGATGCTTATACCCTCAATAATTGCTCATTATTGCACAGGCTCAATAGGCTTTTTTTGATCTAGGGTAACCAGGTACTCTTCCATCTCATGCACTGTACATGTAAGCAGAGAGAGCATAACCAATATAGTCACTCTTTCTTTTCAGGCTGTCCCAATAGAATTTATGCTGGAGTAGGGACATGTCCCTGGGGGACTGTGACACCACTTTAGGGAGCCGGAATGGCAATGAACCAATACTGGGCAAACTGGAGAGTGCCAAATTCAGACGTGGAGATCGCGGAGATGCCATGTCTCAATTCACCTGCCTCATGCTTTTATTAGTCTCATGATCTGTTTGGAATTAGGGGTGGAGTAGATTCAAGTGCAGGCTTACCTTTAATAAACATTGTGAATGGAACAAACATGAATGAGAACAGTAATACTGTGCCATACACAACACCTATGATCTAGGAACATGCTTTAAACAACAGTTTCTAAAAATCCGAAATAATGTGATATCAGAAAAATAATCAATATAGTTCATGCGATATTTACAGCCCACATTCAGCATACAGACCAGTTTCTATTGCAAATTACTACAGACAAATAATGACAAAATAAATATTGAGACTTTAGGAAGCATATTTTGTTATTTGTATAATTATGTGACTAAATTGACACCTCCTGCTAAAAGCACAAGAATATTTTTTTTGGTCACAGTTGCTGTAGTAAATGAACAATTTTTAAACTTCATTTATTCAGTCACAGAATGTGAGACTGATGTATCTTTTATCATTATTAAAATAATAATAATAATAATAATAATAATAATAATAATAATAATAATATTTGAACATTCAAGACAATATGTCAAAATGGAAAAATTAGTAGGTATTGGAATGTGACTTTACATAATTGTATTAATTTTAGAGGTGACTTAACTGCAACATCCTTACTTGTCAAAAACAGACAGTTCATTTACACCTACCCATCACTCAGGCTATAAAACATAAAAGATCTTTGTGAACTCCGTTGACCATGAATGTCACAGCATATAATCTACATATCAAACAATTTAGACGGGCTCATGTGGTTGGGAGAGTTTTCATTCTCACAACATTATAAGCATGTTTCATTACAGAATAAAGGGGGATAAAGAGGATTAGGTAGAAAGATTTATTCACATTTTTCAGTCCCCTGTTACTTATGTTTTCACACTTGGTATAAGAACATAAATTGTAGCTATAATTTTGGCACAAAAAAAAAAAAACTGTAGAAGAATTTCCTGAAAAATTGTATTCATATTCTGTATTAATATTATGTAAAATAATGCTTTAGTTGATTTTGCAAAGTTTCTTTCAAGGCAAGGATTATCACAGATTTTCAGCAATTACTTTGGAGATCTGATGCATTTCATTTGTATTTTCCGCACATAAGCCTAGTCCAATCTTAAAAATAGTTTTTTCTCTTTTATTCTTAAAAAAAATGATGACCAAACAAAAGCCTGAAAAAAGTACATCACAATATGAAGTCTCACACACACACACACACACACACACACACACACACACACAATAAAAATAAATAAATAAATAAAATTATATATATATATATATATATATATATATATATATATATATATATATATATATATACTTGTACATGAGGACAAGGCCTAAATGGTTATGACTGGGCCTACTGGAGCTTAGGAGTCATAGATTCACACTGTTTCAATATTTGCAGAACCCATAAATGCTCCACTTCCCTTTGGACACAAGCCACTTCTGTTAGACAATCTTTATCAAGACATCATTGATGAAGCCCTTTTCATTGGACCAGACCAGACCTTAGCCAACTGACAAGACAACTGGTGATTAAAGATCTTACCTCAGCTGAAAGGTTTAAATTCCATCAGTTATCTTACGTATGCACAAATTATTAGGTACCATTTATAAGAGGACGTGGTCTTTGTGGATGACTGCCCTATTCTCTATCCTCTTTGCAGAGGAGAGCTGATCTCTTCCTCAGTTCTAGGACAGGGGTTAATGGATGTTGCAGTGGTGAATGTTCAGTGAACCTGTCAGTGACCCAACTCATTCTTTTGAGCACTGAAGAGCACACAACGAAATGGCCAAGGTTGTCGTGAGGTGCTTCCAAGCACATATCTGTCAATATTTGCTGTCTCCGAATCCCTCAGTGTTTCCGCAGCTTCTTGGAATATGGTCCGTCTTAACAAGAGTAAATCTATTTTCTCAGAAGTGGCTGTTAATGATGTATTTTTCTCACTGAAGTGCTCGACCTCTGCCATACGCCATTGTTTCGTACATTTAAAGATGAAAAAGACTTTAATCAGATAAAGAGTTTCTGGCATCAGACTGCATGATAAGGGGCACAAGCATAAAAAAACAAAAAAAAATGTTACAAAGACAAAGGAAAAAAAGTGGCAAAATGAAAGAAGCAAATCACATAATTTTTGCTCACAGAGCTGAGCAAACTGTGCAGTAGACCTAATATCTTTTGCATATAGGCAACAGAACCAGGAAACATTAACAAGGCATGCAGTGTAAAATAAAGATTAATGTTCAGAACAGGATAAGATGGATCACATTAATACATTACAAAGTCTCTTCATGCTGCAGTTTTGGGGCCTGACAGTGCAGCCTTCCTATGTGATGAGCAATTACTGTATCCTAGTTTGGGTTTGTATCATGATGATTCATTCATTTCCACAGTGTAATTATGTGTATAAGGGCACCATTTGGAAAACACTGAACTCATCAATCTTTTGGCCCCCCGATCCCCCCTCCCCCTCCATAATTCACCCCACCGAGACAACTCTCTGTGATGCCAAACCACCCTTAATTGTCCTGATTCTAGACGCCGTCTAATTACATCAAGTGCTTTGGATCTCGTTATGGGAGGGGGAAAAAAAAATCCTTTCTCTTGTTCCTCTTTTTTTTTATTTGTATTTTTAGAGTACTCTGCACGCTTCTCCGGCATGTAGCGAAATTCCCTCTTCACCTTGGCCTCCAGCAGCTGCGCCCTGGATAAACAAACATGCATCGCTGAGCATCATTCAGACTGTGCACATTGGCTTGATTAAAAATGTCCCTATGCAGTTGCAGTGGCCTTGATCCTTCTAAGCTGACTAATAAATAAATAAATAAATAAATAAATAAATAGTGCTCATTGAACAAGTTTACGGTGTGGAGACGGAAGTGGGTGGGGCCAGGGTCAACAGCAGCCGGACGTATTCAGGTGGGGTGTCATGATGCAGAAATGCTGAGCATCTCTGTACAGTAAAAACTGTCAAGATAACAAATGGGAACAATCTGCGTTTTCACAATAGCAACTGCACTTGCAAGCTTGGGTTTTATCATCATAACACAGGTACCTTCCCACATGAGCTGATTATTAATAAATTCCTGAGTAAGGATAAAGTGCGCACCTATATCCATTTCAAGCTCTGCTCAGAATGCATAATAGCATTAGGATCCTTGGGATCAAGGACATTAAACATCGCCTATTCTTTTATGTATTTTAGACTAGGTCATGCTAGAATTATTTAATCTAATTGGTCAGAAGGTATTAAGAGATTATGTTTAACAGCATGGCTCAGACAGTAGTACCAGCTGTTATTTAAATCTGAGATTTGCTCATATTAATACGCAATCATTTCAATGGTAACAGCTCATTCAAATGGACGTGTATGGTGGACACCTCATAATAATATATAATTATATAGTATATAATAAATAACAATTAATTAATAATATTAATACAGCAAGTCTAATCTAAGACTAGAATAAATGAATAAAAAAAAATAATTGCAAAAATATAAGAGATAATCATTGGTATAGTAACATTTTCTGTAAGGACATGTTAAATATTTATGCAAGGCTGGACACTTTTAAGTTTCCTTATGGTTTATAAAGTAAAAAAAAAGTTTAAGTTTAGCTTAATGTCATGTTTATCTACTGAAATAAATGTTAGACCAGCCTGGCATTGGAAAACCAACATACCAAACAAATAAACGAATTATTTAAATAAAAAAAAAAAAAAACAGTTACTGTAATACAACCAGTTAGTATTACCAGATTAGCAAAAATTTACCTTAACCTGATTTTTCAAATTAGATTGAGTTCATGCCAGGGTGCAAAGAAGCATCCTGAAACGTCTCCTGAGAGGGCAGGATCGCTCATCCTCAAGTTTCTCCCTGCAGTCTGATGGCTTATTCAACGTTAAACAACATTAGATAGGTTTAGCACTTCCTATATTGTGAAGTATGAGAAGGTAATAGCTGATGACAAGAAGTGGCAAGTAATGAAGTATAAATACTTTGTTAATGTACTTACATATTTTTTTTTTCATTTGCTACTTGAATATTTTCCACATGTAATATTTAATTTCTACTCACTACATTTTCAGACAGCATTCATTTTCTAATGTAAACATACGCATTTGCTGTCACTTACACCATACCATGAGTTTAATTACACCCCATGTGTGAAGTACAGGAATAAAGAAACCATTCCACCAATCCTAGTTTATAGAAATGACTGACAGGTCATGATGAAAGTGCTGATTGGTTAGCACACCAATGTGATTGTCAGTTACCTGGGCAATGGATCACACCCACTTTTATCTCCATGCTGTGGATTCTTCTGGCTCATTTTCAAGCATCTTGAACAGGCACGGTTTCAGGTAAGGTCAAATTTGAAGCAAGATCTCGCTTATGTAATGAGAATCAGAAAGCCAGTAGAACGCTTGTGCTTTTAGTGTGTGTTTCACGCCATTAATAACGTCATTTTAATTGCTTACAATATTTTGGCACATCCTTTAACCATACTCTATTCTGTATGCTTGCATTGCAAGGTAGCAATGGCAGTAAAATTGGCTTAAATGAATTACGTAGCTTTGTTAAAAAAAAAAAAAAAAAAACACAAAAAAAAAAACAAAGCACAATTCTCAGCTGGTTGATTTTCTTTTTTTCTTTTAAGACATATTGCCAACCACTACAGCACTGCCTATTAGAAGCTGAAACCTTCAATTTTTAACAAGTAAATCAATTATTTATTTTTAGTGTTTGTAAGCCGCAGCTTTTAAAATAAAACTACAGCACAGCACAGTGGCTACTTATATCATTGTTAGGTGGTTTCTTCTTTATCCATAAAAAAATCACCAATGCTCAAGTCAAGTAGACTTTATTGTCACAACTATATACAGTGAAAGTTATTCAACATTCTATCGGCAATGTCCTTTGTCTAAAAACTTGTGCAGTGTTTACTCCTCTCTGTATAAACCAACCAGTCAAATAATTAATAGAACGTGTTAAAAATGTAAAATAAATTGGCTTAAAACATTTTATATCTTGTACCTTGCAAAGGTTTTGTGAGCTTGTAAAGTAGCTGAATACAACCAATGAATTGTAAATCTATTTATTCATTAATAATTTATACTTTTGATCTGGTTAAAAAATGATGAACATTTTAGAATTCTGCAGCAAACAAACCTGTACTAGGCATGCGCAATCATGTTATCAACAGCATCAACTTCAAGTTTATACTTTAAAATACTGTTTATCATTATCATTGGTCAGTTAGTGATCCCAGAAATAGTCCGGGGAGGGCTACCAGGTGGACAGCTTTGGAGAACTGGTCGACGATCGTGAGGATGGTGTTCTTCCCTTCGGAGACCGGCAGATCCGTGATGAAGTCGACGGCAATGTGCGTCCAGGGCCGACGGGGAACTGGGAGTGGTTGAAGTTCTTCCGGGGATGGTTGGTTGCTGTCTTTGGCCCGGGCGCACACTGGGCATGCCTGGACAAACTCATCAATGTCCCTCTTCATGTTGGGCCACCAGAAGGTGAATTGTAGCGTGCGGTGCCTTCCGGGGTGACCTGAGAGGAGAGAGAAGTGCCCCCATTGAAGCACCTCTGGCTTGACAGTGTTGGGCACATAGAGTCGTCCAGGCAGCACGCCTGCCGGTTCGGTCTCCGCAGCCTGTGCCTGGCGAACCCTCGTCTCTATGTCCCAACGGAATGGTGCGATGATCTTGGTAGGTGGTAAGACAGGCGCGGGGTCCGCCCGGGGGACGTCTTCCTCGTACTGTCGTGAGAGGGCGTCAGCTTTGATGTTCTTGGACCCCGGGCGATATGACAGGTGGAAATTGTAGTCCTCAAAAAACAGAGCCCATCGCGCCTGTCTGGGGTTCAACTGTTTCAGCGACCGGATTGTGATGAGGTTCTGGTGATCAGTCCAGACAATGAATGGCTCTCTGGTGCCCTGGAGCCAGTGACGCCATTCCTCCAAGGCCCACTTTATGGCCAGCAGCTCGCGGTCCCCTACTCCGTATCGCTGCTGAGTGGGGTCAAATATTTTGGAGAAGAAGCTGCAGGGGTGCAGCTTTTGGTCTGGACCTCGTTGGGAGAGAATCGCCCTGGCGCCCACGTCCGACGCGTCCACCTCCACAACGAATGGTTTGTTGGCATCTGGATGAAGGAGGATGGGAGCCATAGTGAAGCGGCGGCAAAGTTCACGGAAGGCGGTAATGGCAGTAGAGGTGAGGTGAAAGGGGTGAGATGATGGACGTGTCAGAGCAGTTAGTGGAGCTGCAACCGTACTGTAGTCCTGGATAAAGCGACGATAGAAGTTCGCAAACCCGAGGAAACGTTGGAGTTGTTTAAGAGTCCTGGGTAGGGGCCAGTGACTCACAACCTCCAGCTTCTGCGGGTCCATAGCCACACCCTGGGGCGAGATGACAAAACCCAGGAACGTGGTGGAGCGCTCGTGAAAAGCGCACTTCTCCAACTTACAGTACAGCTGGTGGGCGAGCAATCTCTTCAGAACCGCTATGACGTGTTGTACATGTTCACTGAAAGTCCGGGAGTATATGAGGATGTCGTCTAGGTAGACGAACACCCATCGACCTAACATGTCTCTTAGAACGTCATTAATGAATTGTTGGAAAACCGCTGGAGCGTTGCAGAGTCGAAATGGTATTACCAGACTTTCATAATGACCGGTGGGAGTGATGAAGGCCGTCTTCCACTCATCGCCCTCTCTGATGCGCACCAAGTTGTAGGCGCTCCGGAGGTCCAACTTAGTAAAAATGGTGGCACCATAGAGGACGTCCAGGGCAGAGTTGGTAAGAGGGAATGGATGTCGGTTCTTGATGGTGATGTTGTTGAGCCCCGATAATCGACACATGGCCGTAAGTTGCCCTCACGTTTCTTCACAAAGAAGAACCCCGCGGCAGCAGGCGAGGAAGAAGGCCGGATGGTACCTTGGCGCAGTCCGCTGGAAACATATTCCTCCATCGCCTGCGTCTCAGTGGCAGATAAAGAGTAGAGGTGGCTGCGGGGTGGCATGGAGCCTGGCTGAAGGTCGATGGCAAGGTCGTAGGGGCGATGAGGAGGTAGGTGGGTTGCCCGTCTTTTACAAAACACCTCAGCCAGGTCTTGGTAGGTGCTCGAGATGGCGTCGGTGTCGACCTCGGGGGCCTTGGACTCCCTAGAACATATCCCAGCCCGGGCCCGTAGGCAGAGTTCAGAGCAAGTCGGCCCCCATTGTAGGATCCGACTTTGTGTCCAGGATATGAGCGGGTCGTGACGAAGTAACCAGGGATGTCCGAGAATGAGGGGAGGTGATGAGATGGGGGTGAGGTAGAAGTGAAGCTGTTCCTGGTGTTGGCCGATGTTCATGGTGATGGGTTGAGTTTGGAAGGTGATGGGGCTGGAGGAGAGGGGCCGACCGTCGAGAGATGTAATATTTACGGGCTGGGATAACGCCTCGATCTTTACCCCCAGTTTCTTGGCATAAGAAGAGTCAATGAAGTTACCAGCAGCACCGGAGTCGACGAAGGCGGTACTTCCGACTCGTTTGTGGCCAAACTGGAGGTGTACTCTTACCGTGAGACGGGAATCATTGGTCAGGGTGGTGGAGAGGGAGATGGAACCCGGTGAGTCACTCTCACTTCTCACCGGGTCTGCGCGTTTCCCGGGCGTAAAGGACAGATGGCCCGGTGATGTGCTGCTGACCCGCAATACGCGCAGAGACCCTCTCTTTATCGTCGTTCCCGTTCTGCAGCGGTTAAGGAGGCGCGCCCTAATTGCATGGGTTCCCCGGCTCCGGTGTCAACCACGGCGGGAGGTGGAGAACCGACGGAGCCGGTAGGTGCAGTGGAGAGTGAGGAACGAGCTTCCGGAACAGGCGTGCGAGAGAAGAAGGAGGAGCTTCGGGGCGTGAAATGAGGCAGTGGTGGCGTGATGGACAGCAGGGTGCGAGGAGCTGGCTTAGGGCGGGCGAGCAGACGCTGGTCGATCCGAAGGGCGAGTTGGATTAGGCCCTCCAAGGTGGCTGGAAGTTCACGACCGGCGAGCTCGTCCTTAATGCGTGCAGCCAGTCCCTCGTAGTAGGCTGTCCGGAGGGCGGAGTCTCCCCAGTCGGGTTGGATGGCGAGGGTTCGGAAATCCGCCGTGTAGCGGCTCATGGACGAGCCCCCCTGCCGCAGATGATATAATTTTGAGTCGGTCTCCACCTCAGCAGCAGGATGTTCAAAGGTGAGTTTTAGCTGGCGGGTGAACTCTGTATAAGAGTAGGCTACATCTGAATCAGATCGCAGGACCGCCGTGGCCCACTCAGCTGCCTGCCCGGATAGCAACGAAACGAGAAGAGCAACGCGCTGTCGGTCTGTGGAGTATTTGGTGGAATTAAACTCAAACACTAGATCCAATGCGGTTAAAAAAACACTGCACTTCCCATCTGTGCCATCCCATTTGTCCAGTAAAGCAATGAAGACATCAGAAGAAGGGGGAGGGGGTGGCGGAGCAGCAGCCGCTGCGATGGGCGTGGCAGCAGCTCGCTGAGCGACTGCCCCGCGGAGCGTCGCGTTCTCCTGCAGTAGCTCCGCCACGTCTTGGAGGCCTTGGTGGAGGACCGCGACTTCACTACTGAGCTGATCGATCAACTTAGCATGCTGGTCAACCACATCGCAGAGGTGAGCGTAATCCGCTGGGTTTACTGCTGTTGGCTCAGTCATTCTGTCACAAACAAACGGAGATGGACCAGAAGACTAGCAGTTAGCCCTGTACCGTAGATGGTAAACCCAAACGCGGAAGTAGCGCGAGTAGTCAGGATAACCACACTGTTTATTTTTAGAACTCTCTCAGAACGAGAGCAAGAGCTTACACAAATAAACCCGCGTTCTAATAACACACACTCAATCGAAAGCGAAACCCAAGAAAGTGAGTACTCACGATTAGACGGACAGAGCGTCGGTGATAGCATGGGCAACTCAATGACTGAGCAACGTGTGGAGCCATCTTGTCTCCTTTTATGCTTCCTGAATAACGACCGTAGTACTTCTAGGTCCTAGTGCCGGTCATGTTAGGAGTGCGCATGACAGGAATGTGGTTACTGTGGGTTGCTGGAGGACTTGAGTAGCTCATCTAACATTTAATTAATAAAATTTAAATGTTAATAGACAACTAATTGCTATGAGATTAGAGGAATAAAAACTGAGAGCTAAATATTAAAATAATGAAAAAATACTGTATACAGCTTTCGGATGGTAAAGCATGACACCACAATCTCATGTTTTATCTCCTTATTATTATCATGCTTTACCTACCTTGGTAGTAGTAGTAGTAGTAGTTATAGCAGTCACCTGAAATATGATGAAAACATCACTCCAGAAAAGAAATTTAACAGAAATGACTATCGTAATGTTTTCTGTGCAGTGTGACAGACTCTCAGTGTTCACAGGCTAGAACTTAATGATGCATGCATGGGAATCAAAATGTATAGTTGGTCCAGTCTGAGGTGTAGCAGCTGATCACACTGCACCTGGAGCCAGACAGACAGAGAAGCTGAGGCCAACACCTGGCTTCACACTGAGACTAATGACCCTGTTCTTTATGGAGGTTTAGACGAGATAATAGGTTCTGTTTTCATGGTCTAATTCTGTCTGTTACAGAAAGCAGGGTCATTTCAGCAGTGAAAGCATGTCTTTCATTTCTGCAGTATGAGCATGTCTTTCATTTCTGTATTGGGAGTGGAATATTGTTAGAAATGGGGAATTAAGGTCATGAATAATAATAATAATAATAATAATAATAATAATAATAATAATAATAATAAATAATTAAAAAAGGCTTTATGAAAAATCACATCAGTTTTTCATTTCAGTTAATTAGACAGATAATTAGACAGATTAATTAGACAGATTGTGAAAAATACAATGAAAGTATGGGGAAAGTACCCCAAAAATGTTTACACTTATGTACACATACTGTAGACATATACAATAATAATGAAACACAATAATTGTGTTTAATTTAATGATCTCATAAAAAGGTTTCCTTTTAGAACCACACTTTTTAAATAAAGTTTCAGTTACAGTTACACATTCTTAATTTAGTGTTTCAACTTCTAACATAAGTCAGCTGTATGTCAATAAGGCTAAAATAAAGACCTCAGTTAGAAAGTTTTCAGACCCTTTCATGTTTTCCATATTTTATGTTTCACACTCATATTAAAATTTATTAAAAAAAATTTTTTCTTCATCACTCTACATGCAATACCACACAATAACAAAGTAAAAGCAGATGCTTAGAGTGTTTTGTTAATTTAATAAAAAAATAAAGACTGAAGTATCCCATTTAGATAATTATTGTCTAATAATAATAATGTCCTTTTTATGACACTTGCAGTTGAGCTCTAGTGCATCCTACTCCTATCAGTGGTCCTTGAGATGCTTCTGCAACTTGACTGAAGTTAACCTGTGCCTAATTAAATTCATTGAACACTCAGTGGAACCTTGGATTGCGAGTAACTTGGGCTGCAAGTGTTTTGGATGAGCAAATTTTTAAAATCAATTTTAACTTGTTAAAATTACGCAATGCGCTTTGTCTGCCCAGTGTCACGTGATCACAACTGAGCCAATGGTTCTTCTCTCTCTTGCGCTGTGGGATTGTAGGTAATTGTCTCCCATTCTCAGTCAGTGCGCACATGCGTTACTCATGTACTGTAGTCAACATCTATGCACTTAAAGCATTTTTTAAAATTTTGTATCTAAGTGTTATGACTGTTCTTTAGTAACTGTAATGCAACAACGGACCACATGAAGGAAAAAAAGTTAAAAAGGCTGTAGCAGTGTGGGAGATGAATCTGTTTAAAGGAGTGTTTCCAGTTGTTTCATATTTACTTCATATTTTGTATTAATTATTTTATATAAATATTTTGAGTTGTGGAACAAATCATTGTAGTTTCCATAATTTCATATGGAGAATTGCACTTTGATATACAAGTATTTTGATATACAAGCATGCTTCCGTAACAAATTATGCTTGCAATCCAAGGTTTAACTGTAATTAGAAAAGACACACACATGTCTATATACGCCTTTCAAAACATGATGTTTGTCAGAGTGAAAACAAAACCCTGAAAAAACAAAACAGAGTGAAAACAAAACCCTGAAGTTAAGAGAATTATCTACAGAAATTCTCAAATAGAAGAGATAGGGAACAACCAACTGTCTTCCCAGATCCAGTCTCCAAGCAAAACTGCGTAATTGGGGATGAACGACCTTTTTCAGACAGGTAACCAAGAATCCAACGATCACTATAAATGAGATCCTGAGTTCCCTTGTGGATATTGGACAGCCATCACTGCAGCACTCCACCACTCAGGCCCCCATGGTACAGTATAATAGACAGACAGAAGTCGCTTCTTACTAAAAGCCTCAAGACAGCTGGCTGGAAGTTTGACAAAAAGCACCTGAAGGACTCCTAAATCCCAAATCTAAAACCCTCTGTTCATAAAAGAAAAAAAGTCATGAAGGTTAAACCATTTTAAATCAGGAAATCTGTTACTGTGCATCACCTTATTAAAATCATCCCTACAGACAAACATGGTGGTGGCAGCATCATGCTGTGGGGATGTTTTTCTGTGACTGAGAAACTAGTCTGAATAGAGTGAAAATGGATGCAGAAAAATATGGAGATATCCTGAGTGAAACATGACAGTTTACATTTTAACAAGACCATTACCCAAAGCATACCACCAAAAAACATTCAGAACAACTCTGTGAA